>OX421446.1:11855196-11872696 GCA_949126865.1 Montipora capitata
CACGGCTCACAAACTTCGCAATAATGGGCGGTGGGAATTTCGAAAGATCCGTCTTGGGTTTGATACGATGACTCGTAGATATATCTACAGCAGTAACCTTCACACCGGCTAAACTCGCGACTTTGCAGATAAGAGTAGAAGTATCTTCCTTAACAGATACAGGAATGCTACGAAATTCCAAACAATCTCGGCGGCCATATTACTCAAGGTCGTTTAGCCACGCGTGATTAACTTTAACAGATTTTTTGAACGAACAAATTTCTGCTTTAAGGACACTGTTCTCAGAAGAAAGATCCTTAATTTTCGACTCTTGTTCCTTGAATGATTTGAGTAGACTATCATACTGAGCGCTTAAGAAATCGAGTTAACTTTGCAATGGTGACAACTTCTTGTCGAGAATTTCCTCCAAAATCTCACGAGTAAGTGACATAATTAACTTGCAAAAGGACAACAAGGAAGTTATTTTTTTTGCAGACTATTTATTTAAAGAAGAAACGAGTGAATTTTACTTAAGAGCTTGTTTTGTTTCCTGTAAACTGAATTTATTACCAAAGCTTAAAAAACTAAAAGACCTCATAGTGGGACAGGACATTACAAAATAATTAAAAGTGTGAACGTGTGAGTAAAGGGCCTCTGCTGGCACGACATCTGGGTAAATCCCTCAAATGGTGTTAATAACCCCCGGCTTGAAAAAATTAACTGGAATGCTGCAGTTCAATACAACGCAATTCAGTGCCTTCTGTTTTTCTGTAACACGTACCACAGGCAACCCAGGGTACATTTCACGGAAGCGTCTAGTTTAGATGGAAAAAATGTCCATCCCTATGAATCTCAGCAGTTTTAGCCTTTCAAGTACATTAGGAGATTTGTTTATACACATGTATTTTATCTGATGACCGAGAAGTAAGCGTTTTCATTGCAAAGCCGGATGTTTTCGTTGATTACCGGACTTTATGTGTTTTAAGGTTGCGTGAAACGCCTCGACAAATAACTCAGAAACGATGTACCAAACAGACTTGAAAGCTGGTTAGAAGAACATATCAAATTCTTGGCCTTTTTCATTGAACGATTTCGAATTTATTTTTTTGTTGCGTGGCAGAGTAAACTATCTTTCTTAATTCCTCCATTCGCGCATAACGACAATTCCTTGCGCCTTTGACCACAATCCCGTGCGTTTCGAAGAAAAATTAGTTCTTCTCCCGATTAGAGAGTGCCTCGTTCGTTCGCTTCAGGCTCACTCACTGCGGCAGCAATGCCCTGGGTGCCAGAGGTTCTATTTTCTTTCGCAAGGAGCGAGCGGTTAAAACGGAGAGGCGGAAAATAAGAACCTTTCATCACGGCGGTTCTGAATCTCACTCCATGATTTGTGATTATGAACACGGTCGCTGATCGGTTTTCATAGTCAGTGCCAATCTTTTCCGAGTAAAAACAATCTAACACTCAATTTCACAGGTTGAACGGCGATAGTGCACCCCAGAGGCCACAAAACCGGTTTTGAGCGCAAGGAGTGCTACGAAAACAAAGCTGGTGGTGGAAGGCTGTGAATTCGAGCGAGCATTTAGAGGTTTGCACAGTACAATACGCGGTAAATTCTGGATTTCGGAGATTTTACAATTAAAACCTGTTCAGGAATTTCATCAAGCGTGAGCATGTTTGTGGTCCTGCCATTGAACTGGATAATATTTCAACTTGTGCCGAAAGTTTGTTCGTATTTTCATGATCGTGGATTCATTATCCAAAGGCCAAATATCGTGTTTCGAGTAAAAAGCTAGTCACGCGTGAGAAAACTAAACCGCAACCACCAACGGTAATTAGTCTGTGGTTTCATGTCGCTTTTGATTGATTGCTGAGAGATGGGAAATGTCAAAATCAAAACGTTCTATTCCCAAAGGATTTTGAATTGGGTACAACAGTGACATCACTGTAGAAAACCGGTTTGGCAAGATATCTTATTTCCAAATTGCATGGAAGTGAGATTCTTAACGGCCGTGACCAGAGCTTCTTATTTTTCGCCTCTCCGTTTTAACTGCTCGCTCCTCGCGAAAGAAAAATAGAACCTCTGGCACCCAGGGTACGGCATTAATTAAGGAACTCAGTGTGAAATGTCCCCATTTCGTTTGGAGCTCGCGGAGAGAATTTCATGGTTTTATGACAAACAAAAGAGAAACGTGAACAGGAGACGCGAACAACATAGATTCGCGAAATATTCCGTAAATTTGTCTTTACTATAACCTCACTGAGTTAATATTCTCGCTTCCGAAATTTGTACTTCCGTTTCTAACCCCTCGGAGACAGTTTCAAGTTGCACGGTTTTCATTTATCACAAGAAAAGCAGTACTTACTATTTTCACAGCAATTTCCTCCATAGTTCTTCGTGCAGAAGCATGTTCCATCTTCCAAAGTTCCTCCGTTTAAACAGCTAAGCAGAGGGCATTTTCGTGTTTTTCGAAACGTAGACGTACACGTTCCTCCACACTTTTCAATGGCAATCCTGTGCCGTGCGCTGGACTGAATCCCTGAAATGCCGCACGGAGTCGTACAAGCACTCCACTCGGACCATGAGCTGATTTTGCAGTCAAGTGATCCGCTGCTTCCGTAACATTGGCGTGTTTCATCTAACGTTGGGCATTCTGTTCCACCACAGGAGGCAGAGGATTCAACTGTCCTGCTCCGTTTCTGTTGTCCGCATTCGCTGGTGTAACACGAGCTCCATGAGGACCAAGAACTTACTTCACAAGCCCGCGGCGAGCACTGTCGGCGGCGGCGTCTGGACCAAGAGTCCACGTCTTGTGAAGCAAGTAACAAAATGTAGACTGCGAGCTTAGGGGAAAGCATGGTTGCTTTTGATCGCTGACCCTGCAACCGATAAAAGTATTCAAGTCGACTGGAACTTTTGAAAATGTTCGATTAAATAAAAATAAGAGTAACATTTTGGACCTTATGGCCAAAGTAACAATTGGCAACAGGTAGTCTCTACTCTGGCCTCTTTTCCAATCCTGGCTGTTGTCCAGGTCAAAGGGTCACGAACTAATAGCGTTTGTCTTGTAAAACAACCGAACTACGCACACACTGAAAACACCAACATTAGTTCCCGATCACATTTTAAGGTGCTCCTAAACTCTAAAATTTTTACTTTCTAAGATAAATTCATCAACCTATAGCAAATATATTTAACCATTTTTTACCTCGAAATTCTTCTTGCTGCACGAGTTTTCTGGGCTTTTGAGAAACGGATCCATGGTGAAAGATTTTCCCCCATATTTGCGTGGGTTCATTTGGATATCAAGCACCAGGATAACTTAGTTGATTTTTAGCTTAGTCTAATTAGTCGGTAGATCAACGGTGATCTAATCTGAAGATCGTGGGTTTAATTCCCCCTTTCCTTGTGTGGTCCCATTTCGATGACTAAGGCTAACATGGACTCAATGGGATATCTAGCCGACTACAGTTTACCATTTGACAATTCATTGTGTCGTTCTCTTGTGATACGGGGCCAACGCGTAGTTAGGTCGAGCAACGGTGATCTAATCTGGAGGTCGTGAATGGATTCATTTTCCACCCTGGATAAAGATTGTTTCCTTTCCTTGTTTGGGCCCATTTCCGTGGATTTGATGGCATTTCAAGGGCAACACTATCCTTTTATAATTAATTCTGTAGATTTAATGATGCCGTTTCATTCAGGAAACAACACTGAACCACTTCGTAAAAAAAGTGGTGCGTTGTACGTTGCTTCCTTTGGAGTGGACCACGCTAAATGTTGAAGAGAACTGATTGTACTTTGCAATGGTCGTTAAATTTCTGTAGTGACGCTGTGCTTCAGTTAGGTGCACTGACTACAAAGATTCAAGCGACTTCTTCAACGATAGCAACAACATCAGTATTGTCAAGGTAAGCACCTTCGCCTGATGTATGCCGTTTCTAGACCTTTGTATTTCTATACATTTTGTGATTTTTAAGGAGCCACATAAATAAAACTATTTTACTTATGGCAAGTTCCTTGTGAATCAGGGGTGGTTTTAGTCTTTTGTGAGGGCTTACGGCCAGTTTTGCGGTTCATTTGAAACAAACCGCGCTAATATAAAGACCCCAAACGCATTGTTTAGAATGTACAATCAGAATAAAGTTATTGTCAAACAAAGACACAAAGAGCAAAAGCAATTTACCGGTATGCAGATTGTGATAATTGCGTAAATGACTCTCCAACTGAAGGGTTGTTCTAAAAATAGAAAGATACGCGCAAAGGTTGACTCAAGGATCATGCGCCTATGGAGGCTCCCAGTCATGGCCTCCTGGTTCAAGTCATTTGTGGCTTGCAAACAGACAAACTTGAACTATTCGTGATTCACCAGGCCATGACTGGGAGCCTCGCTACGCATCTTATCCTTGAGTCAACCGTATCTTTCCGTATCTTTCTATTTTCAGAACAACCCTTCAGCTAGAGACATAATTTTCATCAATTAATTACTTCAATTATAACAATCTGCATATATTGTTTTTTTCTCTTTGTGTCTTCGTTTAACAATAACTTTATTCTGATTGCGCATTCTAAACAGTGCGTGCGATTTCGAAAAACCCGTGGCGTTCTAAAAATGGAAAGATATGGGCAAAGGTTGACTCATAACCTTACGCTTGTATGAGAGAAGCAAGCCGTTAGTCATGGGCTTTTGCCAGAACTTGTCATGGTTTCGCGGACAGCTTTTTGCTTTCATCTGCTTTTAGTAACATCTTAATAAAGATCCGTTAATTACTATTATATTTTCTTTATCTGGCGAAAATGAATAAAATGATAAATAAATAAAATAAGGATTAATATCGCATTCAGAGGGCCGATATGGCTTCCAGAGTTACGATTCAGTGTGAATTGATGTGCCTCAAGGAAAAGGAAAATGTCTTAGTCGCTAGAAAAAACAAAAGAGAGAAAATTATTTTTGGAATACTAACAGACAGTTGCCTCCAACCCAAGAGCATCCAAGGTTGGTAGGGGACTGTTTGGGTGTGTAGTAAAATTTGGAGAAATAAGAAATAGTTAGAATTTAATGAAGTTTAAAAATTAGAATTTGAAGTTAAAATTTGGTAAATGGACTGTCCATTCACCAAATTTTAACTTCAAATTCTAATCTTGAAACTTCATTAAATTCTAACTATTTCTTATTTCTCCAAATTTTACTACTCTCTCGAGAAAATCTATGTCCTCCTAAATTTACCCAAAAACATCGATCTGTGAAATGAGCACAGGGTTTTTGCAATGCCGCGAACGAGATATTATATTTTATATAATATTATATAGATATTGATGAAATACCAGGATTTCTCCTTTTACTAAAAAATCATATCTTCACCGCGCGCAGTGAACATATCATTTTTATCTTTCACATGTGAGGATATAGGTGTTGTCATGGTAACCAACACGATTAGCCAATAAAACGCGAGCTTTCTTTTCATTGTAAGATCCTTTTGTGCTTTAATATAATTCTTCTCTACTACATTAACGTTTTTATTGCAAAATTTGACATTATCATGATTTGATTTTCATAACTTTCATATCTTGTTTCATGTTACATGCGTGTTTTAGCGGTTGGTGACCACTTTTTCATCATTTCGAAAATGAAGAAAACAAGTTGTTTTAAATCTAGACATTTCATCAATATCTATGTAATAAACAGAACATTACATGGCCGCTTGGGGATACGAATTTTATCTTCTCGTGCTGAAAGTATCTCTCACTCGTTCGCTTCGCTCACTCGTGGGAGATACTTGCAGCACTCGAAGATAAAATTCGTATCCCCAAGCGCCCATGTAATATCCTCTATTTACCATCAAATATTTTATATTCCCATTAAACAGATTTTGAGCGGCCGGCGTGAAACGGTTTTCATAATTTATGAGCGTAACATACAGTCCATCTTGGTGTACAGAACAATAGCGAACAAGTCTTTTGGGAATTTGACACTATTATTATGCAAAACTACTTCGATATTTCGCTATGGTCTTGTATACCAACATGACCATCTCATCAAGTGAGTGAAAACACTCTATAAGTGCATAAGCTTTGAAAACCGGAAAAACACTCATTAGAGTTCTTTGCCGTAGTTAATAAGGCACGTAATGAGTAGCTTGTTTTTCTTGTATACTCTCGTCTCACACTTTCAACATTAAGGATACCCTTTTTTGAGGAAGGTTTTTGAAACTCTTCAATAGACTCGCAGGTCGTGCTGCTCGTTTGTTAAACAGTACTTAAACACATCGGGTTATCGTTATTTTTAACTTTTAAATTGCCTTGTGATGCAACACAACTATCAGCCGAAATCAATTTAATAACAGCCTTCTTGAAACGCAAAGCTTCTTTTCATGACAGCTTAGACTTGACACAAAGTTATGCGGAAGTAAAAATATGGCGCTGGGCAATTTTGTATTAATTAGCCTTGACCACTTTCGTAAAGTTTGCCAAACACGAGCGCAGTTTAGTTTAGTTTAGTACATATGAATTTAAGCCAGTGCCGACTTTACTGATTGTCTTTAGTGAAGTTTTAGTAACGAAAGTTATCATTTATTACTAAACCCAGCTGTGTCAATCTATAATCACTTACGTGAGACTTTACATCGACATCCTTCTTTTCTCGGAAAACGAACAATGAAAACTTTGTATAAATTGATCACGTTCACTCTGGCGGGTCACCTAACTCGGGGTCAAATTAAATTCTTCCTGTCTATAGATGGCTGTCAAACTCAAGAAACATGACAATTCATTGCACCAGTTTGTTTGGTTGCGGCGTTCGTTTTGACTTCATCCTTTTTTTTTTGTGAAAAGAACCTAATGCTTTCTCTAGCTGTTGTTCTCGTAGCTTTGGGGTCCTTTGCATGCACACTCGTATCTTACAGTAAATGTTCGAGCGTCGTTGGTTGTTGTCAACTCCTAAAATTACTCGAGCAGCACGTTTTTGCAGCTTGAGGATTCTCGTTAAGTTATCAGCGGAGCAGTTTGACCAAATAGATGACCCATACAACATTACTTGTTTTATCATAGCATTGTAGTAAAGTATACGCTGTTCAATAGGGATGAATCTCCTTATCTTTCTAAGAACCGCTATTCTATGAGATCATAGTAACTTCACGCACAGTTCTTCAACGTGTACATCAAAGCTTAAGTGTTTGTCAATAGTAACCCCTAAGAGTTTCTGACTATCAACCTGTTCTATGTCACAGTTAACAAGTTTGAGTCCAGTGAGCAATTGTCAAGCTTGCATGGCATACGTTTCCCTGTAACAAGGAGACATTTCGTCTTCGCAGCGTTTGTAACCATTTTGTTGGCAGCCGACCACCGTGAGACGTCATCTACTGTAAGTCCTGTTGCATGAAGGGCTGATGACATGGCAGTAAGTCCATTGGTCACGTCTGATGATAAACTGAGAGTAGTGTCATCCGCGTAGTTGTCTACGGTAGAATGCTGTGCCGCCGATGGCAGATCGTTAATGAATAAAAGAAACAAAATGGGGCCCAATATACTTCCTTGCGGTACTCCAGCTGACACAGTTCTTGAGGATAAATGACAGCCATTAACGTGTACATACTGTGTGCGTCCACTTAGATAACTGCGTAGTAATTCCAGCTCGTTATCACATACCCAATAGGCTTTCAATTTCTCTAAAAGCAGACCGTGGTCTATGAGGTCAAAAGCCTTTTTATAGTCAATAAACACAAGCCCCGATGCTCTGTTCCTGCCCAAATCGAAGAGCAGCTGATCGACTAGGCGGATAAGGGCGGTCTCGGTAGAGTGAAATTTGCGGAAGCCGGACTGAAACCTATGTACAAGGAAAGGTTACGTTTATACAAACGTTGGCCGTGTAGCACTTATATATTAAACAGAGTTAACTGAATAGAGGGTAATGTGAAGTGCTAGATTTCTATAGAAATCTAGCACTTCACATTACCCTCTATTCAGTTAACTCTGAAACCTATGTAGCAGAGCGTTTTCCTCAAGGAAGTCGCAAAGGTGATCACTAATGTGCTTCTCGAGTAGCTTAGAAAGTATAGGAAGCACGGTTATCGGCCGATAGTTGTTATTGTTGTCCCAGTTTCCTTGCCCCTTATAAATGGGAGTCACTTTACCGACTTTCCACTTTGTGGGGAAGGTTTGTTTTTCGATACAGAAATTGATCAGCTTACCGTGAGAGGGAATCTGCAATAGCAGGTGCAGCAACTCTCAGCAATTTGGCACTCACTCCGTCGTTACCAGTAGCTTTGTACACTGGGATAGAAAGAAGGAGATTAGCAACTTTGTCTTTGGATATTTGTGGAATATTAAATGTTCCAGAGACCTGGGATAGGGGAGACGGAGGAGGGGGCCTGGCTCCAGTGGATGAGTCATTGTTAACACCGATCTGAGAAATCAGATTTTTCTGCTGGTTGACGAAAAAGCAGTTCAAAGTCTCAGCAATATTACTTTTGTTAGTAATGATTTCACTGTCCTTGGCTAATTGCTGCAACTCGTGTTCCGGGCCGTCGTTACCTGTCAGGCATTTAAGCAGATTTCAAATTCAGTTTCCGTGAATTATGCTTGTTTTATGTGAATTTGGTCTTAAAGTATGTTTGCTTTGTTTGCCTAATTAAGTTAGTCACGTAATTTTTTTGCTCGCCTGTAATTAAGCCAGTCGTGGTCGGATTGGCTTTAGTGAGAAGTTTATCGCGTTCCTTAAAACCTTCGACGATGTGGCTATTGAACCATTTAGGTTGGGACGTTTGACTCGCTTGTGTTTAAGGGGAGGAATCTATTGACTACGCCTTAAAAAATATCGTACCAGGCATCAACAACGTCATCAGGATCATTAATTAATTAATCAATTAGCCAATCACTGGCCAGTTTTTCTCGGAATCGGTTGAAATGACATCATACTCTGATGTTCCGAAGAATCGAGCGAGACACAAATGGCCTTCAGCGAAGAGGATGAAAACCAGGGAATTTTAGTCGAAATCGCGGAAAAAATACATAGAGAGCTTCTTTAGAGCCTACCGAAGACATCGGGATGGAAATTACCTTCGGCTGAAAAAGAGTTAATATTAATTAAGGAGACAGGATGAAATGATGTATCGTTATGCGCTGATGTTCACCAATCAACCTTTTCTTGGCTGTTTGACGTTCTGCAATGGACGGTACAAAGAAATATATTAAAACAAAAAACGCACATGCAGAGTGTAACGAAAGCTAGAGACTTCGGTTTGAGATTTGAATAGGAGTTCTTTTTACCTCATTTAATATGAGGGGGCATCATGTACTCACTGGATCACTCGCCCGGGGGGGGGGGGGGGGGGCTCCCATATGAAACAGACGGGGATGCTCGTCGTCTCGCTTAGGGGTGTAAATTTTCCGCGAAGAAACACAGAATTACGCGAAGAGAAATAGAATTCAAATTTTCTTTTTGACTTGCTTTTAGGGGTCAAAGTTTGCTTAAGCCACGCCCAGATTGGTCTCCCTTAGGGGTCACAAAAAGCTTGTTTTGTTTTACGGGACATTTGGTTTGTCTCTTCTACTGGGCAAACCTGCCCAGAGGGAAGGAGCACGAACAGGACTCGAGGTCCTATGCGAGGTGCTCCACCCTACCCTATCCAGACCAGAAAGACCAGACCACAACACCGGGAACTACATGCCCTACATGCCCCAGCTTGAGCCACGCCCAGATGGTCTCCTTTAGGGATTGAATTCAAAATTTCCGACGAGCATCCCCGTCTGTTCCTTATGGGAGTCCCCCCCCCCCCCCCCCCCGGGGTGCGAAGACAGTGATGGCGAACAGTCTGGAGGGGGAAAATATGGGAATTTTAGTTAAAATCACGGAAAAAATTACATAGAGAGCTTCTTTAAAGCCTAGCGAAGACATATGGATGGTTTTTTTATGGCAATTGTAAAGGATTTTCAAGTCAATTTAATAAATGTTAGCATCCTTTTATTGCGTAAACATCATTAGATATTCTATCTTCTGCCGTCAACTTGTTTTGCCCCTCCAAAATTACCTCCATAACCTACTTTTTGCGTATTAAACTCAATGCTTCAACTGTCCGCCTAAATTCCTTTCACCTTTGGTGACGCAGCCTCCCACGCAGACACTCTAAGGGCTTCGTCACGCGTTCCTCCCCCACGAGCTTCTGCTGAAACGAGCCGCAATTTCCGTAAACCAATCACAACGGACTTCCAAATTCTGGAAGTGCACTTTGGACCCTGAGAAATACGGTCACTACAAGAAAATGTGCTGCGTGTTTTGGGCCATTTACAGCGGTTATCGGTAACACACGCCCTTCAACGACATTTTTTCATATTCTAAAGTAAAATTTAGGTGGACTTCAATCAAATGTTTCCTATGTTTTAAAGTTGTCCAGACGCATTTAAACGTCTAAGACGTTTAAGCTTTCTGGTATTAAAACGGGAAGCATAGGTGTGGATGCCCAAACAGATAAAAAGCGGGATTCTTCTAAAAGAGACTGGGTCTAGTTCAAGTTCAAATTCAAGTTCATTTTATTCACACTTATTCAACTACAATACAACAACAATAAGAGTAAAAAAGAAATAAAAACAGAGCTAGCGATACATTTAATTTAACATAACAAAGAAGAAAGTGTGTAGCAGGCAAAGGAGCCAAGCTTTCGCACAAGAGCGCACAAGAGCGCCAATTTTTAATTTAAAAATATTCTCTAACTTTAAAATTTCTAATAGTGTAAAGTATGGTGTGTGGGACTTTCTCTTTTGTTTGCAAAAAAGGATCCGCGAATACAATTGTTCTACCTCAATTGGGATCAACACCTTGTCGTGGTGAGGTGACTTGCTTGTTCCAATGACCCCTAGAGCTATGTTTGCGGGAATCATGTACTCCTGGTAGGGCAACCATGCCAAACAGGTCAAAGGGTAGGAACAAGACAAAGAGTGATCCCCTGGTCCTCCAGGTTGGGGGTTGAGTTGAGGGCTGATCAATGACGCGTGGGAGCCAAGTCCAACAGGACGCCCCCGGGCAGATTAGGCCACTGATACACCCTAAGCACACCCTTAAGGGTGGTAATTGGAATGTACGGACGCTCTACAGAAGACAACATGGAGACGAACAGTTGAAAAGGAACGTAAACAGGCAGGGTGGAGATCATGGGAGGAAACGAGGATGATTGCAGCGGACAGAGAACAGTGGAAGACCTCTGTAAAGGCCCTATGTGCCACGAGGCACGAGGAGGATAGGTAACAGGTAACAGAATACAGTTATTTTGACTTATTTTGATGTTATGTAACTTAGTTTGGTATGCGGTACCTCAGCTCATTATTGCATACGTCAAGTACGGATATATGTGAGTATAATACAGTTGTTTGAGTGTACTCATAAGCATGTAATGACTAAGCTTAAATAAAATTCCAATATTTTTTTGTTATTTTGTTGCGTTAAGAGGGGTGGCTCTTAACTACCAATCCGTTGCCATAGAAATAGTCAAATCTCGAATTCCTTCAACTCTACAGAAATCCTCTTTTTGCCAAATGTGTTTTATCTAACATTTGGTCAATCACGTTATCAAAACAGAAAATGCCTAAACGCTCAGCGAGTTAACTATGTTGTTCTCAATTTTTTAACGCAACAGTAACAAAATCTGTAGCATGGATTTTAAAAGAAATTATTTCACAAAACATTATGTCGTCATAAGGTCCTTCTTTGACACACTTTCCAAAATATCAATTCCATTTTTTGTCCAAATAGAAATTCCACGCTACAGTTTACGAAAAGAGATGGGACGGTTCCTATCCGTTTAAAAAATCTCCTCTTCCGTTCGTTTACTGGGGGCTTTTACCTGTTTTTCACTAAAACGCACGGCAGAGGACTGGGATTAGTTGCGCATGCGCCTTCTGAATGAAGTGTTGACAGATTTCCCCCCTCCCCTTCCCTAATGCGCTGGAGCTGAGCATCCCACTTTAGGTGCTCATCAATAAAGACACCCAAGTATTTAATCTGGGACTTTTGTTCTACACTACAAACTGTTATTCTGATATTTGTTTTCTTCTTAGGTGAAGTAATTATCATGTAATTTGTCTTCTTACAATTAATGGATAGCATATTTGCTGCACAAAATTTTAGGACCTTTCCAAGTTCTTCCTTAACAACTGATTGTAATTGTTCGGGATCTTTTGAAAAAGAAAACATATTTGTATCATCTGCAAAAATCGTAGAAGTTAATTTCATCGAGGACCTAGGCAAATCATTAATATACAATAGAATTAGCAGTGGACCTAGTGTGGAGCCTTGAGGCATGCCATATGTGATGGTTTTCAGGTTGGATTCTGCATTACCAACTTTGACATATTGTTTCCGATTAGTTATATAGTCTGAAAACCGTGCATGGGGAAGTCCTCGGATCCCATATTTATATAGTTTTCTAAGAGAATATGGAGGTTAATTGTATCGAAGGCCTTGGAAAAGTCTAAAAAGATACCACATGTTATTTGTTGATCGTTAACTACCGATTTTAATTTCTCCACAGTTTCTGGTGGCATGTTCAGTGGAATATCCCGGCTTTCGAAAGCCAAACTGGAAGTTAAAGATAGGACACAAGTTGGTCATATACTAGTCTTTCCAATACTTTACTAAAGGGAGAAGTAACTGCTATTGGCCTATAATTTCCTAACTCAGATACACTGCCACTTTTAAATATTGTCGTTACTTTTGATATTTTAAAGACTTCAGGAAACTGCCCTGATAGTATTGACTCATTATATATTTCAGTGAAGGGTGCAGAGAGCTGTCCACTTGCAAGTTTAATAAGTTTGTTAGGAACATTTAGGGATGCTTTATTTTCTTTTAGTCCAGCAAAAAATGTAGATGCTTGTGTTTGGGTTACTGGAGCAAGACAAAAACTGTTTGATGGCGTAGATTCTATGTATTGCAGTTTTGATTTCCTTTGCTAAAGTTGGCCCAATATTTACAAAGAAGTTATTGAATAATTCAGCAATATCCTTTTCTTGTGTCAAAGTCCTGTTAGTGTGAATAATTCTCGAGGGGAGAGTTTGACCTTTAGTTTTCCTTTTAACAAGAGCACCAATAAGTTTCCAAGTTTGCTTAAGGTTGTCTTTGTACTTTGAAAATTGCATACTATAATATTGTCTTAATTTTATTCTTAAGATTTGAAAGAATGGCTGCTTGATGCTTATATTCCCCGATTTTTTGTGAGTCCTTGCCGTTAGGAAATGTGTACGGTACATTTTCTGTTTCCTTTTTACCGATTTTAGGATACCCTGGACATTTGGCGGCAAATGTTAAATCCAGGCGAATGGGGGCTAATTGCGTCCCATTTAAGTACGCCTCGTTTTTATACTAAACGAATTTAACGTCTGGGATGTTAATTAACGTCGTCTATTAAGATAAGCGCCTCTCAGAGCCGCACTGCACTGGATACGTTAAAGTCGGTTAAAGACGTTAAAGGCATCCGCCCAATTTATCGGTTTTTTGTCTAGACGTTAAAGTCGTCTTGAGAACTGAGACTTTAACTTTCACGCCGCTAAAAATCGGTTAAATGGGAACATCTCGTTCGCATTTCAATAGTTACAGTAAATGGTGTAACATCTGATCTTGTCACAGTCCCTTGTGATATTCCTCATAGATCAGTTCTCGGGCCAATTTTGTTTTTATTAATTATATATTAATGATTTTTATCATTGCTCAAAAATTCTTAACTTTCACCTATTTGCTGATGATACCAATCTGTTTTATAGACATAGAGATATTGATACTTTAAAACATAACCTAAACGCTGAATTAAATAATCGGTAAATATATGGCTTTGCTCTAATAAGCTCTTACTAAATATACTTCGTCATACCTCACTCCCCTCAGAAAAAGAGAACTAGTGATTTCAGTCTGATGATAAATAATGTGTGTCTTAAGCAGGAAAGATATATTAAATACCTTGGTGTCTTTATAGACTCAAATCTAAAATGGAAACCACAGGTCGAGTATATTTCAAAAATGTTGAAGAGAAGTCTTGGAATGTATAGACATCACTACCTTAATTAGCCTATATTATGCTCTGATATATCCTTTTTTAATATATGAAATAATTGCCTGGGGCAACACCCATCCAACTACTTTACAACCTCTCTTTGTTTTACAAAGAAAAGCATTGCGCCTCTTGGTATTCTCAAAATTCGATGAGCACTCAAGTCCTTTTTTCAAAAAATTAAATATGATTAAACTACATGCTCTCCTTGCATTATTTATGTATAGATTTAAAAATAGATAAATACAAGATGTGCAGCGAAACAATCATATTCAGTACCTTCCCAGAGTTAGAACGAACTATGGTAAACTTAATATAAGATTTCAACGCCTATGATCTGGAATTCAACTAAAGAACAGATTAAGGCTGCCTCTCAGTTTTCAAAATTTAAATTAAGTCTTAAGGAACATTATCTTACATTGTATTGATGATACTCTTCTTAAATAGGTTTAACTTAAAATATTACATTATATTTTTTGTAGCTGTGTTCAACTTCACAAGATTATTTTAAACATTGTAGATGTTACGTTTGCGTGCATGTTAGTGTTATGTTTAATATGTGTATATGGTTTACGTCATAGAAAGTGCGGCATACGGGGTTTTATTCACGAGTTGTTTATGTCAAAAACCCGAACGAGCGAGGAACGAGCGAGTGAGGGTTTTTGACACAAACAACGAGTGAATAAAACCCCGTACAAAGCACTTTCTAAGTCGTGAACTTTTTATTACACATAAGACGAGAATTTTTATTAAAATAGTTTCTGAACGCAAATTAGAAACAAAAACTCACCAACAATAGAACCAAATTTAATTTAATTTAATTCAATAACGAAGTACGATTTGCACGAGATGCACGAGTGATTGCCATGGAAACGCCTTTACGCTATCGTTGATTGGTTATACTTCCACATGTAAAATAGCTGTACGCCATTCTGATTGGCTGTATAAGCCTTTTCCACATTTGAAAATAAAGCGTATAGATTTGTACAAATGAGCTCTATGGAATAAAATTCTCATGTTATGTGTAATAAACGATAGTTAGTGTATCATATACTCTTCATATTGTACCTCCGCTGCTAACATTTAATTTAATTTTATTTGATTCAGCGCCCAGACATTTTAAACTGTTTAGTTGTTTCAGGGTGCTGGTACCCTTAAATTATCATATTTATATTTAATTGCTTTTGTAATTTAAATCTCTGGGGCACAATAAACATTTTATTGTTGTTTGTTGTTGTCCTATGCTCATTTCGAAAAGCGATGTTTTGGGGTGTTTTGTAAATTTTGTGGTGATTTTTGCATAGGTATAGTTTTCTGGAAAGAGTAGTAAAATCTGGAGGAATAAGAAGTAATTAAGATTGGATGAAGTTTAAAAATTAGAATTTGAAGTTAAAAATTGGTATATGGACACCCAAACAGTCCCCTATCAACCTAGGTGCTCATGAGTTGAGGGCAACTGTCTTTTGGTGTTCCAAAGATAATTTTCTTTCTCTTATCCCTTCTTTAAACCTCTTAAATTCCTATAATTGTGATTGTTGAAATATGCCAGAATCTCTGTCAACACGAAAGTGCAAACGTTTCAGGACTTATTCGTTTTTTTAGCGAGTTTTACAAAAAATGTAAGGCAGCGAAGCACGCATTAAGAAGGAAAGCATTACCTGAAAGCTCACCGTTACAAATAAGTGTTTTGTCTCTCGCTCTATTTCTCTCAGCTTTACGGTGTTCTGCATTGAAATTTCTCTTCTTCTCCTTCCTCGGCTTCCCTCGAGGCTTTCTTCGCTTAAATTTATCAAATTTCGTCGCCTCTTCTCTCGTGCTCTTTCCTGCTCTTTATCCCGTTGCTCGTCACTAATCACCGTCCACAACTTTTATGAGACAAATTTATAGGTTCGTGTGGACAAGGCAGCACATAGTTGTCAAAAATGTGTTCGTTTGTGCTCCAGAAATGACTTTGGACATTCCCCCGCACGTTTAAGATCTCAAGTCCTTTTAGTATTGATAAGGATCGTTTGCCCAACTACCAATACTTTTTATGTTAATGTTAATACCAACTTTATTCATTTAATTCAATGAAAGGGAAGGATACCAGAGGTTATCCCTATCGAAGGTATCCGCCCGCAGCTGGATGTAATTGACTGAGGGTCGATTTTGATGAGGGAGGAAAACCGGAGTACCCGGAGAAAAACCCTCGGAGTCAGATTGAGATCGACTGAAACTCAGCCCACATACGACCCGAGGCCAGGGTTGAACCCAGGTCACAGAGGTGAGAGGCGCGGTTGATAAGCGCTAAACCACCCTGACTTCCCCATATGGGAATGGTACGAGCTGGTAATTTGTTAGCCCTTGTAGCAAGGGTTCCCGTACAAACGAAGAGCTCCCAAATGATTTTCCACAACCTGGCCATGCGAAAGATGGGCCAAGAGTCTGCTCCAACTTTCGCTTGGCAGGGGTGTGGACGTTTTTCTGTTGTTGCGTTGTTTTCAATTACTGGAAAGAAACTAAAGAGTAAGTGGTTCGCCTTTTGTCTTAAGTTTCCAGTTTCCGCTTATCATTTCGTGTATTTGGAATCTTATGTTTTGTAATGTTTTTTTGTAGGTTTTACCGCGCGTAACGTTAAACATGAATGCGAAGCGTGTGCGAGTTGAAATAGAGTTTAGTTTGAAATCAGTACACACCCACACGAATTATCCCACCCGCTGAAAGATGTCTCTATAAATATTTTATTATTCCTCTTATTTCGGACTACAACACATCACAAATAAATAATACTTTATGGTGTCCATTAATTAAGAACACACGGTTTAATTTAGAACGTAAAATATGAGTTAAGCGAGAAGGACTAATTTATTCCTGATACAAACTGCCCTGAGAAGCCGACACGCACCCTTGTAACATTGTAAGCCTATGGATGCACTCTTGAACTACCGCAACAATAATGTTTAACAATCAGGAACACAATCACCCCAACAACCATATATATAACTGCAAGAGCCACGCCAGAACCTGTAGCTATGGCAAATTCCAAATTGGTTTTTCCTGCAAACAAAGAAAACTACAGAAGTCAAGTTCAGTACATCACACTTATAAAGGAGTGGTTCGCAATCAACCTCTTGAAAAACAGATTGCTATGATAATATAAAAAAAAGAAGAAGAAGAAGAAAACAAATGCAAGAGGAAATAAAGGAGGTAAGTGACAAATGTAGGATGGCCATCAAAAGGAACTAATTGGAGATCTATTGATTGTGCCATCCATCGTGGCGGCAATGATGCAACGTGCAAATTATTTATTTATGACACAGATGCCGCGACTGCGGGCGCGCTGAGATGTTGTCAGATCATCGCGGTGTTCAAGACTCAAGACAGTCAGTGACTGCAACGGTTGTTGATTGGCTAGTTCGAAATTCATTGAACCAATGGGAAATTCAGTAGAGTGGTATTCGTTCCCACTCCACTTTAGTTAGTAGGGGTCACTGACTTCGGTAACCCCTTAATC
>OX421446.1:11877696-11880196 GCA_949126865.1 Montipora capitata
TTCGTGTTTGGAATATGAACCGATTTTCATTTCCATAAAACAGTTTTGACAGTAATGACCAGACAATTTCCTATCTTCCTATCTTCCTATTTCGTTTATTGTTTGAGTGAACTATTTGACAAAAGTCAACAAGACTACTTATATGTAGGCTGCATCATTTCTAACTCATTTAGTCTCTTCTGCACTGCGCCAATGAACCAATTCACGTTGCTATTCCTTTTGACATACTTCCTATTTTTGGCGATGACGGCCGCCCCAAATAAACAAAATTCCTTGCGCCTTTGACCAAAATCCCTTGCGTTTCGAAGAAAAATGAGTTCTTCTCCCCATTAGAGAGCTGCCTCGTTCGTTAGCTTCAGGCTCACTCATTGCAGCAGCAATTAAGGAACTGAGAAATGTCCCCATTTCGTTTGGAGCTCGCAAAGAGAATTCTTTGGTTTTACGACAAACAGAATACAAACGTGAACAGGAGACACGAACAACATAGATTCGCGAAAGTTTCCATAAATTAGTTTTTACTATAACCTCATTGAGTTTAAATTCTTGCTTTCGAAATCTGTACTTCCGTTTCTAACCCCTTGGTGACAGTCTCAAGTTGCACGGTTTTCATTTATCACAAGAAAAGCTGTACTTACTTTTTTCACCGCAATTTCCTCTATATATTTAATCGAGCAGAAGCATGTTCCATTTTCCAAAGTTCCTCCGTTTAAACAGCTAAGCAGAGGGCATTGCCGCGTTTCATCTAACGTTGGGCATTCTGTTCCACCACAGGAAGCAGAGGATTCAACTGTCCTGTTCCGTTGCTGTGAACCTCGTTGTCCGCATTCGCTGGTGGAACACGATGAGCTCCATGAGGACCAAGAACTTACTTCACAACCTCGCGATGAGCACTGTCGGCGGCTTCTGAACGAAGAGTCCGCGTCTTGTGAAGCAAGTAACAAAATGAAGACTGCGAGTTTAGGGGAAAGCATGGCTGCTTTTGATCGCCGACCCTGGAACCGATAAAAGTATGCACGTCGACCGGAAATTTTGAAAATATTAGAAGGTTTGGCAAATGCGCAATCACGATTGGCAAATGAAGTCGTAATGTCCCACCATGTTAGTTTTCCGAGAAAGGATTGGTAAATTGTGACATCATGCTTCCTACGCTGGTAACCAATTTTTCGTTGCTTCCGCTTTCCATATATGGAAGCGAAGCCATACAGTCATCGCGTTGAGTGTAGCAATAGAATACGAATGAACTCTGTCGATTTTGATCCAATTGCTACGAATTTCATTCGGAACTAGACCCTCCGTGAGGGTACACTGGGTTGCCTGTGGTACGTGCACCGTTCCAGACAATTTTTTTCAAGTTGGGGGGTCATTAAGACCATTTAAGGGGTCACCCAGAAGTCATACCAGCAGAGGCCCTTTGGTTCACAGGTCCTCACACGTTCGCACGACGAAACAGATCATTTCCTGAGGTTAAAAACCTGGCTACCAGCCTATTAATTAATCATTTGCCAGAAAGAAGAAATTCCTGTCCTCTTTAGAAAAATAGACACGCATTGCTTACGTGTGGTAGTGAAGTAACACAGCGATTTATTCCATATAAAATGTCAACTGAGCTGTGTGTTGTCTTCCAGGAGATTCAAGTTGTCCTTGCGTAATGCGTAATATGTAGCACTAACAGTGCACGATATTGATTTGGTATTGTCTATCACTGTAGTGCCATGGTAGAAGTCTTGGGTAAATAGCCTGTGTATCAAAAGCCTGTGTATAGCCAGGACGGTCGCTCGAGAATAACATATTTACGACATGAAAACAACATTAATTTTGAACCGTGAATATAGAATACAAAAAGTTACGATCAGCGACAAACATTTTGGGAAATTTTTGCTACGTTCACTTTTGGTTGCACAAATAAATCGCAAAATCGAAAGTGACATCGCCGGAATTCAGCGGGCGCAGTGATTAAGTTACCGCGGCATGTTTACTCGCCAAACAGAGAAGCATCTGTGTCAAATGATGGCAAGATACCGGGTTTTCGTAAGTTTCTTTTTCTGTCAAGTGTTATAAAGTTTGACAATAAATGAGCGAAGTCAAAACAAAGATCACAATCGCCCAAACTCTTCAGGTTGACCCCGGGTTGACCATTGTTTCTGCTAAGTCAAAAATTTACTCTCCAAGACAAGGTTATTTATCACCAGGTAATTCCATCATTTTGGAAATAGCAGCTACTTTATTATTCATCGGCGTCACAATTTTTTGCTGATTTTGGGGCTCATTTTAACTTTTTGTTGAAACTCACGCACGCTTCCAACAGACCTGTTAATTTTCGTGAACCTTTCCTGCTTACAAAGCAATACTAAAAATATCCTCCCGTATCACATTTCAACCTTAAGCTCGAAAATTCAATACACAACATGATATTATAATTCACGAAGGCAGAAAATATCACAGAATCCTTTTCCAGCGAAACATTTAATTGAAACAAACAACATAAGATGCACTAAAACCC
>OX421446.1:11885196-11887696 GCA_949126865.1 Montipora capitata
TACCAGCCTGAATTCGTCTTAGAATAGTTAGAAAAAGCACAAATAACAGCAAAAGCACAACAGCTTACTTTCGAATTCTGCTCGCCGACAACCCAAGTTTGTTGACAAAAATATGCCACAAAATGCCTTAAAGGGTTTTCTGGCCCTTTATTAATATCGCTCAAGTGAATTTTAAATGGAGAAGCGGGAAAGAAAAATTGTCAAGCTGACATGTGTTTTGTGTAAAGATACATTTTCAAGTAGCGAAAATTTGTATAAGCACTACAAAACTTTTGCTCACCATTGCCCGAAGGAACACCCTTTATAAGCTGCAAGGAGACGCTGATGAATTTTGCACAAAAACCTCGGCCCCTAACACCGGAAAACCAGAGACTTGGAAAGTTTTTCAGCGGAAGGCTCACTAAGGAAGAGCTTCTAGAGCTTGCCCTCCCGCAGGTAGCCGGAAAGGTGCAAACAAGCTGATTCATGTCCGAAAAGAGCAAGATCTAGAAGGGGCAGTCAAAATTGTGTTTCTTGTATTGTGCGAAAATTTATTCAAAACTTTTTCCTCACTCCCAAATAAGAACTTGCTGTGTCTTGCAATTCTACAGAATCAACATCAAAGAGGCACTCCCAGGGGTTTTGGGGAAGAAGAGAACATGGCTTACTTGAACTGGGGAACAAATTAACAATATCAAAATATTTTTGGGAACAAGGGAAGACAACCAATTCAAATTTTAGGGATCAAAAAGCTGGGAACAAATTAGAAAGTAATTTGGGGATCAAGGAAACACAAGCAAATATTTAAAGGGAACAAGGACCCCTCCCCCCGGGAGGGCCTCATCAAATGTTCCGCCCCTTTCATCCAACAGCTCAAACAAGCGATTCCAACAATTTTTGAATGACCGACACGAAAAGAAGGCTCTCTTAGAGAAGCAAATTATTTATAATAACACTTAAGCATGCAAAACAATGCTCAGATGCTTACGAGCACCCTCATGCCCATGTTTGTAAAAAAGCACCATGAAGTATTCCTGGCGGCTGGTTTAGGCATTGTTTCATCTTTCAACATTGGGCAAAACCAAATCAACTCCATTCTCAGAGGGCACTGGGGAAAGAAGGTAGAATCAAAAGCTGGCCTTAATCCAATTCTCCCAAGGTAATCTTTACAGACATCAGATTATTGAAGGAACACTTTTGAGTGCCAACCATAAGCCTTTTAAAGCAAGCGCAAACAAAATTAATAGTCTTTAAATTCACAAATTAATTAAATGTCAAACAGCATATTTTAGTCTCATATTCAATTAGATTTGGCTGCATTATTCCTTAAAACTATGCAGAACTATTTACCATAAAATGTGGAACATTTCCTGCCTATCTAAATATGCCACAAAAGGGCTCCAAAAGCAACCAGTTAAGTTTTTAGATAAAGATAGTGCCTCTATGGAGGTTTGACACAATACCTAAAAATTAAATAATTTGATGTGATCACGACATTGAATGACCAAGCAATAAACAAACTGCAGCAATGTATTTTAGGTTCACAAAGTGGGATGAAAAAAAATATTCCTCAACTGATGTTTCAATATGCATTTAAATTAATTTTCTATCAACAATTCAAGGGACTGACTTTTCAGTTTCTATTCACTGGTATTGATTTACGTTTCCATAATAAGTTTGAAAGTGAATCTGGCAACCACAGTGCCCTATGAAATGGGAAATAACTTTAACAAACCCTTTAAACTAAAATTTTACAAGTTAGGGACACCATTGTTGATGCCCTGCGAAGAACAACGATTAAATTTAAAGAAGAGTTGGTCTCGAGTTTATCCACAATGGACAGTTAGTGGCTGCATTCACCAATGTAGAGAACAACAAATCAAGTTTCTTCTCAAGCAACCAGGTGTTCAAGGAGCCATTCAATTTCCAAAGAGCACTTTGGTAGTGTACCAATACCTAAGTGAATTCAGGTACCTGGCCTGAAACTGAAACTTGTGGAGAGCCAAACAACTTGTTGAGCTTAGTGCTTAAACTGGGTAGATAATTATGTCTAATTATCTCGTAATTTTGTGTACCATTCACTTGAATGTTGGTTCCTTAATAAAATATCGCTAATTCAACTAAGGATTCAAGTCCTTTCAAATCATCAACTTTGCGCAACCAGGAACAAACGAAAAAATACAAGCACTGAAGAACAAACTGCTCAAGAATGCAAGACCCTCTTTGAAACAGCAAAACAGGATCCTCTGCGAGTCACTAAAAAAGTACTGCATGCTACGTGGATGTTTGCAGAACGATCGCAAGTTGTAATCACTGAAAGAAAACTCCACTCCAGATCTGATAGACAATGGTCGTGCAAGACTCGCCAAGCACGTGGAACACCCAACAGGAATGTTCGTTGTTTGGCACAGCAGATGAGCGAAAACTTGTTCCCCTTGCTATTAAGTTCCAACCCGATAAGACCAATCTTTCCCAAATACAACAACAATTTCGGCAGCAGGCAAGCTCATCACAAGCCATC
>OX421446.1:11890196-11897696 GCA_949126865.1 Montipora capitata
GTTTTCACATGACGTCACGACCGCCATGTTGGTGCCCTAAACAAAGAAAAGGCGGCTATGTTGGTGCCCCGACCAAATACTCCGGGAATTTAATTCTATTATTATGCAAACGCTTCCATTTGTTTTCGTTGAAAAACATGGCTGTTGATCACGTGAGTGAAAACCAGCAATTGGCTTGGTGATAAAACAGGTTGGTGAGCAAACAGTAATTATCCCCGCTGCATAGTAACTCGCAATTTTTCAAGTTCCACTAAATGTTTTTGTCTTTGTAAAATGTCAATCGGGCGTTCGATTTATGGTATTTGTAGTAGAAACACTTACTCAGATATAGACATTCCTTTGTGTTATTTGATAACTAAACCTACGTTTTACTTTGTAATTTTTTTCAGCCAGCATTTATTACCGCCTTTAAAAAG
Organism: Montipora capitata; assembly: GCA_949126865.1. Lineage (NCBI taxonomy): Eukaryota > Metazoa > Cnidaria > Anthozoa > Scleractinia > Acroporidae > Montipora > Montipora capitata. Next base: position 11,890,613 of record OX421446.1, read on the forward strand.
AAAATCTTTTGCGAAAAGAGAATATTGTGAAAACCAGCTTTCATTGAGTGTTATACTGCGAGGCATTTAAAATTGTATTGTGTTGCCAACCAATCCCATTCTCTTAAGGAAGAGTTCTTTTAATTTGCTTGCATTGTTTGTTTTCAACTTCAAATGCATTACTTGTCTTTGAGGATTTTCATTGATACTCCTGGGGCGAGATTCCTACATAAAAGGACAACAGACTTTTGTTTGGCTTTATCATAGTTAATCTAGGGACTGGTTATGAAACCCTGGGAATTTCAAAAGCAGGAACAATACAGTCGCAATTAGATGTTGAACCGACCATGACCCTGCAAAATCTTTTGTTTTTGGTTCGCCAGTTAATTTCGAATAAATTAGTCAAAACTTTTGATTGGTTATCCTGCCGAAAAAAGCGTGTTTTTGTCGGATTTTGTGCAGGGTCAAGGCCAAAAAAGCGAACAAAAACATGAAACAAAGAAACTTGTCGAGTTTCATAACCAGCCTACATGTATTAACTATGGCTTTATACAGTCTTTTTAGCCAGAAAAGTACTAAGGTGAACTCGATGATCAGGTTAGTTTTTGTTGTTTGTTATTATTTTTTTTTTTTTGCCACACCACAGACATAATACAAAGATAATGAATAAAGAAAAAGAGAGAAGAAAGAAAATTATAAAGAGAAGAGACGCGAAGAAAGAGTCTTAAACATTGTAAGTGGTTCAGAGTCATGGATTTTAATTGTTTCGGTCAAGGCAGAAGGGAGCACACCTGTCACTAAATCTAGGATTCCCCCTCCCCTCCCTTTGGTTTTGGTTATAAAATTTTCAAACCAGTTTTATTTTTATTTTTCTTTACTTCACTTTGTGATGACACTGAGACAACAAAAAATGAGAATTAAATTGGTTGAATTAAAAGTTTGCTAATCAAGGTTTTTTTTTTTGAAAAAAAAAAACAAAACAAAAACAATTACATGTCTGGAGCAAATATACAGTTTCAATTTAAGCAATTTCTATTTCTTTCTTGGTGAAGTCAGTCCTCTTTCATCTAAAAGGCTTTCCTGCCATGTTCTCACATTCTGTCTTGCACTGCATCCACACTGCCAGTTTCAGCGAGCAAAATTTGTCTCTCGTTGACATAGTGTTTTTCATTTCTTACAGGAGAAAATAACAGTTGGATTGTTCTATCACCACTGATTGCAAGGGAGTTTTGTTATCAATAAAGAGTATAAATGGGCCATGTCAAGACGATGACATGCCATCATGGGGAGGACATTTCATTAAGGGTTGATGACTAAGTGTTTGCTTGTTGCGCACAAAAATGTTTGAGGCCTTGACTGCACGATAAACAAATAAAATTCTTGTTTCTGGTCGCTGACTGGACATCACTAGTAGAAGTCACATTGTCTCCGTTGTTGCACGTAACATGAAATGTACTGTTCAAAAAGTTGGACATGTGGTGTGAGCAGCCATATGGCTGGACACACTTGATGTTTACCTGACACGAACAGCACGGAATATATGCTATTTCACCCGTCTCATAATTCATGTGATTGTCTCTCTCCCAACTGTAATGTTCAAAACACTCATGTTCGCGTTGGCTTCATAACGTCCCCTACAAGCAGTTAAGGGGTAACTGCATGCATCATTGATACAGCCAGCCAAGCAGCACTATTTACCGCCACCGCGCATGCGCAACTGTAATAGCAGTTGTAGCAAACGGGAAGGTATGTTGATCGTGGTAGTGGAATTCCTGACTATACAAATAAATTCCTGGCATTTTCAATTTGCAGGCTCCAAAAGAGATCCTCACGGTTGAATCTGAGGTCACTTTTCTTTCTCAAGTTTTCTACCAAATAATCAATTTTTAGTTTATCCCTGTTCAAGCTGAACATACGCAATTCACGAGATAGCTGGCAGGTGTATGCTTCAATCGCTGGAGTTAGGGTTACCGAGATGACAGATAGGCTTGGTAGACCCTTGGTAAAATACTTGTTCCAGAATTTGATGTTATAATTAGTTCCAAGAGACACTGCACGTTCCCAGCTGAAAGGATTGCAGCTGACGTTGAATATAGGACAGCCGCTATTGAAGTCTCTCAGACTCCTCAAATTCTCTGATATAATTCATCTTGAAATTCTCTCTTTTGTTTATAAGTGGCACCATAAACTAAGCCCTTCTAGTTTTGTTAATTTTTTTAACCCAGTATCTTCTATTCATTCATATAATACACGTCAATCACAGATTGATAATCTGTTTGTTACATCTGTTTATACCACTCAATACGGTGTTCGTTCTCTCGGTTACACTGGTCCAAAACTTTAGAATTCTTTATCCATTGATGTTAAGAAAATCAAGCTGTTTTCCAATTTTCGTCAATATATCAAAAATTTTGTGGTTAATACTATTATTGATTCCTAATGTTTTGCGATTATGTAATCTTTAACTGTTATTTAATGAATAAAGTAATACTTTTTATCTAAAACAATTATTTTGCATCTCTTTTCCTTGACTCATTTATTTCTTGTTTTGGGTCACCTACTCGGTTAGTTCAATGAACGAACCTACAATTGTAAAATTTCTTTACGTTCTAATTCGCTTCGCTCAAACGAACGTAAATCATTTTACCCTTAAATTCCCGTAATAGAAACAAATACCACGAGAAATATGGTAGGATGCGCAAACGGATCCAAAACAGTTTACTATAAGAGAAATTACAAAAAGAAATTGTTATTGCTCTTTTTTTTTTTTTTTTTTTTTTTTTTTACAACTCTTTAGATACTACTGTATGCAGAAACTAAACTACGCTCGATAATACATTACAAACCTAAATACTTAGTTACATGCAACCTGTTTTCAAGGCTTTCTTCAAGATACATATCCTTGGCAGAATCAGATTTCCACCTACCATGAATTTTAAGAAGTCTTTCTGGAATCGAATTCCTACTATGGCGTACGGCAGCTGTAATGCCAAGGGTTCTTAAACTATGAAGACCATAATCATTAGGGTTGTAGCCCAGCTTACTTAAGGTATCCCTTAAGATATCTCTACAGGTAGTATAAGAAATCTTTCCGCTCCTCAGGGTATAGCTAGAAGTACTACGGTGAAAAACAATTGGTCTAAATAAAGGGAGAGGACTATTTAAGTCAATACCAGATAAATCTAAATAACGTTGTAAAACACCAACAGGACAGTACTTAGATCCAGATGCACTAATATAGACGAAATTCCCTTCCCTATAAACATCTGTCTTACTACGAGGCACAAAAATTCTTATATAATCGCTGTGAAATTCGATATGCTCCGGAACGATATTGCATAATTCGTCATAACGAAAAAACCCTGCGAAGGCTAAAGAGCACAACGCAGCAATACGGAGATTCTTTAAATTAGCATCTTTCTTGTTATGAATATCTAAAATACGCCTTATAATTTCTGTGGAAATAGGCTTCTTTTTCATAACTGGCTGTGACTTCTGGCGTTTAGCAGATTCGACGACATTTCTGCAAAATTCACTATCTAAAGGATTACGATCCAAACTAGGGACAAAAGAATGTAACCATTTAAGGGCCGCATGGGCTAAAATTACTGAGGAACTAGAAGCGGAAGACTGCTGAACTTCAAACAAATATAGAGAAACAACACTAAGAGGAAAAGGTAACTGCATGTTGAACTGTCTACTTTTAGACCAGTCCAAGAACTTTCTGATAACACGAACGTAAGCTTTAGTGGTCGAATCCGCCCTGGACTTCAACATAACATTTAGCACTTCATAAACGTTGATTGAAGAAAACTGTTGAAAGCCTTTCCAAGAATTACTTGATAGCATAATCTGTAAAGACAAGAACAAAACATACATACTAGAAGAACAAAAGAAAGACAGAACATCCTTTTGCCGCGTAGATCAACAACCATTAATTAGGCCAGTGCCACATAAATCAACTATATTCCTATTAGGACAGCACCATATGAAATGACAGACCACAAATTAGGCCAGTGCCTTACAAATAAACAGCATACTGCCTTGGCCAGTGCCAACAACTGAAAAAACATGGGTTAGTAGACACACCGCCCAACAAATTAATCGCGTGGGATGATACCAACTGGAGGGACTATTAAGCAATTTTCCCCTCGAAGAGACTGAAAGAAAAAATTAACACCCGAGGAATTGGGATTCCAAAACCTCGAGAAATACCTGGGGATCTTGTGGTTATAATAATTTGCAAAGCAATCTACACTATGCGGACCCCACAAGTCATCAAGAAAAAGAAAAAATCCTTCAGTAATTTGCCAATCATCAGTATCAATTAAACGACTTATATAATCAGCTTGTTGATTCGAAGTGCGAGGGATCCACTGTACTTCTAAGTGAATTCCCGATCGGATACAAATATCAAAAATCCTTCTGGCCATTTTGTGCAAACCTAATTTCATGCTGCCCACTTCAACAATCTTAGCAGCTACCTGGCTATCCGTAAACCACTTAACATGTGATCCTTCCAACACTGAGGCAAATGATTGCAAAGCAAACTCAATAACAGACAGTTCTCTCCACGTTGAACTTTGACCTCTCTCGTTCTCTGACCACATTTTGTGGCACACAAAATCATTGTTAAAATCAATAATTGCTCCACCTCCGGTGGCACTGGCGTCAGAATACACAAAATAACTTGGCACCTTACTTACAAAGCAATACCTAGTGTTGATATTAACCATATTTTCCTTCCAAAAATACAGTTCTTCCTTGCAGTAATCGTCGAGAAGGGATATAGAATCCCAATTATCCCTGCACAAGGTGGACAAGACACAATGTCTGGTCATTATCCTGCCAATGTTACCAACTACCGGCCCGGTAGAGATAATTTGACCTGTGAAGGAGGACAACTCTCTCGCGGAAACTTTGAAATCGGCTTCAATAATATGATCAATTGAGTTAATGATCTTAACAATTCTCCTTTCCACAATTTTCAAAGTACCTAATGCAGCATTCCAGGTAAAACCCAGCCAGTCCAACACTTGGGTGGTTCCCATACCGATTTATCTTCATTGACAACAAAACCTGCGTTGCACAAATCCGCCCTTACAGCCACGGCCTTAATGCGACAACTTTCTCTATCCTGAACAATCGCCCAACCATCATCCAAGAAGATGGCAATACAAAGACCCTGTACTCTCCAATACTTTTCTAAAGGCTTCAAAACCTTAGTGAAAACCCAAGGGGCAGAGGACAGACCGAACGGGAGCACAGTAAAAACATAAAATATTTCCTTAATGGAATCGGGCGCACGCCATGAAAACCCCAGAAAAGTTTGGTGCTCTTGTGCAATGTCAACATGATGATAACCACTTTTTAAATCGAAGGAAAACATGAACCCGTCCTTCACAAAGTAAGACATAGCAATTTTCCAGTCCTCATACTTAACACTTTGCTTAATTAATGACTTATTGACATGGCGCAAATCGAGAATTAACCTCTTCTTACCGCATGGTTGTACAGAAACTGACAAAGGATTCACAACAAAAGGCTGCTCATTAACCATACGCACCCGGTCCTGAATTAAGAAGCTCAAGAACAGCTTGATCCACAAAATCAGCATAAATTCGAGCCGACTTATTATTTTTCAGTTTTACGGCCAACGGCAATCTACTGAATGGCAGTCTGTAGCCATTTTCAATAATAGACAAAATGAAATCCGGAGCACCTATAGATCTCCAGAAAACTTAATTATTCTTCAGATTACCCTTAACACGTGGTGAATGTCCACTTTCAAGTTCGTAATTCTGTGTAAATTGATGTACCTGCGCCAAGGCATCATCATTGCTTTGGTTGAGCTGATTGGCCTGAGGTTGGCTTGTTGTAGGAGAATCCAGGGAAAGAATTGTAGCTAAAGGGCTGGTAACTTCCCGGCCAGGACAAGGATCGGCAGTCCTTAGCCCAGTGTCCAAATTTGCCGCATTTGAAACAGCGGAAGAAGTCGCCAGAAGTGTCTCTACGGCCTGAAAGATAAAGGCAATGGCGAAACCTGTAGCAAACGGGGGGTGGGGAGGAAGGGGGGGGGGGGGGGGGCTTAAAGCAGAAAGCTGAATAAACTGTATGGAACCGCAAGCGTGAATGGTACTCAAGAGACAGCGGAGGGTATAAATACTAATAACTGGCCAATCCTGAGAAACATGAAAAACAGAATGCACAATAGTGGGTGCGGCAGGTGTGAAATGAAACAACCGCAACTAATTACTTGGAATACCAGCGGAAAATACATTTACGTTCTAATTCGCTTCGCTCAAACGAACGTAAATCATTTTACCCTTAAATTCCCGTAATAGAAACAAATACCACGAGAAATATGGTAGGATGCGCAAACGGATCCAAAACACATATGAACATACAAAGTAAAAGGGAGGCTCTTTATCTTACCACGAAAAAGCTGATTATCAGCGCCCAAAGCAATTCTTGGTTTCTTTCCACGATCACTGGAGAGTTGTTCTTTTTGGCGTTTCTTGCGACTCGCAGCTTTCCTTGCCTTCTTAAGACGTTTTTCATCTTCGGAGCCGGATGCAAGTTCGTCTGACTCGTACTCGGCCACGACCTGCCAGCCGTCCTTTCTTTTATCAGCGATTTTTATCAGCTTCTGACGCTTTCGAATACGTTGCCTGCCTTCTTGAGAAAGCTTCTTGATTTGCGACAAATTTGGCTCGATGCTTTCACTCTCGGTTTCAATACTTTCCAAAATGGTATCCAGCTCAGCATTAAGCTCAAATTGTCTCTGATTCCCTTTGAATTTTAGCTGCACAACTTCTTTATCTAACTTACTTCTATGCTCAATTTGCTTTCCTTTGTCTTCTAATTTTTTCTCAAGAAAATCTTTGAACATGGAAAAGACTTGATCAACGGCTGCTGAGCTGCCTCCATCGGCCGAAACGGACGAACCTTCGCTCTGAATCTGGTCTTTGGGCATCACACGAATAGATGGGCTTAAAGCAGAAAGCTGAATAAACTGTATGGAACCGCAAGCGTGAATGGTACTCAAGAGACAGCGGAGGGTATAAATACTAATAACTGGCCAATCCTGAGAAACATGAAAAAC
>OX421446.1:11902696-11907696 GCA_949126865.1 Montipora capitata
TCGATTATAATGGAGTGATTTGTGCCTGTCAATACTTCATCACGTCTGATATTTATTCACCAAGACTCACGGAAGACTACTCATATTTTGATAATTCAAAATCGGTCGGAGCAAAACGCAGACTGCAGATCTGCGGTAAAATGCAGACTCGAGGGAGTTCTAGTTACATGTCACGTCACAAACTGCGATCACGGTGGAAGTCACGTAGTTCTGAGGGAGCTGCAAGTCGGAAAGCCAGGATGATTATTCGTTTCTTGATTTGCATAGTCTTTTGAACCGAGTCTTTCAACATCAATTTGGTTTTATCAACGGAGTTGATAATGTAAATTGGCCACCGTACAGAGATTCTAAAAGCTGACGTTTCGAGCGTTAGCCCTTCGTCAGAGCGAATGACGAAGGGCTAACGCTCGAAACGTCAGCTTTTAGAATCTCTGTACGGTGGCCAATTTACATTATCAACTCCGTTGATAAAACCAAATTTTTGTATACTACTTCCCCACCGACGCAGCACCACAGTTTCTTTAGAAACTACCCCTTCTTTCAACATCAAGTTGTCAAAATGTAACATAGGTTTGATGTTTGCGAAAGTGTGGTTCCCACCTGTGGAAGTTTCAATGATTACCTGGAATGCCGAAGGCATAACACGTCTTAAAACCGGCCTGGTGTCTTTGTTTTGTTGGTAGTCACAAATGTGCATACCCTACGGATATTGAATTAAGCTTCGATCGGATGAATTTACTTTAAAATCCGTCAGTACTTCCAAACTTCCCTGCCGCGATTAGGACACATACTTTTCCCAGCCTTCTCGATTACCCGCAAGCGCGTTAGACCACTCGGCCACCGTGACGCACTTCAGTTTTCTAGATGAAAGGCAAACATTTATTGTGGAATCTTTTCACCCGCCATGATTGACACAGTATTAAACTATTCAATAAAGTGAACCGATGCTTTTTCTTTGAGAAAGACAAGCTTTAAAGGTAAGGAGAGTTTCTACGTTATTTCGAGATATGCTTCGTACTAGTGTGTTCCACTGTGAACATTATTTTGCATAGAACGAATACTTCATTAGAATTATTTTGCATAGGACGAATACTCCAATATTTCTTGGGAACCAGTTTGTTCTGCCGTTTTGACGTGAAAAGAAAGATCGGCCCAACAAAATAAAAAATTAAATCAAGTTTTAAAAAAACCAACGGGCTATCGCCGTCACAGGGACTTCGCAGCGGTCCTCCATCCAAGCATAGTTAATCTACCGACTGGTTATGAAACCCTGGAATTTCAAAAGCAGGAACAATACAGTCGCAATTAGATGTTGAACCGACCGTGACCCTGCACAATCTTTTGTTTTTGGTTCGCCAGTTAATTTCGAATAAATTAGTCGAAGCTTTTGATTGGCTATCCTGCCGAAAAAAGCGTGTTTTTGTCGGGTTTTGTGCAGGGTCAAGGCCAAAAAAGCGAACAAAAACATGAAACAAAGAAACTTGTCGAGTTTCATAACCAGCCTGCATATATTAACTATGGTTCTGAGATTGATCTCAAAATTTCACATTTGCCTCTCTCAACCGCGGACATCATCAGCCGACATCCCAGGGGTTTATTTAAAAAATAACGGTTTACACAAGACTTTAAATTCTTTTCGGGGCTAGATTGCAGAATACCCGGCCCACCAAATGTCCTACTTAAAAAAGCTGTCACCGCGGTCCCGCAGTCGTGTTAATCAATGCTGCTTGTCCGCAGTGGCATGGGACAGAAAATGATATTCATATAAACAACTCTGTTCCTGAACCGGGCATTCTGCAATCGCTCCACTTCTTAAATTTCATTTCGTTGTTCTGTTAACTACACTTTTCACGTGATTGTGTGAAGAAGAAAGGATTCGTTTACTCATTATGCCTAAGCGCTCGTTTCAGTGATTAGGTCTAAGAACTGTCCTAAAATTTTCGCTTTCATTTTGCGGTTCGGTTAACTACACTTTTCATGAGATCGTGTGAAGAAGAAAGCACTCGTTTACTGATTAAGCCTAAGCGCTGGCTTCAGTGATTAGGCCTAAGCATTCTCGTAAAATGTAGCTTTCATTTTGCGGTCCGGTTAACTACACTTTTCATGAGATCGTGTGAAGAAGAAAGCATTCGTTTACTGATTAAGCCTAAGCGCTGGCTTCAGTGATTAGGCCTAAGCACTCTCGCAAAATTTCAGCTTTCACGTTGCGGTTCGGTTAACTACACTTTTCATGAGATCGTATGAAGAAGAAGGCACTCGTTTACTGATTAAGCCTAAGCGCGATCGTCTGAAGAAGAAAGCACTCCTTTACTGATTAAGCTTAAGCGCTCGCTTCAGTGATTAGGCCTAAACATGCTCGTAAAATTTTAGGTTTCATTTTGCGCTTCGGTTAACTACACTTTTCCCGAGATCGTGTGAAGAAGAAAGCTTTTGTTTACTGAGTAAGCCTGAGCGCTCGCTTCAGTGATTAGGCCTAAGCATTGTCGTAAAATTTTAGCTTTCATTTTGCGGTTCGGTTAACTACACTTTTCATGAGATCGTGTGAAGAAGAAAGCTTTTGTTTATTGATTAAGCCTGGGCGCTCGCTTCAGTGATTAGGCCTAAGCATTGTCGTAAAATGTTAGCTTTCATTTTGCGGTGGCAGTGCGTTTTACTGTTGCCCTTTGACAGTTTTCATTCATCGACTTAACCTCGTCCCCAGGGTCTCTCTTCTTCCTTTCCAAGGAAGGAAAGAAGAGAGGTTGTCATCGACTACGGGACTGCGGACCGCGGTGGCAGTTCACTTTAACATTTCGCATTCCACGACTACGGGACTGCGGACCGCGGTGGCAGTTCACTTTAACATTTTGCATTCAACGACCACGGGACTGCGGACCGTGGTGGCAGTTCACTTTAACATTTTGCATTCAACGACTACGGGACTGCGGACCGCGGTGGCAGTTCATTTTAGTGCTTTCCCTTTAACATGATTCATTTATTTATCTCACACTATTTACATAAAATTAACATAGACAAAAAAATTATAGTCACAACACATGTTTACAAGATAAAATAATTACAGTACAGGTTATAAAATGTGTATGGTGGTCAAAGTAGCGAAGGCTTTCTAGTTGACCACCAGTTTTGATTCAACGACTACGGGACTGCGGACCGCGGTGGCAGTTCATTTCACTACTTACCCTTTAACACTTTTCTTTTTATTCATCGACTTCGGGACTGCGGACCGCGTTGGCAGCTTTTTTAAGTAGGACATTTGGTGGGCCGGGTATTCTGCAATTGCTCCCTTTTCGGATAAGGATTATAAACAGTAGGCCCCGTTTCACAACCCTCATCCATAAACTCTGTGAAAAGTTAAAAGATCTACACTTTCCCCTGGCCCCAGAGGTTCTCTTTCTCGCCGTTTCCCGGCTATCTCGCGGCTCAAGAAAAACCTCTGGGACCAGGGTAACTTTCGACGAGAGCAGGGCACCAGAAAGGGCACTGCTGGCTTGGCAGTGATGCCTCAAAAAGGCCTAAGTTGTACGAGGTCACCTAAGCAAAAACAGTCATAAGTCAAAGGGGACTTTGCCTAGTGTTGCAGCATGCTGATGGTAAAAATTGAAAATACGAACGCAACACCAAACACGAGATGAACAATGAAGCTTGTATGTCCAGTCGTACAAAAAGTAAATAACGGTCCCATACGTACTTTTTGGCTTACATTTTATAATCACTTTGTAGACCTTGCACAATTTCTCTGAATTTCGTATTGACTTAAAAAAGAAGGGACAAATAGGTCGCAAAGAAGCGTTTAAATTCGAGATGTGGGTTTGATTATGGAAGTCAATTATAAACCATCCATTTACAAGCTTGTACATACGTAATTGTACGTGAGAATTTGCGTTCGTTTCAGCGTGGACAAATTTGTCCAATTAGTTGTATTTAATGCTTCGTGGACGAAGTTGTCTGGAGATGAGATTTCTCGCTTTGTCCTGTTCGTTGTCTTCTCGTTTTCCCTGGAATCAATCAACCAATGAAAATGATCAAAAAATCACAGACAAACTGCTGATATCTACAGTAGTCTAGAACTCTGCGGGCTCAATCGGGTCCCTGAACAGAAGGAACCAGTTTTTTTCAATTTCAATTTAAAAAATGAGGCAAATGATATCTAATTTAGGCTGTTTACGAACATTACGCATCACGGAAATTATAGACTTTGAATAGGGGGAGGTCACTGAATAAGGCAAAAAAAAAAAAGTAAAGTCGCACACGGGTGGAGCTCATCCCGATTTCATGTAGAATGAAGCGACTGAGAGTACCCTGGATGGGATGCTAGTCTATTAGCAGTACCTCACTGAACAAGATACGTGAAAAAACGTGGAATTTGGGTGACCTTTGACAGCTTTCAGACAGTCCTTTAAAGAGCCCTTTCTATTTATTTTTAAAAAGGGATGCATAATCTGGTAAAGATTAAATAAAGAATTAAGTAAATCCATCGAATCGTCGCGAATATGTTGTGATGATCTGACTCACTGCCGCGTGAAAGGAGGTCTGAAACCTAATGTATTTGTGCAGGGAAAGCGAATTGCTTTTCTTTTGAAACGCTCGTAGGATCAGCCGAAGTTCATCTGAAGTTTCTGTCCTTAAAATCTCTTTAATTTGACCTTCAGGAAAAGAATTTAAAACCACCAAAAAATGTCATCAAACAGTACAGATTCCATCTAGTCCGAGGACTCTGATATCTGTCCTAGACGAACTTGCTCTCTCAACGAATCGCTTCCCCAGCTGACGTCACAGACCAGACTCGGATCCAATCTCCTGCAAACTCGCCGGTGAACTAAAGTGGCGCGTATTTTCAGCAGAAAATCGAGGAAATAAATGTAACTATAATTTTTCACCAACGTGGTCAGGAAAAAAAATTTTTTTTGACTGCAAACAAAAAAAAAAAATGGGGATTAGGAGCAATCTAAGAAACAAGAAACTCACTGGTTTGGCTGGAGAAAGGACTGCCGTCAAATCTG
>OX421446.1:11912696-11920196 GCA_949126865.1 Montipora capitata
TATGAGTGTTGTAACATCGGCCAACGTTTTTTTTTCGATTTGTCTCCTTTTCAATGATGAAGAGTGGTCAAAGGAACATTGCAGTGGCTAATGGCACAAACCGTTGGGAAATGTACAAAGTAGTCTGTTCCAGGCTCGCAATTGATTTTTGTTTTCCGGACTATCTTGGAGCCTGGAAGAGACTCTACTTTCTGCAACGGTTATCTTCAACTTTTCACACAACGTTTTTGGCCGTTGTAAGGTGTATTACATAAGACAATATTTGGTGCAACTTGTCTCGTCATGGGTTTCCATTTTGCCAGTTCTCACCGAGTTAGACGAATCACTTTTCAAAGTTTCTGTATTTTCCTTGTTTTCGTTTTCGCTTTTTATCTCCTTTAAACTCCGGTCCTTGTCATCTAGCTGCTTTTGAAAATCCCTCTTCGTTCTCCGTATTTGTTCTTCCATTTCTCGACGCATCTCTTCGCGACATTGCTCACGGACAGTGGAGAGTTTGACTTCGTATTCTGCCTTGTTCGCTTTAGCAACTTCCAGGGCTTCACGCATTGTCTTCATTATGTTTTCCCGCGAATCACTGGTTTTTCTGAGCTCTTCGTCTTTCCTTTGCAGCTGGTTCTCCAGAATCGAACGATCCTCCTTAAATGGTATTAAATGAATGAAGGCGTTAACAAAAAATTAACATATTTGCTTGGCTAAACTAGTAGGAACCATTACTTTATGGCAAGCAATTCTCAGGATAAATGGAGCCCTCTTATTGGCTAATTTACGGTCGGGATTTTACAGTACTTACCATTACCATGGAAACGGTCCGTTTCCATATTTTGTCTCTCTCCCAGGAAATTCAAGTTGACCGAAACACAAAAAGTTTTTTAAAAAGTGGAATTTAATTTTTTCATCACAAAAGTAAAATTATAGCAAAGGGGAATTTAGTTTTACATGTAGATGGTTACCGTTCAAAGATGGCTGATGGGAGACACCATGAAATAAACAACTTATTAACCTCACTTGCTCGGGACCGTACTGAGGAATGTTGACCCTTGGTCGCTGCCACGACTTCGGGTCATTATTCCCCAGTACGGCCCTAGCGCTCGGTTAATAAGAGATTAATATTTCCTTTGATTGCTCAGTACTACCGTGGCTTAATTAAAGAAACACTAATTTTAGACCTTAGTTAAAACCACATTTTTTGCGTTGGGAAGCAAGATCTGCGTTTGCAGCAAAGTTTTTCCTGAAAGTCAAACAGGACCGAAGCGTTTGCGTCAGTAACATAAACGAGACTTCCGTGTATCAATACATGATTTACCTTTAACTTCTTTATCTCCTCTGACAACTTATCCAAGCGCTTGTTTTCTTCGCAGAAAGTCAAAGTCTCCTCTTTGAGATTCGCAATCTCAGTTTTCTTTCTTTCAAGTTCTTTTTCGGCAAACGAACACTTTTCTCGCCAAGTGTGCAGTTCAGAGGAGAGAGATTTAATCTCGGCTTGGCGATCATCGATTTCTTGCGCTTGATTTGCCATTACGTCATCCTGCTCCTCTAAGACTCGTTTCATGTTAAACAAGGTTTCCTTTTCCTTTCCAGAATCTGGCAAAAAAAGGTTTTAAAAGTGGAATGTGGTTAAAGACGAACTACAGTGGTTGCGGTTGAATGAGGGAGTTAAACACTAGTGCTAAATCAAGTGCTATTCTTCAGTGTTTCCCTTTGGGGATTCCACACACCAGAGAGTTGACGCTTGAGTAGTGCCAATACTAGTGTTACACTTTGTTTCTCTAGAGTGTGACCGCAACTAGTGATGCATCAAATTGCTGGTTTTCACTCAAGACGTTGGCGGCTTTTTTGCGGAAGCAAAAGAAAACGTTTGCATCAAACTCACCAGACGTAACGAGTTCCAGGTCTTTAGTCACGGTTTTAAGCTTTTCTTCCAAAGAATCTTTCTGTCCGCGGAGTGGCTCCAGTTCGTTTTTCAGCGTCTGGGCAAGCTTCTCCGATTTCTGCTTTTCTAATTCCGAGTCTCGAAGCTTTTGCTCCAGCTCATCAAGGGATTTGTTTCTTTCTTGGATGGTCTTTTGCATGTTCATCATCTCCTGATAGCACTGTAGAATAGCAATAATTAGAGCTCGCGTCTTTTATTTAATAAGGAGTTTGAGAAACGAAGACGGCGACACAACGCTACAAAATAATAACGTCATTGGTTTAACAAGAGCAAATAATCTTGCGGCTCGCAATTTTGACGGTAACGTGAGCATGCAACTGAGAATCTGCTCTTCTCTATTTTTTTTTTTTTTAACTGCACGTACCAATTTATTTTTAGGATAATTCGCTCACATTGTACGACGTAAACGAGGTTGCAAATTGCGGATGACTTACGATATTGCAAAGTTTTTAACGTATATTTTGAGGTGACGTCGCAGGGAGCTTAAAGGGGCTAGGTCACGCTATTTTAGGTAATTTTGTTTCATTTTGTTAATTATGAGCTCTAAACGTCAAATTGGAAGAGCAAGAGTCTTTCATTTGCAAAATCACGGCCACATAACAACTGACAATGATTTTCCAGCTTTGTAAATGACATTTTGATATAGATTGATATAAATTTGAAAAAAGGTGGACCGACGTTTTTCAAATTTACCCAAATTCAATCCACTTCAATCCTCTCCAGTTTTGTCCATCCATGTCCCTTCTTGGCTTCCCTGTGTTTTGTTAGAGTTCTTCTATAGTTTTGAACAGTTATTTGGATATTCAATCAGTGCTGAAATTGCCTAAACTTGGGTGACCTAGTCCCTTTAAGCACGCGCGTTTTTGAGACGCGGACGGCAACCAGAAGAGAACATTTTGCGTCCCAGGACAGTGGTGTCTCACAGATTTTTATACTTATCATCTCTAATGGAGAAAAGATACTCGGCCATGTAAATGTGGTTGTGTGAAGTTAAAAGGGGAAAAAGCTCATTTCCGGCTGCCTTGCGCGTCTCAAAAACGCGCGCTCTTAAGCTCCCTAATCGCAATAGGGAGCTTTAGCAACGACGACGGAAACGGCAACGAGAACGTCGTCGTGAAATTGTACGTGAAGAATACAGGCTTGGACGGCATTGAACTCCCAGACCTTTGCAAAATAATTGCGGTGGTATACCAATTGAGCTATCAAGCCAATCGGCAGGACTCAACTGGTATCCTTTCGATCCCAACATCCAATGTCAATTCTCCTTACTGACTGGCATTCATTACTTTTATGTCAGTTACGGGAATTGGATGATATATTTAGACAAAAGTAGTGAGAATAATAGCCATGAGCTGAAAGGAAAAAAAAAGCGCATCTTGAAATGACCGCCACTGTCGCCGCTACGACTTCCACACAACTGACCCGTACTCTATCAAGTAAACCCGCAGTTTTTCGACCCTCTCACAGTACAAATGCTCCTCTCCACTATCGCTCCACGGTTCTCTCACGTGTCGTTGTCCATATATGGTAGTAACAGTAAACTAATTAGATTCTCCCCGCCCCCTTCCGGAGGGAGGGATAGGCCTGTAGGGGCCGATTTACACGGTACGAGTATTGTCGCGTGCGACAAGCGTACGACTTGACTTACGATTGTCTCAGCGCTTTAAAACATGTTTTATTAAAATGCTACATTTTTTTCTGACGTACACGACAATTGTAATTGAGTTGTAGGTTTGATTTACACGAGAAGAGCCGTGTCGTAGGTCTGTCGTAAGCTTGTCGCATGCGACAAAATCGAACCGTTTCAATCGGCCTTAAGGACTAGTACATTATCACAGGCAAAAAAACTCCCAAAGCGCCATGTGCTTGAGGTCTCCAGTAAGTTTGAACCTGCCTCTTACCGCTAAGATCTCTCTGGCGATAGTCTTCCTGGCTGAGGGGTAGGACGTTAATAGCACCATAAAAAACTACCTTCTCTTCAAAGAAAGATCAAGTCAGGTGGCAACAAACTTGAAAAAAAAAGGACCTAAACCATAATGAAATCTTTGTAATGTTCAATCAATGTCTCTTAAGATCTTTTCTCTTTCAAGTAAACTGCCCCTTGAGTGTCGAACAAAAAGGAAAGGATAGTGAGCAATTAATCAATAAGAATGCTTACTCTTCAGGAACACCTTCTCTTGGCTCGTCACGCAACATTCATCAAAGAAGACTGCGCGACAAACCGCGAGTCTTGATGGGATTTATCGAGTAAAAGACAGTACCTTGTCTAACTCCTGGGACTTTTCCTGTTCGGCGGTTTTTATGAATTCTCTGAGTTTTGTCACCTCTTTCACCTTCAGTTCAAACTCTTCATTTCTCTTGCCCAACATGGAGCGAGCTTCGTTCACTTCCAGTTCCAGCTTTCCGGTGGCCTCCTTAGCCGAGACAAACAAAAAAAAAACATTCAATTTGGTGTGCAACATACTTGGATCCAGGTTTTCAAACGGGAATATGGAGAGTACAAACTGTGGATTGATTGATGTAAGCACTCGCCTCCGACTGTTGCAGCTAAAGTTTAAAACATGACCGATTGCCAAATCTCCGACACTTTCTCCCAAATTTTCCAGTTCTCCGTGCTCAGCAACTTATGCGATGCTGGCTTGAGGGAGGGGGCGCAGCTTGCGTAGCAGGCGGTTTGGTGAATTTTAGTTGACCTTTGAAATGTTATTGACTCGCGAAAACCTGGACTGGCGTCAAAAGCAAAGCGAAGGTGGAGGGGCAGGGGGCGAAGAGAAGGAGCAAGAAACTCCACAAGATTTTCCATACTTCCGTTCGCCAGCGAAGGGAGAAAATGTTGTTCCTGATTGGCTGATAAATTGTTAAAAAATCCGTCTGTCAGTCAACATTTACAGGTCCTTTTCATAAAAGTGTAAAGACAAAACAGAGCCGACGATCTGTTTTCAAAAAATCTGGAAGCTTCCTTGGGGGAGCTAGGCCGGGATTTTCTGGTGTTCTTAAAGCGGTGAGAGCAGAAAGACGTTGTTAAGAGGTGATATTTTGGAGGTTTCATCCCATGGGATTCGGAAAAAGCTTCAAATTTCTGCAGAAGCAATCACACCTTTGAGATGTATTGATGACCAGATTAAAGGGGCACTGTCACGCTATTTTAGTCGAGCTTCAAAACTCTAAAAGACGTCCTTGCATCAATGAAAACCAAAGAAATAATGCCGTAGTTTTGTTGCCAATGACCACTGAAGTGCACTAAAGCTATTCTTTGTTGTTTGTAGCCAAGGATGGAGAGGATGGAAATGGCTTAAACTTGAAAAAACTGGCCAGTTTTTTCAAGTTTGGAGACAGTGTCTTCAGAAAGACACCAAAAATTAAATACAAATCGCTCTTTTGTCATAAATATATTTGATATCTTGGCATTATGGCATCTTCTTGATATCTTGGCATTATGATATCTTGGCATATCTTGGCATCAAGGCATTACGGGGTGCAGGGATGGCGCAGTGGCGAGAGCACTCGCCTCCCACCAATGTGGCCCGGGTTCGATTCCCGGACTCGGCGTCATATGTGGGTTGAGTTTGATGGTTCTCTACTCTGCATCGAGAGGTTTTCTCCGGGTACTCCGGTTTCCCCTCTCTTCAAAAACCAACATTTGACTTGATTTACTTTCATTGTTAATTTCAGTTTACAGTGTCCCCAATTAGCGCTCCAGCGCTAGAACGACTAGACACTTAAATAAAGTTCCTTTCCTTTCCTTTTGTCAGTGGGTTGTCAGGGATGTTGTACGAGTGAGCTAAAGTACTAATTTACATTTTTACCAATTTTTGACCTAAAAATAGCAAATGAAGCATGACAGTGCCCCTTTAAAGAAGCTGAAGAATTCAGGGCTCACGGAAACCTCTTTATCGGCTACCATCCATTGGGAAATTCCACCTAACTTTCGCATCAGCGGAAGATGCGCTGGACAAGGCATTTCTCCAAGTACCCGAAAGGACATTCTCATAACTTCCACAAAAGATTGTCGGTTATTATTGTCGACAAATCGCACACAAGAGAAACAAGGACAGGGAAACGCTAACGGTGAGTTGAAATCTCAGTTCGATATTGTAAACTTTTCCCACCAAATTAATTCACTACTCGCACAAATCCCATAATACAGTTCATTTTGGGAGGTTATTGCATTTAAACAATGGACATCCAGTCCAAAGAGTAATGGACTCGTATTGGTTTTATGAAAAAAGCCAAAAATTGAGAAGACACCTACCTTGAATTTCTCACTGGCACGGGAATTCGCTTCCTCCAGATCTTTGACTTTCTTTTCAAGACTTGGCACTATTTCATTTTTAAATTTTTCTCCGTCGGCTTGAAAGCGAGATCTAGCTTGATTAGCACTCCACAGCTCCTCTTTTAATTCCTGAACTTTCTCTTCGGATAACGACAGCTTCTTCTTCCCTTCATCAAGCTCAGAAGATGACTTAGCTACACCGTTTTTTAATTCCTCCTCAAGACTTTGAATTGCGCTTTGCTTCTCTAGTAGTCTCGCTTCGTTGTTTGCTAACTTTGTTTGGAAGTCGACAATTTTCGAATTCTGTGAATTGATCTTCTCTCGTAAAATCTGGATTTCTTCTCGTTTTTTCGCGGCGTCATCTCTAACTTCCTCAAGTTCCGTACTTGCATCTTGAAGCCCTTTCAATGCCTTGGACACTCGTTCGTTGCCTTCCCGTCTTAACTGCTCTAACTGTTCATTTGCTTCCTCAAGTTTACTGTCCTTGTTCGCTAAAAGTTCAAGGTTATCCTCTCTTTCTTTATCTGCTTGAACAAGCCGTCTTCTCAGCGTTTTTAACTCCTCCTTTGCGCGTAAATTCGGTTCCTTAGGAAACTTCTCCATTTCACTTAACTGCCTCTCCTTTTCGACCAGCGACAGCTCGAGTTTCTTTATGGTGTTATTTCTAGCAATGACTTGACTGTTTTTCTTATCGAGAGCCTTAGTAGATTCCTCTAACTGCTGCTCCAATTCCTTGACCGCATATTGATTCTCCCGCAGCTTCTGAATATCCGCTCTACACTCTGCTAATTCTTCTTCCAACGCAGTTATCTTTCTGGTGGATTCGCTTTTTGAGTTTTCCAATTCAGTAGACTTGAAAAGGATTTGCTCTTCTAATTCTTTCATTCTTCTTCCCTCCTCTCTGGCTCCTTCTTCGTCTTTTCTCTTTTCTAACGTGTCTCCTCCTGAAAACAATTCCGTCTTCATCCTTGCCAAAAGTTCGAGCTTTTCCTCCAGCGCCTTCTCGAGATCGAAATCTTTCTTTTCGTTATCGTCTTTAACAGTTTGCAATTCGGCCTCCATTTCGACAATCTGCTTCTTACTGTCTTCCAAGACAACTTGTTTGTTGGAAATTTCCTTCGCAGCGTTTTCAAGATCATATGCCTTTTCGTCTCTTTCCTTTTTCACCTCCTGTAGAAGCAAATCTTTCTCTTTGCATTCGCTTTTCGCCTTCAACAGTTCCTCTTTCGCCTCGCGCACCTCTTCTTTGACCTCTTCCAATTGTTGCAGTAATTCATCCACTCCCCCTTTCTTCGTC
>OX421446.1:11932696-11947696 GCA_949126865.1 Montipora capitata
CAAATCAAATCAAGTTTTGGTTTTTGAGGAGAGGGGAAAACCGGAGTACCCGGAGAAAAATCTCTCGGCGCAGAGTAGAGAACATACATACACATACATACTTAATTGACCGCTCCCCATAGGGGCTTTTCAGGGCCAATGAAATACAACGAAACGACGGAACAGAACAACAACAACTGTTAAGAAACCAAACCAGTTGGCTATTTACAAGTGGAACTGAGAAGTTGAACCAGGGACTACCAGGATCAAATTCAACGAGTGGTCAGAGCGGGTCTCGAACCCGGGATCTCCGGATCTCAAGGCAAGCGCTCTAACCACTGGCCACACTACCTCCTGAACCAACAAACTCAACCCACATATGACGCAGAGTCTGGGAATCGAACCCGGGCCACATTGGTGGGAGGCGAGTGCTCTTACCACTGCGCCATCCCTGCACCCCAACTTTTCATTGGCCCTAAAAAGCCCCTCTGGGGAATGGTCAATTTTAAAGTATGTGTTGTATTATAATTTAACTATAACAAACTGCTTTGAACTACTTCTTTTTAATGCTTTACAACGCATTTTGTGACGTAATCTCAGATATAACCGACGCCACGTCACTGGCTTGCTTCCGTTCAACAATTGCTACTTTTCATTCGTTTTACGTCGACGTATTTAGTCAAATCTCGGATAAACCTCCCACTGTTTTTGCCTACCTGTAAGCGTTTTCGATGGACACTAATTGCTCTGCCATCTCTTTGCATACTTCTTCTCTTATCCTGACTTCTAAGGTCTGCATCTTCCGCTTTTCTTCGATCAACTTTTCTTGCAGCATTTTCACCACATTGACAAGTTGCTAAGAAAGTGAATAACAAAATCAGCGCTGGATACACACACGAGTGCCGCACGTGACACACAAACCCTGACTGCCGAGTCGTGTCCCCAGAGCATGCGCATTTCCGTCAGAGGCAAACACGTTACCGTTTATCACTGACGTGGGCAGTGCTGTTAAAACAAGAATAAATTGTAGGAGCAGAATGTGCAGAGAATTTAGATTTTAAAGGAACGAGGTGTTATACAATGTATTCTTCCGATTCAAATGAGATGCAAGTTGTTTTCTGAAATTGTGCGCTGTTTGAAAACGAGCCCCATAAGGAGAGGTTGCACAGAACAGTTTCAATCAAATTTACAGAACGTACCTGCTGATAGACGCTCTCTTTATCGCTTCCATTCTCAAATACTTCAACTCCAACATCTTCATCTTCATTCACTTCCTCTTCCTCCAGGCCTGTAACATCGCCTTCAGGGGCAGGGGTGCAGATTGCACCGTTAGCCCAGGGAACAGACAGCCTCACTGCCTTGGAGCGAGGTGTAGCGATCAAGGGACGGGTCTTCTTAGTCGGTGGGGGAGGAATGTCCACTGGCTTGCTGACTTTAGTTGTGACCTGCAATAGACCGTGAAAAACCACTTTGCACTTTGCTTAAATTAATTAAAGCAGAAGCTAAACTTCAGGCTGAACTATGTGTTTTGCAAAGTGAAAAAATTTCGGTTAATTTTAGCTAATTACTTGGATATAAGCTTTAAATAACGAGTGACTTTGTAAAAGAAAGAAACAAGATAGAATAAGAGCATTATCGTGCTTTTGTCACAAGCAGCAACCTTCCCTTTTCCGCATCAGAAAGATAGAACAAGAAATTGAAACCTGTCTCCTAGCTATTTTAATCATTTTCTGAAAAAAATTGCAATTTGCGAAAGTCCGCTATCACCCTGGACTGCAGGCAGCGTTGTCATCCTCAAATCTTACACCTGTGGGAAGATGTACATGCAAATTATTCGCTAAAACCGACCAGGGCTCGCTTGGCGTGTGACCCGGCTTTTGAACGTGCGCCGATCGCACAAAATTAGGTCCACGCGCTCGCGTCGAGCAAGAAAGGAAAGACAGTGCTCGCCGTCTAATATGTATGAGTTATTGACCAAGGTTGTTAGGTCAAGATGGCCGGATATTGGCCAAGTTCTTTTTTTGCGAGTTTATGGACCGAGACGGACGCCCCTTCCCGGCGGGTTTGGGCGAGAAGACGGATGACATTTCAGAATACTGACTAATCTTCTCAGGCTACTTAGCCAAGTGCGAAAGCCTCATTTGAACCTCGAACCTCAAACCTTTATTGATTTCAGAGTCATTTGATGCAGGTCAACTCTCACGGCCATTTACTTTTATCCGTCGATTCGTTGGCTAAAACCAAATTTTCGTTTCTTAAGGACGGTGCCTACTAATTCAAAGGTATTTTTGCCCCGATTTATGATTATGCAGGAAAGATAGATCTTAACAAGTGTTATTGAAATCCAAAAAGAAAATTCGGGGTAACCACGCATTTTTCAAAGATAATTCACGAACAATATTTGTAAAAAGCTCTAAAATACAAAGCAATGTATGGCGTTCTTTCTCAAATTAACACCTGACTGGCAAAATTTGGAGCTTTGATTTTATCCAAAGGCCGTTTACTTTGAGTGTAAGTTTTGGATTTCACGGTCCGCCATTACTCACGTTCAAAACTGACCGATTGGACCTCAGACGGTTGGATCCAGGGAAAAGTGACGTCAGAGGCTCACTGGCTTAAAATTTCAGCGTGTGAACGCAGCTTATTATATATGCAAAGCGTGAGTTTAAAAGTCTGAAAGCCCAAAACCCCCGTGCTGCATATTAATTCTGCGGCGTACACACGTATTGCATTCTTAAACTAGTGACCCTTTGACGTCCTCTTCTCCTCGATCCAGCTCTCTCAAGAACATAATGTTAGTAATGGCGGACCATTAAATAGGAAAATTACAGTTAAAATAAAGAGGTGTCTTTTTGAAATCAAGGCTTAAAACGTGGGTTACTTAGTGTTTTGTTAACATAGCTTTGAAATCCACAGAAAAATATGAATTGATTTTTTGGTCACAGGGGCACTTTAAGCTGCATGAATAGCCGTGCACAAGTGCTCTACAAATCAGGTAGACTGTAAATCGAATGTAATCATTATCAATGTAAAGTAAAGTAAAGTAAAGTGGTGCATTTATATAGAGCCCTTATCACAACGTCTCAAAGGCGCTTTACAATGATCAATTTACCCCCAGCGGACTGGAAGCAAAATTATTGTTGTTTTTTGATGAGAGGGGGAACCCGGAGTATCCAGCAGAAAAACTCTCGCAGCTAAGCAGAGAACCAACTTGTTCATCCGGACGACCAAACTGCATCAAGGAAGTTGTTCATGACGTAGGCAAGACACGGCTTATTTGAGAAACGTAAGGATTCAAAGCACCCGAATGAAAAATTCCTGAAAAGTTTCCAGGGTTAGAAAAAATACACACACGGGATTCTGCTTTAATTTGCGATTTTATTTACAGTAAGTCAGTCTCCCCAAAAGCCCTTTACACGGTTAGTTTTTCTCATTTGCATTACAATGTAATCTAACGTGGATGCGAGGCAATTTCGGGTTAAAACTACAAAATAGCCCGAAATTGCCTCACATTCATGCTACATTATATTGTTATGCAAATGAGAAAAACTAACCGTGAAAAGGGCTATTAGTAGAGCAATTGTGTGCTAAACTTGATACATGTAAGCTTGAGACTAGAATAGACTTATCACCATCATCATCATCATCAACATTGGTCATCATTATTAGCGTAGCTCCATAGCTAAGAAAATTTGGTAAACTATTCATCCGAGAAATTTCGGTTGTGACGTCTGCGAACGCCCACCGTACACTCTCTGCGGGGCAGGGAAGGGATTCGGGCGTCAGCCTGTCGGGGGAAGGGGTATGACTATGTTATATTTTCTTGGCGGGAAATCACGCAAGAAATGGTGTGGGCAGACGTGTGTGCATTTAAGCGAAGAAAGCCTCGAGAGAAGCCAAGGCAGGAGAAGAAGAAAAAAATTCAATGAAGAACACCGTTAAGCTGAGAAAAACAGAGCGAGACAAACATTATTTATACAACGGTTTGCTTTCAGGTAAGCTTAATGTTTTCCTTCTTAATTAATGCATGCCTCGCTGTCTCACATATTTTGTAAACCTCGCTAAAAAACGGAGAAGGCCTGAAAACGTTTGCATCTCCGTGTTGAGAGAGATTCTGGCACATTTCAACAATTACACACCACGTCGCCATTCAAACTTACAGCAGACATCATCGGTGAGTTTTCTTGTCATCACTGTCTATTTTGTCAGACATATCATAACCGAACTCTCGACGCCGCATAAACTTATATTGGATCGCAGTACCTTTATCTGCAACGAATGCACTTGCATAATGCAAGCATTGTTTAGGACAGCCAGATAATACTTAGAAAACCGGTTTGATAAGCTCGAGCCTACGATTTTCGGCAAAATGTCCAACAGCAATTGAGTTAAAAGAATCTTTTGTCAAGCGGTTTTGTGGCCGGCTACGGTTGCTTATTTTGGAACTGAATTCACATTACTGTGCCGACTATCCACACTACATTAATACTTTCCGATTTATAGGCTTTTTGTGTGAAATGGATGTCCAGTCGTGAGCTGCTTCGTTTGACTGTGAAATTGTAGTTGAGTAAGAGAATTACTACGCTTTAATTAGTAATTTTTGCTGTTGTTCTAAACTGAAGAGAGAGGGTGTAAAGATTATCAGTCAAACGGAAAATGTTGTGAAAGAGATTAAGTGCATGCAATTTCAGTTTTAGTTGTTGACTAAAATTGTTGGTTATCGTTTGCAAGGCTTGTTTGTTTACTGCTGTCAGTTCAGAGGTGTTTGATCACTGCAAACTGTAGGCAGAAATGCCGATGAATTTTGTACTTTGTGCAGAAGCATATAATTATTTCCATGTACACTATATCGCTTTCTGGGGTTAGAAACGGGAGCTCCGCTTTTAGGCTTGGCTAAATCTTTATATTATTAAATTCAGTTACCTTTTTGGCAATGGCTGAAAACTTCATGACATGAAATGTTTCGTCGAACATGGACGCACACATGTTAACATTGACGATCATTGAAGCGCGCCCTTTACCGCAAAAGAATCCTTGAAATAAACGCGTTAGCTTGCTTTCACGGAATGGGATGATTAACGGCTGACTTCTGCAACAAAAGAGACGTAGTTCAATAATAATGACTAGGTCGTGTTGAATTGGGATTAACAATTGAGAGAAAACCGTTCTTGGTTCTTTCTTTCCACAGGTATCCCAGTTAAAGCTCAAGAAGCCCTAAAAGACAAGATTATTTCCCATTTTTTACCATAACATGTGAGGCGAATTCTCTAGAGTAGCCAGAAAAAAAATTAGTTTACGTTTTGCCTTAAATCTTAGTGCTAACTTCGAACGGAATCAGAGAGATTCGCACATGTTTTTACGCGATTTTCGCCGACCCAGGGGTATTTTCTTTGCGTTCTGAATGGCACATGTGAATGTGTGCGTCTACTGCGATTGCCCAAACTACTCAACAGGTGCTACCAACAAAAGTTATTAAAACTTACGGATTTCTTTGGTTATAACGGAGATAGTCCAGACATTTTCCCAAAGTCATAAGTGAGGTGTTGATGTTTCCAGCCTCTTTCAACCGATCTCCTTTGCTCTGTGTTTTGGAATAGCGCTCGGAACCGGCAAGATCTACGAAAGACAATCTGCAAAGAAGGAATTCAAAGATGTCCTTCATCTCTGTTCATGTACTCTGTGGGATTTTTCACTCTGTGACCTTGTGACCCATAGATTTTACTCTGTTTAACGCCAGACGCTTTAACAGTCATCAGTTACGAAGAATGGGTTAACTTTTGCCATTTCCCAGTTTTCCTTGACCCAGTTTCGCTAGTTTTTCAAAGAAAGGTTAAAACCCATTCATTTGAAAGGGGCTGAGTGCTGAGAGTTGGTTAATTGTCATATGTCCTAAAGGAAATCATTCATGATTTGGCCCACCATACTGCTTTGCAATGGCGACATTCTATATATAATGGAATTACTAGGACATGCCACAAGCAGCATTTTCAAGACCAAGGTCACAACTTTTCGCTACTCTCTCACTCTCTTACTCTCTGAAATTCTGAAATCACCTTTGTAATTGCTGACTCGCATCGCGCTTGATAGCGAATGCAGTAAGCGACTTACAAACTGAGCGTTTATTGTAGAATTTCATTATATGATACATATTCAATCTGCACTGCTCGCAGTTAGCAAAAGCTAGTCGATTCGAGCAGCGGTTACACTTGTATAAAAGAGAGAGCACGTAGAGAAAGCTACGGTATTTTGTTGTTTTACAAACAATACATTGTAGAACGAACAGGTGTACACATAACTAGTGTACAAAGTGTACAGTAAAGTAAAATAAGTAAATATCATCTAAAATCAAATCAATACAAAGTGCAAATATGAACGTTTATATTTTTAGACCCCTTTCAGTTACTTCCCAATCTGGAGCACAAAACAATAAGATGGCTTTGCATTTGAAAGGTTTGTTTCTCTCAGGGGAGAGAACAACCATTGTTTTGTCCTCCAGATTGGGAATTACTGAAATGGGTCAAAAACGAAATGTCAAAAACGAGTGCAAGTGTGTCATCAGGGGTTCCAAACACAGAGCCCATAACTAGGAGTCTACAACTACATGGATCTGAAAGGTGGAGCACCAAGAAAGAAACGTAAGAGTTCTGGCAGTTGTGAGCAGTGTTTGAGGAAGGAAAACTGTGGAGAATGCAGCCACTGTAAGAATAGAAAGACTGGTCATCAAATATGCAAGCTCCGGAAATGTATTGAATAGCCCATTTCCGAGTTGCTGCATGCCTCAGTTTCAAAGTGAGTCCTGGTGCACAACCATTCAAATGCAAATGAGTTGCGCATTCTTATGCAAATCAAACTCATTTCCCTTTCAATAGTTGAGCACTAAGGCTCGCTTCGAAACCGAGACAAACAGCAACTCGGAAATGGCCCATTGAAAAAGAAGTCGAGTAACGCTGGCGGCAAACAACGAGTGGAAGTCGACCTCTTGCTAGAGCAGGGTGTAATGAGCTGAACGACGTACCCATTTTGAATGGCTCGAATTCAACGGTTTTTGATAAACCTACAAATTGAGCAAACGATATACAACGCAGCAATGAAAACCAAAGGTTCTGCTGGTCTGTCCGGAATTGATGCGGAAATAGAGAAAATTTTGAGCTCCAAAAACTTCAGCAATGAGGGAAAGCTTCTGAGAGAGGAGATCTGCTGACATTAAGTTACCACCCTTCTATGTTGGAAAGGTACACTTCCTGCAGGCTCATTCCACTGGATAAGAACCCAGGAGTTCGAGCAATAGGTGTCGGAGAGGTATTGAGACGAATAATTGGCAAGAACCATATCTGCGTTCTTGAAGGAGTAGATCAAGTGGGCAGCCGGTCCCATGCAGGTTTGCGCAGGTCATAGTGCTGGTGCAGAAGCCGCCATACACGCCATGGCCCAGATTTTTTATGATGATGGTACAGACGGAATCCTATTGGTTAACGCCAGCAGTGCGTTCAACCAAATGAACAGAGCTGTCGCAATGCATAACATCAACACGTACAGAAGTCCCTCTAGACTGCTCATCTTCATGCGGGAGCAGAAGAGATCTTATCCCAGAAAGGGATAACACAAGGTAACCCAAAGGCCATGCCACGGTACGCCGCGATCAACACATCCATCATGATTTAGAGCCTAAGAGCGGGCATACCTGAAGTTAAGCAAGTATGGCTGGCCGGTGACTTGGCGGGAGGCGGCCCAATAAGCCAGTTTCGTATTCTCACGGTTAGACTGGGTCTAGCATGAAATGGAGGCTAATGCGGGGACTAATATTTCCCCACATTAGCCTCCATTTCATG
Organism: Montipora capitata; assembly: GCA_949126865.1. Classification (NCBI taxonomy): domain Eukaryota; kingdom Metazoa; phylum Cnidaria; class Anthozoa; order Scleractinia; family Acroporidae; genus Montipora; species Montipora capitata. Next base: position 11,940,505 of record OX421446.1, read on the forward strand.
CTCGATACAATGCAATCGTTAGAATACGAACCTGGCCTAATGAACTGTTAAACAACTGGTACAAGCTGTTAAGTCAAGAAGGGAACAAATTTGGTTACCTGGTCAATGGCTCCAAAAGTTGGCTGATAGCTAAGTCATAGGATCTTGCTGACAACGGAAGGTCAACGACACCTTGAAGCAGTTGTTGGATCACCAAGTTTTTGACATGACTTCTAAACTTTTTTTTACCTAGTATGAGTGTTACGCCATGATCTTTTTTTTATCAGACAAGTGATATCATAGTAATTTGTAAAGGAAATGAATATTCAATATTTGGGTGAGTTTAAAAGATAGAACTTTTGAATAAATGTACATCATTGGGCGTGATGGAGAGTGAGTCAGAATCACGTCGTTTTCGCCGGCCAAAATCTTCTTCTCTATGAAGTGATTTGGTTAACAAGACCGTTCCCGTTTCAACTAAAATATAAAAATAATTGTGCTGTGAACATTTTTGCCGAATGGCTGAGGTTAAAGAGAGGTAAAGGACTTTTCAAAGACCACGAACAACACAAGGTTCGGTTCATGCCTTGAGTGCAGACATTCCTGAAATGGATGCTCTGTCGCTGTCTCAGAGCGTTACTAGTAGGGAGCTTAAGCAAGCGCGTATTTGAGAAGAGGGCGGCAACCGGAAGTGAGCTGTTTTCCCTTCTAACTCGTCTTCACACAACCACATTTACATTACTAAGTATCTTTTCTCCATTAGAGATGATTAGTATAAAAATCTGGGAGACACCACTGACCTCGCTCACGAAATGTTCTTTTCCGGTTGCCGTCCGCGTCTCAAAAACGCACATGCTTAAGCTCCCTAGTGTTAGGAAATTACGGACCGCGCGATGAACTAATAAGATTGCTAAATTCGATATCGAGCCCTCTTAGAAAAAAAAAAGTATTTGAGGTTAAGTGCTCTTCATTTAATGAACTGCAGTACACTTTCATACCTGCTGACACGAGCAACATGAGGATCATCCACATCTACCACACGCAAAACTTTTATGCTGAAGATGCAGTGACTGTGGAAAAAAGGGGGCACTTATTTCAGTTCAGTCGATAAATCTCAGGTGCAGGGTGAAAAATACATGTTCTGCATGTGAAAATGTGTGTAAAATAAGTGTGTGCACTTTTAAGCAAATTATCTCCGAAAAATGCATGGTTACCCACTATCTTCATTTTTTTCGACAAAAACGTGAATGTCTTTGAAACGAGACAAAATATTTCAAATAAGTATAAAATATTTTTGTTTTACCATAAAGTACAGTATGGGCACCAGTGACTTGGTTGTGTCACATTCACTGGTAGCATTTAATTCACCTGCGGCTGGAATTTTGGTTCAGCCTTGTTGATGCTATCCTGAGGTTCTTTTGACCAATTTTAAGAATCTGAAAAGTACATGTAAAGCAATGATGAGCAGAATCTGAACACTCTTCGACATGTCCAAATCTCAATCATTAGACATTGAGATGACATATAGAACCAAAAACTCAATTTAGTCTTCAGAGTTTTTGAAGAGCAGGGAGGGCACAGTGGTGAGAGCACTGGCCTCCCACCAATGTGGCCTGGGTTTGAATCCCAGATTTGGCGCCACATATACAGCAGTTATAATGCATGGGTTGAGTTTATTGGTTTCCTACTCTACTCTGAGAGGTTTTTCTCTGGGTAATGGGGTTTTGCCCCCTACTCAAAAATCAACCTATCATCTGATTTCTCTACAGTGTCCCCAATTAGAGCCTCAGCACTGAACTGTACAGTTGACACAATCATACATGTACATGTATGTAAAGTTCATTATTATTATTATTATTATTATTATGGTAATATTCAAACTTTTTGAGTTTTTTTTAATTGCCTAGTTACCCAGTCTCCTGCTGGGTCTAAGAGTAAAAAGGGCTCTGCAAAGGAGGTTTTATTATTATTATTCAATCTCAAATAGATCTGACTTAAAGTTATGAGGGCTAAATGATGGTTAACTACTTATAATGTTCATTAATATTATTATACTGTTAGTAATACTATGGATCCTTTACCTTATAGGCTTCATCAGCATTTGACACATAAATTTCCCTCAATCCTAGAAATTAAATGAGCCAGAATAATGAAACATCCTACAGCAAATAAAACTGAAATAAAAGTAATGACCACGTCAAATTAAGTTTGGACCAAAACGCTAGCTTAAAGGGCAGATTTTGGATGACTATAAAAACTACCAGATTTAACTTTAGACGTTTAGAAGTAAAGACATCTCTATGGGCATGAAACTTTCATATAGTACAAAGTACTGTACACATAAGAGAGACTAAAGGGAGTTGAGGTGTAAACCGTAAACCAGAATCATTGACTTATGTTATATCCCAAATTTTCACTCCGAATCAGAATGGCTTATCTAAACATTGATCGTGATGGATGGAAGGTGCATTGTAACAACCAGTGACTGGTTCTTAGGAGCAGTTGACAATCAACTTGCACCCTACTCCCAGTTGTTTTACAAGACAAATACAGTGTTGATGTTTTGACATGTCAACATGGATCACTACCGGCATTTTATCATACTTCACCTACCTTTAACATAGGGGTTGCCATTGGTGTCGTCTCCCAACCTGAGAGTGGTTCTCTTTTTTCCTTTACCCATTGGGCAGGGCTCTAATAAGTCATGAATAGTCTCGTTGTAAATTTCAGCAAAAGAAACCCAAACAGAGAATTTCACAGGTCCTTGAGCATCAACATTGATTGTGGTGTCATCTACTACTCTGGAGACATTTTCTTCAGCATCTATTGATGATAATTCTGTAATCAGAAAAAATTGGCAAGAAGACAACTTAGTGTCATGAATACATGTACAGTAAAGGTACATGTATTTTAGTAGTGCCAGTCTTTCTATCAGCTACAAGGACAGTATCAGTGGAAGCCGACAGAGTGCACTTTACCCAGTTCCCTTTCCCAGTGCTCCATTTTTGGGTACTTAAAGTTACAGCTGCACAAATCAGAAAAAAGTTCAAACAGACGTTGAAGTCACTGTGAATCAAATTTGTGACCTCTGACTGTCAAAGATGCGCACCAGTCAATAATTGAGCCAGTCGTCTGCTCCTGTAGCATCTGTGTTTGCAACAACACAATCATGTATAAATTTATGCTCAACAATTTAGAGGGAGATCCAAATTATTACCTTGATTATTATCTACCTCCTGACTTTTGAGCACAGTATTGCAAAGTGCTGATTCATCAGCACAGCTGACTTTGGATACTTCAGCTGATATATCTTGATCCAGTTTGAGAAGTGCATGGATGTCAAATGTCTACAATTAAAGAAAGAACAATTATTCAGTAATGCTGGAGCACTGTAAGGACAACAATGAGTTAAAACTAAACTTTAAGGTGAGCACATCTGACTGGCTTTTTAACAGTTTCTAACTAAAAGTAAAGCCTTACAGTAACTGTAGTTGTGGGAAAGCTGTATGATGCTAGCCCATGAATAACTACAGTACATGTAGATCAAAAATCTTTTGTTCACAATGGTGGTTCATGCTGACTACAATGAATTAACCAAAACTGACACTAGACCGGTAAACGAAAAAATGTTTTACCATCAGTGCTAGAAATAACCTTAAGAATTGTCCAACTGAAAGTCGCTATTACATTTTGAGACTGATCAAGTTAAGACGACATGTACACTAACAACAGAACACAAAAATTAATAACCTTACGTTGAGCAGGTAAAAATCTATACTTATATTGGAGTTTGGAAATTTGCAAACCAACACAAACACTGTAATGCACTAAATTTACATAACATTTAACCCCTTAGAAATTATACCTGTACAACTTAGTCATGTACAGTATAGCAGATTTAATCTTGCCACTGTATATGTACAGTGTACATGTAAGTTCCGACATTAAACATAAATAAAACTGTACTGTTAAATTTGACTATGGGATCGTGGGTGACCTAATCTATGTAAATCCATTTATTCTTGATGGTCTATGAGCTACTTGCCCGTAAATGAATATAAGTAATCAAAGTTTGGCCTTTGGGATCAATTCCATATAAAAGGCTTCATAATGCTACTGAGCAGACGCTCAGGCCACACCAATACTTGGGGCCTTGCAATAACTTAGGAGAAAGAGACTCCTTTAGTTAGTAATTATTACAGTACATTTGGAAATAGTTAGACTTTCAAGTCATCTGGCATGGGGATTATAAACTGTAGGCCCAACTCACAGCCCTTGCAGTTACATGTAACACTGTGGGGCATAAAAGATACCACACACTCTTCATGAAGAGTAGGACATGGACTTTTCCGTGTTGTCACCTTTTCTTGCCGGCACATCGTCTTCCTCACCGCTCTAGCTTGAAGCGCTTCCAAGTAAACAAGACCACAAAAACAAAATACACCCGGAAGTCAGGCTTTTTGTGAGGTGCTAGATCCCTCACTTAGAAACTTTTCTCAGAGATTGTACTATCCCCCTATTCTCCTACACAGCGTTTTGACTTTTTACTATTCCTCTGCTGGAATCCACTTACCATAAAGACTCGTGTGTAACCGGACCCCCAACTTTAAGGCATGATTTTGGAGAAAAAAAAGAACTCCAAAAAAGCACTCATGTAAAATTAATATAATAGCCCTTCATTAAAAGAGAGGAATTGATTTACAGAGTAATTTACAGGACTACACTGAATAATCATGTTTACAAAGAGAATGTAAGAAACATGCATACTGCCAAAAAAAAAAAAAAAAAAGCTCAGGTCAATTCTCGCCCAAGCATATTGAAATGGACTCTGAACAAATTCTATACTCACATCTTTATCAAGAGATGAGAGCAAAGCATTCTTAAAAGCATTTTCCCGATGCTCTTCTTCATCTGTTAGCCTGATAACATCTGTACAAAATCGTGGCTTAAGATTCAACTTGCTGTAATGTTTTCCTTCAATGCTGTTGAACACCACATCTAGAGCCCTCGGGAGAATTCCTCCGTCTTTGGGAGTTCCCTGAATTGTGTACGTCTGAAACACAAGGACATGCCATTTTAGACCCATTTTAGGTTAAGGAGCATACAATAATTTTTCATATTTTGAGTTAAGGCTAACTTTCTTAGTACAGAAAAGGAGTTTCGATAAAAATTAGAGTTGGCAACAATTCTTTGCACTATACATGTAAAATACATAGTGAAAATGGCATAAAGGAGATCACATGGGAATTGAAACCTTGCAAATCCTTGCTACTGTAATATAATGTACGCAATAAAAAATTATACGGAAATCAGAAGTCTGATTACCATTGAGACTGAAGAAACGCTTACAAAGTCAACTAAATATTGGAAAAGAGTTGTCCATTTGAGGGTAAATCAACTGTAAATTATAAGCTCGTGCACATGCATAAGCTTACCTTTCCCGAATTCGTAACTCCATAAGTGAAAACAAGACAGTTTTGCCCGTGAATAAAGTCGGCAACCAAAGGCAATGTTGTTTCATCAAAAAACGTTTTCTGCGTCGTTGTCTCATCGAAGACACTAGAAAACGAGAATCGGTGCGAAATCTCCCCGCCAGCGCGGATGCTGTTTTTGAAAGCGAACGATTCCTTCGGTGCAGTCAACAATACTGCCGATTCGTTCTCCTTTTCAAGACAATGTTGATTCTCTTTTGCTTCAATCTCTTCGTTGCTAAAAGGGCGAATTCGCAAGTAAACTTTAACGTACTCGCGGCCAGAGTTCGCGCTGTCCGAGGATGCCTTTTGTTTTGCTGGAACGTCAAATTCGTCCAAGAGATTCTTGCGAATGGCGACATCGTTGTTGTCGTTTGCAAGATAGTCGATCGCACATTCGTCTGCTTCTTCCTCGCCGTCCGAAATACAGTTTTGTTGTTTCTCAGACATTTTAAGAGACCACGACTGCTAAGAGCACTGGAAAATTAGACACAAAAAACGATAATCACTCAGAAGACAAGTAGTGGAGGGAAACTTTTGAAATTACCACTCGTTGATTTCAGTTCACTGTGATTGGTTCGTTTCCAATGATCACCGCTGGTCAAGCTGAGTCGGCTATCGGGGCGAGCTCAGACTTGCCTTCGACCCTCCCTTCGACCGATATTCGACCGATACTTCAAAGTACAATTTCACTTGCACAGGGCATTAAATTAATAATAATTATCACTTTTTTGACAACAGCTTTGAAGGCTGTATTGTCATCACACTAGGTGCCCTGGCGAGAATGACAGCTCTTGGAAGAAATTGTACACATTCCTTCTCGCATAAGGTAATAGATCGTTTTCACTGTCACGCAATAAAAAATAAATCGAAAACCATCCAGTGGAAAAAGTCAAGAATTCGTGATGTTGTAGAAGATAAATGAAGAAGACACTTCTCCAAGTTTTAGGCCTGTGCGTTTCCCCAAACTTCAGATATTCGTCGAAATGTTTCGCAGAAATTTACAGAGCCCAGTGTGAAAACGCCATGTTGGTGTACATCTGTGGTGCACCAATATGGCGGCCGGAAAATAGTGTCAACATCTGTTACTTACTTTGGCTATCTAGGCGAGTAATCATCTGCACTGAACAAACAGCTATTTACCTAAGCACTTTTCCTAATGCTCTAAATTCTAAAAAGGCTCAAAACCATGAGATAAATATATATTTCTCAATAAACTCGATCGTCGCCTCGTGTCACGCACCGCTATAACTCAGAAATTCAAAATGCTCTGGTTTCTAAACGAAGCACGCTATTGAGCTTTAAAATTGCAAATGGATACAAATTTACCGCCTCTTATGCCTGATGAGGATAAAAACTTTCGTGGCTCTTTAGTTTTGGATTTTAGAAAATGATGACGTCACGTGAAAACGATCTATAAGTCCACAACCCAGAAGTCTCGATTTGTGATGAAATGCAAATGAGTGTTACACTCGGCCATTTCTGACTTTTAAAATATTTAAAATGGCCACGTGGTACACTCATCATGTGGCCCATCAGTTTTCGGTATTATCTGTATTTTTAGGACTACTCCTGATAGATTTTTGCGGGGGAAAAAACGAGATCGAGCAATCCCTCGTGCGGCCACTTGGCTACTTGGTTGCTGCAGACCCAGAGGGCTGGACGCGTGAGATGAGGCTCGATCACCAGTCGCTGTTTCGGGAAATGAGCCAGCGCTCATTCCCGAAATATGGTACCGGAAC
>OX421446.1:11960196-11965196 GCA_949126865.1 Montipora capitata
AAGCCAGTGCATCTTTCATTCTTCACCTTTAACCTTTACCTTAAAACCGTTCCAACACGTACACCTATAAAATATTACGTTAACGAAGCTGAACATTCACGTAAAACGTAAGATAGTGCAAAGTTCTTTTTAGTTTAAAGATGTTGTTGTTGTCTTAGCTCAAACGCCCTAATGTTATTGCTTGTATAAAACGCACGTGCAAGCAAAGACATGTTTTTGTTCATTAAACCTATTGTTCTTCTATACGTCGTTGTTACGTAGTTAAGTCAGTTAAGGTTACTCCTGTTGTGAAATGTCAACACTCGTCAACATCGTAGACCTGTACGGGTCCGCAAATGATCCCAGGACCGCAAATGATCCCCAAACTGTACCGCAAATGATACCAGGACCGCAAATGATCCCCATAGTGTACTGCAAATGATCCCGGAACGCAAATGATCCCCGTTTTGGACCGCAAATGATCCCGAAAAAAACAGTGAGGAATGGCATAGAGGGTGGAATGGTCTGGACTGAGAATTAATGTGAAGAGCGCTTATTTTTATTAAAATCACTTTAAATCATGCATGGCTAGCAACAGGTTTCTGCCTCATTGTAGTTTAAATTTGCCACATTTGATTATCGGACACAATCATCAAAAACCAACTTGGACGCAATTCTAAACCGATTGTGACCAGGGGCCTCTTTCTCGACAAGTCCCGATGACTTTTAGCATGTTTTTTCGAGATAACTAAAAGCGGATTGTGAAACACTTAAACCCTCTCCCTTCTAGAGATAAAAAGGGAATAGTGACATGTGAAAAGTTTAGGGACTTTCGAGAAACGGCCCACTGATCTCTTTGACGAGGCGAAAAGGACGCCACCCCGGGCCCGGCTAGCAACAATCGTAACATTAATAACTAGAACACAATGTTTTAGCCTATGAGCTTTGGTTCAACATGCAATACTGCAGTTTTGTTTTTTCCCATGTCCTTGACTAAAAGTCGTCCATTAAACAACTATTACAGAAAACGCTAGCATTTGCGTAGACCTGCAATGCTCCACCGCTCTTAAATACACCTTGTGTGTAGCACTCGAATTGCCTTCCACATCTGGGACAAATCTCTTCTGTTATTTTTCCTTCGCCGTATTTTTGCTTTAATTCCTGAGCAATGGCTAGCTGGGGATTCTGAGCAGCTATTGCTTCCAGGCTATGGTAATGCAGCTCTGCTTCATGGCCAAGTAAGGCCATATCTCTAGTGGCTTCGTTTTCATAACCAGCTCCGGGGTAGATAATATTCAATCCCGTTTCTCCTAAGCTTGATACTACCGCCACCGGGATTTCAAACATGTCAATTAGGCCCAATAAAGCAATCCAGTCACCCCATTCACCGTCCATAGCCATCCTTCTCAGATAGGTATCCCATGCTTCCGTGTTTGATAAATTCTCTGAAATGAGTCCCGTCCGGGGTTGTTGGATTACTACGGAGGTAATTTACCAAGTCACATCGCACTTTTGTGGCACTCTGCGAGACCCTTCCGAGGCGTATTAGCTGGTCATTCATTGCATGGAATAGACAGTTCCCATCTTTAGGGGCTGGAGGATGGCGATATGTTAATCCTGCCTTTCTTAATTCCATGCATGTCCAACCGACTCTTTGGTGATTTACCTTTGTCTGAAGCTTGCTTAAGCCTAGTTTTCATATGTCGGGAAAATCCAATCGGTTTAGAATTGCGTCCAAGTTAGTTTTTGATGATTGTATCCGATAATGAAATGTGGCAAATTTAAACTACAATGAGGCAGAAACCTGTTGCTAGCCATGCATGATTTAAAGTGATTTTAATAAAAATAAGCGCTCTTCACATTAATTCTCAATCCAAACCATTCCACCCTCCATGCCATTCCTCACTGTTTTTTTCGGGATCATTTGCGGTCCACAACGGGGATCATTTGCGTTCCGGGATCATTTGCGGTACACTATGGGGATCATTTGCGGTCCTGGTATCATTTGCGGTACAGTTTGGGGATCATTTGCGGTTCTGGGATCATTTGCGGTCCTGGGATCATTTGCGGACCCGTACAGACCTCCTGTGCAGTTTGACGCGGGAAGACTGCGTTTTGGTTTTCGATTACTTTTGAGTTGTCGACAACTAAATGTCTAGTCTGTGGAGGCCTTAGTCACGCAAACCACAAAATTTGCAATAACTCCGCAAGAAAAGAACATTTTCAAATAATTTCTTGTTATCGAAGAAAACAAATATAATGAGCTATCTTATGGCAGCTTTTTAAAATTTTGCAAAATTCGCGACTGAAAAGGTTAGTAGTGACCTTAAAGCTCCAAAGTTGATTTTTACGTGACGATGCGGCGAGTTATGAATAAAAAGCTGAGAGATCATATCAAGGGAGTTTTATCGTTTGTTGCAAGAGCATAGCAGTACTGAAAATTAAATTATTCCCCTAAAGCTGTTCGCCTTGATTGTAGCTTCTTTCCTTCAAGGCCAAGAGGAATTTTGGTCAAGGGTTCTGCTTAACTAATAAAAAGTATGAAAAAAAAGAAAGATTCCATAAATAAAGAAAATAAAGAAAACTCAGCTCTCTGCTCGCCACAAGGGCTCGTGTATATAAAGTAATCTATGGCTAATGATGCACCGCTGAATGCCTCTTTAGGGGGCCTTATTACCTCGATTTTCATTGGTCGGCGGCATTGGCATTGGTCGGCGGCATCATAGCCATCATAAAATCGACTCCCGGCCTATTCCATCAGGCTGTGGTGCTGTGCTCCGAGGTCATACATGGGTCGTGGTCAGAGCCGAGCGCCTAGCTGGTAGCACAGCTCCTTCGATCCGACCTCGTTGAGCTGCGCCCTTCGTAATTCAGTCTCCGACTGCGAGAAAGGGTGATTAATAGCAGATCAGATCAAACCAGATCAGATCAGATCATAGCGGCATGACTGCATTCACACCCGCAAGGCAAGGTGTGAAAACGTGTAAAATCTTTTCAGCTTGAAAACTCGAGGGTTAATTTTTCCAGGGAACGAAAATTTGAGCAAAATGATCTTCGGATACTGGTGCACGAAAGCGTGTCGGGCTTTTAAAAAATTCGAACTATTTTCACTTTGACGCGTCTCTGCGTGTCGCGAAACGGAAAATTTTCTTTTGTTTTCTTTTCTTTTCATCAACCTTAGTTGATGTCAGTATGCCGACAGTGCAGTATTGGTGGATGTTGTTGCTCAACGTTATCTTCAACATGCTGTCTGTTGAACCTGGTGGGTGGATTTATCTTGTCATATTACAACTGAAACGTTCCAAACCCCGAAAATGGGCACAACCCTTCCTCTCCAGTTCATTCTTCTAGTACGTTTAGCATGATTAACTGATCTCGTTCACTACAACATAACTAGTAAGCCATTCTTCACCTTTAGCCTTGCTTCAGTTGTCTGTAGACTCAGTGTTTAAGAACTTGCGTCCTGTGAGCAATTTGGCCTACATCTCTAAGCTTTTAAAGCGTGCTGTATTTAATCAGATATATGACCACATCGTCCGGTCAGGTCTTTATCCGCTGTTACAATCTGCATATCGTCGACATCATAGCACGGAGACAGCGTTAGTCAAAGTCGCCAATGATATTCTTTTAAACATGAACTCGCAACGCGTTACGTTATTTGTCCTCTTGGATTTAAGTGCCGCATTTGACACCGTGGATCATGGAATTTTGCTTAGACGCCTGAGCACAAGCTTTGGTATACGCGGAAGAGCTCTAGAGTGGTTTTCGTCATACTTGTTGGGGCGTAGCCAACGTATTCTGTTCGATGGGGTTAAATCAGATAGCTTTTTCTGGCTCCACACTGAATATTAAAAGAATAAGTAAATTTTTAGTAAAAGATAAATTACAAATGGTTCTGCATGCTTTTGTCACAAGCAGAATTGACTATTGCAATGGCCTTCTTCATGGACTTCCAGATTGTGAAATAACTAAACTGCAGAGGGTACAGAACGCTGCAGCCAGGTTACTAACTTCGAGCCCCAAATATGATCATATTATGCCCGTTTTGCATGATTTACACTGGTTGCCAGTTAAGTATAGAATACATTTTAAAATTTTACTTTTAACTTTTAAAGTACTAAATGGTATGGCACCAGCTTATATTAGTGATTTAATTAATGTAAGAAAGCATGCACGTTATTCACTGCGCTCTAATTCTAGCACTATTCTATTACATCCAGCTGGGAAAATGAAAAAAACCTTTGGTGACAGATCTTTTAGTGTAGCTGCGCCTACACTGTGGAACGCGCTCCCTACAAGCCTGCGCAATATTGATTCTATTTTAACTTTTACATCTTGTCTTAAGACATATCTTTTTAAGTTAGCTTTTAGCCTTAATTGCTTTATTATTGTTTAATTTAGTTTATGTACATATTTAGTATATTTTAACGTTGTAATGCGCTTTTGATCATTGCACGTTTAAAAAGCCCAATATAAATTATTATTATTATTATTATTATTATTATTATTATTATTATTATTATTATTATTATTATTATTATTATTATTAGAAATAGCTGCCGCTAGAGTGCCAACGAGTAAAAACTATCACAGTTGCGTGGCGAATGAAAATTAAGAAGCAACCAGACTACAAAACATTTTTAAACTGAATCATTGTTTTAAAAAGCATTGCAAAAGTCACATGCTATTGTTTGTTGTTCAGAGTGGCCATAAGAACTCAATTTGTAAGGTAGATTAGAGGTGAAATATGTGTGACCCTTGCATTACGCGCGACAAAGCTGAAACTGTAACATTGTCGATAGAAATGAGCATGAATTCAAGTGTGGTATGTTTGTGTTCTAACATGTTCTTAGAACGCAAATCTCATATTGTTATTCTCTGTTTCAAAATGTGTTTAGGAACAACAAACAAAAACAATGTCTTTGCTTGTATAAAACGCACGTGATGGACAAGCAAAGACATTGTTTTTGTTCATTAAACCTATTGTTCTTCTATACGTCGTTGTTATGTAAGTCAGTTCA
>OX421446.1:11977696-11980196 GCA_949126865.1 Montipora capitata
GATCTAGACAATGTTTATCACAGTTTGACCAGATAACACTTACGTAATCCATTACTGGTCTAATAATAGCATTATAAAAGAGAACTCTATGCTTATTTGCAGACAATGTCTAATCTTTTTTCAAATTCCGATACGCTGAGATAGTTTCTTGCATAACTTATCAACATGCGAATGAAATGCCAATTCCTTATCAATTTCCAAACCTAGGAGCTTTGCACATTGTACGTTTTCAAGTTGCGATCCATTAACAGAAACAATAATGTCATTAGGAATTCTGTTGGAAAGACGTTTACCACAGATGGTAAGAACTTTAGTTTTCTTCTCATTAAGTGGAAGCTTGTTGGCTGTGGCCCAATGAACCGTTTCAGAAACTGCTGCGTTCAAAGAAATTTGCAGACGATCCATACCCATCCAATTGACGGAACAAGTTAATGTCGTGTCGTCTGCATATAGATCAGTATTAGCAGAACTAACATGTAACAGAAGGTCGTTAATGAACAAGACAAACAGTAAAGGGCCCAAAATAGAGCCCTGAGGTACACCATGCGGAATAATAGATTTAGTAGATTCCTTTTCACTCATGGATACAAATTGACGCCTGTCACTGAGATAGGATTGAAACCACGATAATGATGTGTTGTCTAAACCATAGGCATGTAGTTTGTCCAACAGGATAACATGATCAACCATATTAAAGGCCTTGCAGTAATCGATTAAGATCATGCCACTTACACGATTTTTATCCAAGTTAAATAACAGTTCATCTATAATTCTGATCAGGGCTGTTTCTGTACTATGAAGCTTCCGGAAACCAGATTGTTTAGAGTAGATCAAGTTGTTTTCACAAAGATAGCGAGAGAGTGAGTCATGTACATGCCGTTAAATTACTTTTGAGAGCACAGGCAAAACCGAAATTGGGAGATAATTATTTAAGTCCTATGAGTCCCCACCTTTAAATAAAGGAGAGACTTTCGCAGTCTTCCAGCGTTGAGGAAACGAGGTCGTATTGAAGGAATGATTTATTAGCTTGGCAATAGATGGAGCTATTATAGGAGCTGCTAACTTGAGCATTCGTGGACTGAGCATGTCAATACCACAGGCTTCGTGTAAATTAATGCTCTTAAGACAGCCAATGACCTTGGACTCTGTAATAGGTGGAATGGAAAAGAGTACGTTATTATCCTTTTTTGAGCAGACAAAATTGATCAGTTTAGACATGTCAAAGTTTGTTTGAGGAAGTAACGACCTGAGTTTATCGGCAACAGATGTAAAATGAGAATTAAACTCAGACGCCATTTCAGTCCAGTCCAGTGAACGAGTGAAATTTCTGAAACCAAAGCAACCAGTGTAAAAATACTGTTCACTGCAGATGACATCGCCTTACGTTCCACAGACCTATCGCGCTTTGTGTTCGGTTACCGGCCCTGGCAGCCACACGTTTAAATGAGAGGTTTTCTCCGGGTACTCCGGTTTACCCTCTCCTCAAAAACCAACATTTGACTTGATTTGTGTTAATTGTTAATTTCAGTTTACAGTGTCCCCAAATAGTGCTCCAAGCGCTAGAACGACTAGACACTTAAATAAAGTTCCTTTCCTTTCCTATTCCTCGTTCCCAAGGTCTCTTCTCCCGCTCCAGGCGAAGAAGAGAGACACTGTAAACTAGGCTCAACGTAATTCATTTCCGAGTTCAGTGGTTCCTAGCCGCTTGGATTCTTATTATAAGAATCTTTTTATAAAAACGTTCTGGATGAGATTGACCAAATTTTAAGAACATACCAAGAACATACCCAGGCTGAGAGTCAGTTAAGAAAGTCTGTTATTTTGCACATTTGCTGCTCTTTGGCTATTTCTGAGTTGCACTGATAAATAAAGTAAAACAAATGCAGAACTGTAGTCTGCGAGGACAATTAACTAAAATACTTAGGACGCTTTTAACATTAACAACGTGGTTTTCTTAACCAAAATTAGTATTCCACACAACTGTAAGATCGTATTAAAGGGAACCTCCACTCCTACTACAGAATACGCTTAAACCGAAGGAAATTATGTGTAGAAACAAATTTGTTCGAAATTTGTTTTCAAAACAGTGTTTATATCAAGAAAGGTGAATTTTAAAATCGCTTATTTCACTTTCAAATTTCGCGGGCGCAGCCATTTTGAATAATTGTGACGTGTTATGGTTGCCCTATTTTTCTGGCACAAAAAGCTTTTGTCTAATAACAAAAGGGGAACTGTAACACGTCACAATTATTTGAGATGGCGGCGCCCGCGAAAATTGAAAACAAAAATAGGCGATTCTTAAACTTATTTATTTCGGATACAAACACAGTTCTTTGAAAATACTTTAGACTGACTTGACTGTAATGGTTGTTGAAGTAGAGGCCAGTAGATGGAAATCGGCAAATGTATGTGGCGTCTTTAAAAAAGGGAAAAAGTCTGATCCTTCCGACTACAGACCTATATCTCTAACCTGCATAGCATCGAAAATTCTTGAACATAT
>OX421446.1:12000196-12002696 GCA_949126865.1 Montipora capitata
CGGGCCATCTTAGCGGTCCGTATTGCAAAATTCGGACCGCTTCGCAGAGAACCAACCAGAAGTCTCCTCTCATCTCCGACCAGTTTGCGTATATAATAAATACATCTTATCCGATGGCTTAACATATAATACGCGCGGATATTTTTCTAGTTGCGTAGTATTTTTCCGAGCCCCGCAGGGGCGAGTAATGAGTAAAGGGTCCGCGATTATTGTATATGTTAAACCATCGAATGAGAGATTTATTATTCCACTGCAAAAAAGGAGTCATTTTGCTTTAATTTTATTTGGTAAGAGTATTTTTCAAAAAACGGATCATCTGTCCTTCAGGGCCCGTGCGAACGATGCAAACGGCACAAAAAGCCAGCCAAATATCTTTTATGTAATTGGATAAACGAAATGACGAATGACAATCGACGACAAGCTAAATTCTCAGGTTCTAGATCTGTATCGTGTTTCTTTTTTTGAAAAACTCCCGTTCCGTTCGTATTTGCTCTGTTCTAAACCGATCAAAGCGGGACACTACAGTGTATTACCGTCTCATATTTTGCGCGTTCTCTTGGCCAAATATGGTAAAATGGCGTAAAAGTGGAATAATAAAAGCAACCTCGGTTAATGCATTTCTCTTGCTTTGATTGGTTCACCCAATCTCGGTTATCAACTCATATACCTTAGTTTGACCTTATATGGTAAATGATTGCGCCAAGCGTTGCTAAGCAAAAAAATTTTTTTCGCCAGAAAGCAAAGATTCTTGGCGCCCGTGTATGCGGTGCGATAAGCAGTGCAAGGAGTATTCAATAGCGCTAATCAAATATCAACCCCGCCCGGGTTTGAATTTTGCTCGTCAACGAAAAAAAGCAAGGTGAGAGACCATAACACCAATCTCGTCCCCAGAGTCCGCTTTTCTTTTGATCAGCACCAAGAACACGGACTCTGGCCATTTTCAAGGCAGGAAGTCCGCAAATCACGGACTCCTGGCTCGTCTACGCAGGCACAGAAAATTGAAACGACAGTGGTTTTCAACGTTTACAACTGCGCATAATTTGTAAATGGCCAGAGTCCGTGCATGTTCTTGGTGCTGAACAAAAGAAAGGCGGACTCTGGGGACGAGATTGGCCGTAACACCAACCCGTTGTGGCCAACACATCACGCATGCGCACAACCATCTCATCCGGTGAATTGGCAGCCATACATCAGCACGGCATAGCCAACACACTAGGCGGGTGTTTTAGGCAGCTCCACACAACTGACTGATAGCTGATTCAACTGATAAGCTGGGTTGGGAGCAGCAAGCGCATGCGTGGTGTGTTGGCTACACCGGGGTGGTGTTATGGTTTGTCACCTTGCATTTTTATGTTTTGGCATCAATACATAAACTTGACTTTCTGTGATTAGCATAATCAGGCTTTGAACAGCTGGGCCCTGGGAACCAAATACCTTCGTTTTATTAGAGGATACAGTCAGCTGATCACCACACTTTTCAGGTAATAAAGGAGCCGCAAATGGTTTCTTTTGATTTGTCATCACTTCCGTCATTCTAGTGCGTAAAGTTGGTTTGTTAAACCATAGATCATATACGCTTTTTTTCAAAATGGCCGCAGGCTGTGGTAACGTCCACGCGAAAATGTATTTTGCCCTAGGATATGCTGTCACAAATGTCTAATGACCTTATGACAGTACAACAGGGATCTCCCACTTTTGGATAGCTTTTGTAATTCTTCTGCATATTAAATTTTTAGCAAATGGAAACTTGAGACTAGCTGGAGGAACTCGGATTGGGGAAGGACGAGTGGAAATAAATCACAATGGAGTCTGGGGAACAGTGTGTGATGATTCCTGGGATTTAAGTGATGCTCGAGTTGTCTGTCGCGAACTCGGATTCACCTCTGCTTCCTCTGCTCCAGGAAGTGCTCATTTTGGGCAAGGTAGTGGTCCCATATGGCTGGACGATGTAGCATGTACGGGGTCTGAGTCCTCTATTGAAAATTGCAGGCATTTGTCATGGGGCACACATAACTGTGGCCACAATGAGGATGCGTCCGTGGTGTGTTCACTACAGGGTAAGTAAAAGCCTGCTGCAGCGCTATTTTCTTTGATCGCCTGCGAGGCGTCCTGGCCAATCACGATCCAGTCACTGTCTACCAATGGCCCCTTAATTTTTGGTTCTTTATCCTTGTGCCGGAGAGATGTCGACGCTGTACTGGTACTGGTTTTTTATATAGTATTCTAATTAGGTACAATAATATAGTATCATTGGAATTAAATTACTGTTATAATTATATAACAACATAGAGGGCAAAATTACTGAATGCTCATTGGTCAATGAAGAGGGCATTTTTTTTCTTAATTTTGCTTGTGAAGAGAGCAAAATTACTCGCTTACGATTGGTCGAAGGCCATAAATACCCGCTCCTGATTGGCTGAACACACAGCTTCCGCGTTCAGTTGTTCCTTCATTTTCAGCAAAACAACTTCGTCTTCTTCGAAGTTTGTCTTTGAATATA
>OX421446.1:12007696-12010196 GCA_949126865.1 Montipora capitata
TGGTACCGTCTATTGACATTACACAAATCACTTGACTCTGGAGATGACACGCACCCGGACGATTAAGGGAAACTATGGAATATCTGTCATTTTCCAGGTCTTTCTTTGCACGGAAAGGTGATGATTGTGAAAGGAAAGGAAAGGAACTTTATTTAATTAAGTGTCTAGTCGTTCTAGCTGTGGAGCGCTAATTGGGGACACTGTAAACTGAAATGAACAATGAAAGTAAATCAAATTCTTTGCAATATCTCAGTCTTTTTCTGTCGCTTCGTTAATGCCAACTCCTAGAGGAATTATTTCTGTTAAAGAATTAACCTTAAACGTTTACTAGATAAATTTCTGAAGAGTGGTGCAAATTAAGTCGCCACTTTGTCAACCATTAATGACTGTGAAAAAGGCGGGTTAAAAATAGACCGTGCATGTCCCATACAAAATCTCAAATTTATAACCATTTCAAGTCGTGGTTCAGTAAAGAATCACAAGGAAAAAGTGTGAAAGGTGACCAGATTGAGTTATTGGCACTCACAGAATCACTACTAACAAGTTTTGTTTTTTTCTTGTGTTTTCAGCACTAATAACAAGTACAGCTTCAAGTAAGCCATCGTTTTTGAGAACGATCACTGATCTTTTGAAATTACGAAAGAAACGTTTTTGGTGTAGAGTTCTTTTTGTCAAAATTGATTCTTTTGTGCATTTTATGTGACTCTGCAGCTTAATAAAGGAAAGAGGCAGTGTGGCCCAATGGTCAGTGCTTCAGAGATCTCCGCTTTGACCACTCTTTGAATTTGTTCCCGGTTGTCCCTGTATGGCTTAGCTTCTCGGCTGCACTTTGAAACTAGCCAGCTGGTTTGCCTACGGATAGTTGGGATTTTTAACAAATGTTGTTGTTGCTGTTCTGTTCTGTTCTGTTTTGTCGTTTCGTGGATTGTATTTCATTTCTCGTGAAAGCCCCTATGGGGGGGAGGGGTGGTCAATTACGTATGTGGGTATTAAAGTCTAAATAAACTCTTGTTTGGAACTTTTTTACTCACAGGTGGAAACTTACGACTTGTTGGAGGAACTCACCGGGGTGAGGGACGAGTGGAAGTAAAACATAATTTCGCCTGGGGAACAATTTGTGACGATGACTGGGATCTAAATGATGCTCACGTTGTTTGTCGCCAACTTGGATTCCTCTTTGCCATCGCTGCTCCACGTAGCGCTCGTTTTGGGCAAGGTACTGGTTCCATATGGCTGGACGATGTAGCCTGTACAGGATCCGAGAGCTCCGTAGCAAGCTGTCGGCACGGTGGATGGAATAATCACAACTGTGGCCACAATGAAGATGCGTCAGTCTTGTGTTCAGTAGCAAGTAAGTAAAAACCAAAAGCAGCGCTATTTTCTTTTACCAGGCCTCGATTGTTCAGGAGGTGCAGGGAGGCTCTATTAATATTATTCCATAAGGATTTATAGGAGGCAGTGTGGCCCAGTGGTTAGGGCGCTTGCCTTGAGATCCGGATATCCCGGGTTCAAGACCGGCTCTGACCATTCGTTGAATTTGATCCTGGTAGTCCCTGGTTCAACCTGCCAGCTGCACTTGTAAATAGCCAACTGGTTTGCCTCCGGCCAGTTGGGATTCTTAACAGTTGTAGTTGTTGTGTGCTGTTGTTTCGTTGATTCATTGGCCCTGAAAAGCCCCTATGGGGAGAGGTCAATTAAGTATGTATGTATGTATGTATGTATGTATTTATTCCGCGGATAGCGCTATCGATCCATCGAATAACTAGGAGCAGTTAAACAAATTAAAGTTCTCTTCCCAGTTCCACGTTTTCAGGGTTTTCCGAGTCTTGCTGTTAAAAGCGCCATCATTTATTCGGAATTTACTCGAAGAGTACTGCACTGCCATGATAAGCTGAAACCCTGACGAATGGCGCTACCAGTTAAGGAACTTTGAATTACCAAGGATAACGTCGCCACGCAACTTCTTAAGGTGGCTCATACCAGTTTCAACACTTTCAAAAGACCTTGTTATTAGAAGGATTGACACTACAACACTTTATCAGACACGTAACAGCAATGTTGTGGTACCATGTGAAACATCAATTATTGCTGAACAAGATGCAGTCATTTTTTGTGACGTAACAAGTTACCAAGGCAACAGAAAAGCTTTCAAAAACACCTTCTACATTGGCTTTAGTTGCTCATATCTGAAACACGAACACGGTGACCCCAATTTTTTATTGCACAAAAGTGATCAGCAGGCCAAGTTAAAACTCTCTGCAAAGTTTAAAGGAACTCTGTGGAGCAGATTCAGAACTACCTAAAATTTCAATTAATTAAGGTGGCTCTGAATCCGCTCCACAGAATTTTTTAAACTTTGCAGAAAGTTTCATTCTGGTATGCTGATTACATTTCAGAAACAAAAAATGGGGGTCACCGACCTCGTTTTTGAGATATGAGTAGCTAAAGCCATAATATGAGGTGTTTTTGCAGGGCTTTCCTGTTGCCACTGTAACTTTAC
>OX421446.1:12012696-12015196 GCA_949126865.1 Montipora capitata
TTCGCTCAATAAGACAAAAAAAAAATGGAACAAAAAATAACAAAACATTACGTACAACAAAATAATAAGATTTTCAACACCAAACACAGTTCACATTGACCGGGTCACAACAGTCGAGTTTACACCCGTTTTTTTTTTGGGTTTATATAGTTTTCCCGATAAAAGAATGCCGTCCGGAAAAGACAGACTGCAGGACTGAACAAACTCAAGAGACCTGAACAGTTGAAATAATCCGTTCTGGTGACTGGAAAGGTGTTTTCATGTAGGGAAAATGTTCCAGCCGGGCGACCGTGTTCTCGGTAGAAGGGACCAAGATATTTTAAAAGGGATAGTCCGCTCTCTCGTGTACTTGTACGAGCACATTAAAAACCTTTTCAAGTACGAAGTATGTAAGTGGTAGGCGATATCTCGGAAATCGAACCAGACCGGTCAACGTACCACGAAGAAACCAAGAAGGTTGTTGGAAATTTTCAAGTACCCTTGGTCTAGCTTTAACCCTGCTTTGAATCCGCAACTTGTTTATATCTTTTACTATATGAATTCACCATCACTGGAATTTAATTTAATATTTTCCAGATTATTTTCAAGCACCAAAGAAATGCGGCAGTTACACAAATGGTAAGTCGCTGCTTGGATCACTATAATTTGTGTTTTTTGCTGTAATCCCAATTTAATCGATCTGCTTAATTGAGAAGGTAATTAAAAGAGAGACACTGACGATAGCTGTGACGATAATGATGATGATGATGATGACGAGGCGTACTTGTTCATGAGATCTGTGTTATGTATGGTCCGCTTTAATTTGCTTGTAAACATTGCTTGTATTGACAGTATGGTCACGATCACACCCCGCAACAACCCTCCTCTCTGCTCGCGCTTTGTTTTAACAGGTTTATTATTTTTTAAGACACGCGTAAAGATTCTCTTGCCTTACGTTTTGATTCTGTATTTCAGAGGTGCAGTTTGCAATTGATGAGCAAGCACGGGAAATCGATGATGTCAAGGAGCAAAAGCAGATACAATGGGTGCAGCTCCAGGGTACGTTGTTCGAATCGAACGTTGAATTTTGGGCGCACATGTGACGTAACCTGTGTGAAACTTATAGGAGCCGGTTGCATTTTTTCAGCCAAAAACCCAAACCCAAAGGGGTATTATATAGATGTAATACTAAATTCTCGTGTCTGGCCAACTTTTACCTAGGACCAGTTTGCCTATCTATATCATTAATATGGGTTTTGACCAAGCTTGTTCGGTCAAGATGGCTGGATATCGACTTCGTCTCGGTCCATAAACACGCAAAAAAAGAACAAGGCCAATATCCAGCCATCTTGACCGAACAAGCTTGGTCAATAAAGGACTTGTTCTATGGGATAAAACACCAAAAAATGATCTTTGATCTTGCGGGACCAAGTTCCGAGCGGGCAGTGGACCTCCATCTTGCCCGCTCGGGTAGCCAATCACAGCGCGTGATTTGGTTCATCTTTCCCGCTCACGGACTATTCATATAATAAAAAGGAATATTTCTTGTCGAATGCAAATTCCTATTATTGAATGCCGAAAGCGATAGCACTTCTCTTCTCTCCTCCTCCCACTGTTCATCTATTCTTCTCGACCAGATAGACTCAAAACACTTCATTATTTCGAGTCCATTTCGTTCACCCACTTTCACCTTAAACATAACTGTATCTGAAGGTTTTCATACATCCCATTTAAATTCTTCTTTTTTAGAAAAACTCAAGAAACAAGGGAGCGTTCTCAAAGGTAACTCATTATTTAGTTGAAACCTTATCGTAGTTATTTATGCAACGCACATTTTGTGGTGGAGACTACAGTCCCGGACAAAATTGTTGAAACACTTTACAATTTCTTGCCCGCTCCCACAATGTTGTTTTGGCAATTGGGCTCAGAAACTCGCGTTAAAACAACATTGTGAGGGGAGAGTGAGCTGCGAAAGCTTCAGATCTGTATAGTCGTGTACTGTTCCAACGAATTTTGTCACAGACTGTAGTCAAGTTAAATAAAGGGCTTTTAAAAGATGTAATTTGCAGCGTGAAGATGCTCCAAGCCAGTGTACACAAGGTGGAAAACTCCAACGGGGGCGGACTTGAATAGCACCGAAACGTCACGCGTCATTTCCATATGTTTTATACAGTGGATATTCTCAACCCTAACGAGACTGAGTTTGTATAACTGAGAAGATAGACATTCGAGTTAGGAAGTATCAATGTTTTGGTGTTTTCCTACAGATATACCTCGAGAATTTAATTTAAAACATCGATTTCAAAACGGTTACCAATACCGATACGTTTACAACTTGAGGGCTTTTTAGAGCTTGTCGATAGTCAAAGCGATACAAGTTCAAGTCTCACACTTTTCTAAATCTTTTCTTTTTTTTTTTTTCATCTTAACTTGCACATTTTGAACAACTAGGCCCCCACCAGGAGTAATCATGCGATGGACTTAATTCTTGTCCATGAGTCCACGTGCTAATACCCGTAAT
>OX421446.1:12020196-12022696 GCA_949126865.1 Montipora capitata
GAGTCTTGAGAGTACAGATCTTGAAACATTCTTCATCAATGCCGGTGATCTAACTGTATGTAGTGGGTTTATACTAGATGCAACCAGCCAACTAATAGGCCATTTCCGAGTTCGTGTCTGCCTCCTCTTCAAAGAGAGTCTAAGTGCGAAGTTTTTCTTATGAAAATTAGTTTTCATTCATATGTAAAGTAGAACTAATTATCATGACAAAAAGTTTGCACTTAGACTCGCTTTGAAGAGGAGGCAGACATGAACTCGGAAATGGCCTATTACTCAGGCCCCGTCCACAAGTATCCGTTTTCATTTGAACCCGGCTACTCCTCTTCGCTGATTGGCCACGAAACGTTATTATGGCCAATCAGAAGCAGGGAATTCGAACGCTTCTGGAAGAGTGAGTGCCCAGGGGCCCTTCCCGTTCTTGTAGTAAACTTTCACCACGAACATTCTATCGTCCCGACTAGCTGCCCCTGGGTCTCCGAGGATAGGATACGTGTGGATTGGGATTCAGATTTTTTTTTATGATAACAAGCGAGTATTTTTCAGTTCAATTTCCTTTTGAATTTTTTGGGTCATATGCGGAATTTTCTTTTCTATTTTTCCTCTTCTATGTGAACCTTAAAAGCTCAGCGGAAAATAGAAAACAACATATGCTTTAAACTTAGCGCATCGCCAATACATAACATTGGCCCATTATAAGGGTCATTCAACAATATCACTGCTTATGGGAACTCTCTCAGCGCCAACTGACTTTCGTCCTGATATTTGCAACGTTTCCCTTCAAAACCAAGACCCAAGCAAAAACGAGATATTGAGCGGAACTCAGCTTTCGTAAGGCAGAAAAAATAGCCAGTATAAAAAAATACCACAACACTCTTTGTTTGTCCCTCCAAAATTTTGCATAAGCATTGTTTCCAGTTTCTCTTGGGACCATTTAAGTCCCACAAGAAAGTAAAAACAATGCTTATGCAAAATTTTGGAGGGACAAACAAAGAGTATTATGGTATTTTTGATACTGGCTAATTATGTCGATCTTGGAGGGTGTTCTCCACCTTGACCGTAACTCCCTCCTCGATCTGCATAATAAAAGAAAACGAACGCTTTACGTCAGCCTTACCGTCGAACAATTGTTGCTTAACCGGCACTGGTTGGACGAAACAAAAAGGAAAAATACGGGGGAGGGGAAGGTGTGGGAGGCAGCTTTCTTCGATCTTTGAATGTTGTAGCTGTCATTTCGTTCTTGCTTAATTCGAGTTCAGCTCTTCTTCTAATCTTCTAATATATTGTTTGATTGCACCTGACGTAACCGTGGCCATGTTGGTGGAAAGAAAAATAGCGAAAAAGTCTTCTGGGAATTTGACTCTATTATTATGCAACACTTATGCTACGGCGGCCATGTTGGTGTTCCGAAACAAAGGAATGGTGGCCATGATGGTGTACCAAACTAATCCTCCGGGAACTGAATTCTATTTTTATGCAAATACTTTCTTTTGTTTTAGTAATCTAATATGGCTGCTGGTCACGTGAGTGAAAACGCTCTACTGTTTTAGCACCAACATGGCCGTCTGATCACGTGAGTGCAATCATAGAATTGTATTCAGGAGAACTTGGCTTTTGAGAAGTCCATTTCAGGGTGTTGCTCCATAAACCTAAAAGGTCAAAAGAAGAATCGTTACCACAGCAAAGTATTAACAACGGATTTTAACCCTTTGACTGCCAAGAGTGACTGATATAAATTTTCTCCTCACTATTTCAATTCATGTGCATTATCTTGTAGGTGCCATCCGAGGTGTTGAAAATTCTACGACAAGGTTGTGAAAATCCGACATTTGACTTGTTGAAAATCCGACATCCGAGTCGTGAAAATCCCACATCTGAGTTGTGAAAATAATGCTGAGACAGAGCAAAGTTAAACCAACAATATGGAAACGTTTCATTGACGACGTTTTCTCACTATGGGACGTAAGTCATGAAACAGGTAATCAAACTGTTCATTTCGTATTAGTGATATTAGTTAATTACTTCTACCCAACAAATAAAACTGGCACAGAAGGAGAACCCTTTCCTAGACAACAGTATACAAGGAGAATGATTCGAAAAATAATTTATTTTCGATATTAAGACATATCACAAGCCGACTGAAACCATCCAATACACTCATTTTACCTCTTGTCACCCGCCAGGTGCCAAGGAGGGTTTTATCAAGGAGGGGCCATTAAGCTCCTGCAAACAAACTCTTCAAAAACAACATTTGCGGACGCAGAATCTCGATTCATAGCCCGTCTTGAAGAGCGAGACTACCCAAAACATCAATTTTTCTGGAAGGCAGTCGGCACTTTAGAAAAAGTCAAAACTAGCGAGAAAATCCCACCATTTGTCACAACGTACAACCCAGCAGTGTCAAATCTTAAAAACAACACTGATTCGCGAATGCAGTTTTATTTAAAACCAGGCATTACTGGCAATAGTATTCAAGAAACTTCCTATTTTGTCTACACAAGCC
>OX421446.1:12027696-12035196 GCA_949126865.1 Montipora capitata
TTGCAATGCCAGTGTGAAGTTCTAACCAACTGAGCTATGAAGGCATTGATGTTGGGTAGCATTTCGTTGACTGATTCATTCACCGGTACATTTCAACCCACAAATGACCAGCTCCCAACATTAGTGGCTTTATAGCTCAGTTGGTTAGAGCGTCGCACCGGCATCGGGAGGTCGTGGGAGGTCATGGGTTCAAAACCCTGTTGAAGTCCTGAAGTTTGCAGGCTTCTCTAAACAACTGCTGAAATTGCGTTCATTACTGCAAGGATCATAGCTTACTTAAAAAGCAAATAATCATGAAAGCCTAAATCCCAGAGAGGAACCAAGATAACTTTATAACAACTTTTAGGTATGAGCTTTTCTCAGGCTCCATAAATGTTTAAACATAATCACCTACCTAAAAAAATCTTCAGGGTTTAGAGTAATCCCAGACTACGAGCAGTCCCTGTTTCGCCGTTTATTTAGTTGATCGCAAGGAGAAGATTGGCACAAGAAAAAATGGCCGCGCGAAATCCCGCTCCTCCTCGAATGCTGATTTCGCGCGGCCATTTTCTTCTCGTGCGTCGGTTCGACTATTAAGAGGGACTGCTCGTACTCGTAGTCTAGAGAAATCCTGGTTCTTGAACTTACAGTAAACCCTTGTGTGTTGCTAAGAAATATTACAACTAAAGCCTGAAACAAAAATTTCTTAAACAATACTGCATTGAAATGTTTCCACGATAAATTGCACATACTTTTTCAAGTGAGATAACTACATCCCTCTGATCTTGCAAAACCCAAGAGCACTCCTCAACTTTCACCTGAAAAAAAGTGTATCAAAGAACCTGCAGTCCCTGTTAAACTTCCTTGAACCTCTTATTCACAAAGCATAAAATGAAAAATGCTCTAAAAAATCAATTCGCCAGTATCAAAAATACCATAATACTTTTTTCTTTGTCCCTCCAAAATTTTGCATAAGCATTGTTTATATTTTCTCTTGGGACTTACAATGGTCCCAAGAAAAACTGGAAACAATGATTATGCAAAATTTTGGAGGGACAAACAAAGAGTATTATGGTATTTTTGATACTGGCTAATGGCTGCGTCTCTCCAACCAGGTGCATAAATGGGTACTGGCAAAAATGCCGGGGGTAACCCTGCGATGGACTGGCATCCCTCCTAGTCGCTTCATGCTACAGAAACCGGGATAAGCTCCAGCCTAATGGGCCAATTGGCTCGTAAGCAGACTTAACGTTTAACCTTAAATGGCTGCACATCTGATACAATTTTCTCCTCATTATTAATTTTAACACACTATGAGCTTTATCATTCCATTTTCTACGCAGCAGGAAAACTGAATCCTGGTGTTGAATAATCACATGACAATCACATCAGTGTTATATCCCATCTTCAAACCCAAGAACAAATGACGTTTCCACATGTATGCTACCTTGTACCACTCAAGCAATAAAGTTATTGAGAGCTACCTTTTTCAGGAGATCTCCATCAATAATGAGAGGATGTCCCTTTAAGCCAACTTTTAAGTGCTGCAATGATAAGATCAAATGACTGATCGAATAGCTTAATATTGACATGTTACCGGTACTTCCTGTACACAGCTTGTGGGGCACCATTAATGAAAGGCCAACTTTCAACCGATAGGCATTGCGTGCAAAAAGTTCGTCATTAGCTGAAATTCATCCAATCAAATTGCCACGATAAGCAATGCGAATTTCCATAACAAAAACAAACGGTTGAAGGTGGGGCTTTACAACAAGTGGTGCAAACGTTCCATGTAGTAACCAAATAAATGTTACTTACCTTTTCTTAAAACTGATTGCACGATTTTCTGAGAAATTTATTGTCATTATGCGGTGATGTAATTTTAATTTAGTATAGTTTGTTTGTTGGTGACAAACAAACTATACTAACAGTCACCTGTTGTTGGATACTTGCACATGTTCGATCTCAGTGACACAATAATTAGTAATGGTAACCAACCTAATCCCACCAGTGCATCAGTCAACAGTCATCCAATAGTTGGCCAACACTCCTCCGTCAATTGGCCAACAGTGGACAGACATGAGAGTGGACACATTTTTGGACACACATCGTCAAATTAACAAAATACTGTAGATTCCATGTAGGCATGCGTCTGAATGGAATCAGATAAAAACATCTTTGTAAACTTTGAATTTTAACAGCCATGCTTTTTTGTTTTGACAGATTTTTTCAGAGTTAACAGTTGAGAGTTCACACTTGCTATAAACACAGTTACCTACGTGTATACAAGATGTTGAGTACCTTAAATTTCGTTTCTCTCCAAACTAATTAGATTTTGTAATCTGAAAAATATAGCTTATTTTCTTGAACACAAAATCAAACTACATACCATTTGCTGTATATCCACCACCACATCACGTCCCTTCACTTTAAAGCTGACATTCAATGGAACTCTTACCTTGAGTTAACAATACAATAATTATTCAGATAAAAATTCATCAACTGTGATGCAGGACATGCATGTCTACAGCAATTGTCAGGAATTGTCACTACATACACTGTAATTTATGAGCCCATTGACTCCAAGGAGTGAGACTTTATATATTTTATTCTTCCTATCGCCAGCAGAATTTACAGGGGTGGGGAGGGGCAGTTCCAGATTCAATGGGTTAGACTAGGAAGACAGCATTGTCAGATCTTATCAGCTTCACAGATCATCACTTCAGCCATTTTGAATGGCAGAGAAAGCTCAAGGAACAGTTTGTACATCATTCAATGCTGACTGGGTAGGTGATACCTTTCATAGATTCATGGCACAGCAAGAACTTTAGTGTTTGCCAAAGTTGTACTCAAAAGACGTGTACTGCAGTGTACTCACCTCTACTTCAGAGAGTGTCTGAAAAAAAGAAAAAAGAAATCAACCACTAAGTCTGTGAACTTAAATGCGACTGCGATTGAATACACATACAGCTGCTGTATTATTACTACCGGTATTTATTATATAAACACCAATGAAATTCCAAGTGAGCTTTCGTGCAAAAACATATCTTCACATGTCAAGATAACATGTTATCTTCACACATGAAAAGATCACTGTTGTTATCGTTTCACATAAAAATCGCACCCTTGAATGCCTTTCGTGAAATGATTTAGTATTTCATTGGTGTTTACATATACAGTAATAAATAGAATATTACATGGTCGCTTGGAGATACAAAATTTCTCTTCTCGTGTTGAAAAATTTTACTCGCTTGCTGCGCTCACTCATGAAATATTTTTCAGCAGAGAAATTTTGTACATACATGTTTATCTCCGCGCAGCCACATAATATCCTCGACTAATTACATGTAATTTAACTTCTGGGGTATTACTTTATTACAATCATGTATCATTATTGATGTTAAATGCAACATGCAAGTGATTATGCCCACTCAATGTATAGTTTTATTGCCTACAAGAATACGTGTAGCACAAGCTTTCAAAAAAGAGAGGAAAAAAATGAAGACGTGGCATTCTGGCTTTTGTTGCAAAAACATGTACCTCATTTATTTCCTTTCATTTCTTGAGCAAATTCAAGTGATAACTATTCTTAAAATACCCTAAATTTTAACCATCACCCTCACCTCGTGGAGAAAACTAAACTACATTTGTAACTCATTGACTCCTGGGAGTCTAACGCCAGACAATTTTACTTCTCAACTTGGGGCATCCTACAGTGTTTGAGGAGTGAATGGGTAATAACCAGTCCCCTGCATTAAGGTGGCTTACCACAGTTTTTGATACCTACATTGTATGTTTCATTTACCTTTTTTCCTAAAACCCTTCATCCTTTGGTCGCCAATAATGGTGGCAAGCAAGTTAACAACAGAAAGTTCGGTGTTTTGATAGTTACGCTGATGTTAATGTCTGAAAATAGTAATTACTCCACGTGACAAAGGCAGAAATGAAATGCCTCCGGATTACAGGACAATCATGTGGCTCCAAAGAGGCCACCACGTGATAGAAGCAGGACACAGAGACCAAGGGCTCAGAGGTTATCGCTCGTAAACATTAAGTTTAATTTTATACTAAAATATCGTGATATGTTGTTCCCAAGGCAACGTGAATAAATATAAACAGGCCTTTAAATGGGTTTTGTTTATTTGCAGAAAACTTGGTCGTTAGATTTTCTTTATAATTTACTATGTACATGCAACAAGGTTGTAACGATGCTCACAAGTTAACACTAGTTTAATAATAATTTGACAGAGAGATCTTTAATTATCCCTTGTTGAAGGTTCACTGCAATATCTAGAATTTCCTCTGTTAAAATACAATTTTTTTTCAATGCTCCAGTTAATTATGCGTAAAATTGTGTTCGGCCACCTTAACCCATTAAGTCTTGCAGGGCTCGAAATTAACGAAAAAATCCAGTCGCATTTTGCGATAAGATACGAAAATTTAGTCGCAATTTCGCAAATTTTAGTCGCAAAATCGCCGCGCTGCATTGTGTTGTCAGCGGTTTAGCAGAAACATATGAGCCCGCAGTACTTGTGTGTAAAGAAACTGCTGAAAATGGCGAATGATAGAAGGAATGGAGCTGTGCATGTAACATCGCAGCTAAAAATTACTATACAATTACGCTACCTTCAGAGAAAATTCACAGCGAGAAACAAAATAATTTTGCTATTTATTTATTCATTTGTTTATTTTAGCAAAAGTAGCAGCAAAGTGGCAACTGCTAACCCTTTTGTTTCGAAAGAACGAAGGTGACAACAAGTCGCAAATTTGCGACTTCTCCAGATATTTTAGTCGCAAAGGGAAAAATTTAGTCGCAAATGCGACCGTATTGGTTGCAATTTCGAGCCCTGTCTTGGAAGTGAGACTTAAGAGATTTTACTCTGCCTAATGCTGCACAATTTTACTTGTCAACTGGGGGCTTCCTAGGGCAACCGAGGAATGAATAGGTTAAACATGTACATGTACTTTACGCAAGCATTATACAGTGTAATCTTATCTTAAAATCAGATCAGTTCATTGCAAAGTAAATTTCATCATGCTTGCTCTAGAAGATTTCTTGAACTTTTCCAAAAAAAAAACAACTCACCTGTATCCACTTGTAGTTTGGAAGATCTGCTCCATTTCCAGCATTTGGTTTCATTTTTCCCTTTGCATCTTCGTCTTCCTCATCATCTGAACCTTCGGCTTTGTTAGGCTTGGAAAAAATGTATATATAATTAATTATTAATAATTATTATCATTGTTAAAATATTTGTAATTCGTAATAAATGTGAAAATTCCACCAAAGCATTACAGAAAACTGATACCCAAGAAAAAAGTTTCATCAAGGTAAAGGAAAGGTAAAGGTAAAGTCTCTGCTTACGAGCCAGAAGGCTCATCAGGCCGACGCTTATCTCCGGTTTCAGTAGCATGAAGCGACTAGGAGTATTTATACTCCCCCCTGGATGGGATGCTAGTCCATCGCAGGGTTACCCCCAGCATTACGCCGGTACCCATTTATACACCTGGGTGGAGAGAGGCACCGTGAGAGTAAAGTGTCTTGCCCAAGAACACAACACAATGTCCCCGGCCAGGACCCGAACCCGGACCACTCGATCCGGAGTCGAGCGCACTAACCATGAGGCCACCGCGCCTCCCAGTTTCATCACGAAGGAAGGTTAATCAAGGTCTGACTAAACACTGCATTCAAATTATTTCACTCACCACGCTACTCTCTCCATTCTTTTTGTTTTCATTGTCATTCGTATCCTCCTTTTCCATCTCTTCCACTTGTTGTTTTTTCGTTTCTTCTTCTTTCTTTATTCTCTCCGCCTCTTCAGCTGTGACCTCTTGAATCTTAGGT
This sequence comes from Montipora capitata, assembly GCA_949126865.1. Lineage (NCBI taxonomy): Eukaryota > Metazoa > Cnidaria > Anthozoa > Scleractinia > Acroporidae > Montipora > Montipora capitata. The sequence continues at coordinate 12,033,518 of OX421446.1, forward strand.
TCATCTTTTTTCTCGGCTTCCTTTTTAGCTTTGGCTGCTTTCAAAGCTTCTGCCTCTTTTCTTTCTTTGTCCTTTTTCTGATGAGCACAAAAAAGATGGGCATGATACACGTAGTTTTAGTTTTTCTTGCAACTTCGATTCTAACATTTACATGTATATGCTTGAAGTATCCAAATTAAACATTTGGATACCTACCATAATCCTTGATAGGTTAGGCTAGGGAGAGGACTATGTACTTTCCCATAAACACAGCAGACTTTGCATTCACCTTGTACATAGGGTTACCACAAAAGCTATTGCCAATTTCTGTGGCAACATAGATCAGCAGCTCCCCTAGACTTGTCCCAGTTATTTAACATCCTAATCCTACAGAGTTAATGAACCTACAGTATTGCTCGAAACTATTTGTGCATTTGCTGCGGTTCTGACCAGGTGAAACCGCAGATTCAATATTCAGTTTGACCGAAGTAAAACCTTGTCTATGGTAACCGAAAACCAAGGTTTCACCTTGATTTTTTCCGGTTGATTTACGCTGCAGTTAAGAGAGGACACGGTATGGCTTTTGCTTTTGCTGCTTTTAAGCGTTTGTATTTTAGAGCAGATGCTTTCAAAGAAATCTGCATATTTTTGTGGATGGATCGCATCAATAATTAATATACGTATTTGCCACATTTACAATGTAAGATGGTAGGCTCACTCAATTATAACAAAGTCCCTTCAAGAAATTTACCAACTGTTTGGGAAATCTCTTGTCTTAACAGTGACAGCGGCTGGCCTTGAAAGATACAAGAAAGACATTTCGATCTCATCGACTGAAAGATGGAAGAAAACGATTAACTGTACAAGTAATTGTCAGCTGTTCGGGCTACGTGGCTCTCCATTTGTTACAAACTTGTTAAGCAGTTGGCATTGAACAACATATTTCATGAGCTATCGCTCTCACTCAAGTGACAGAAAGATGCAGCTTAGTTTATTTACGTTTTAAATTAGTTAATTAATTAACTTGCCAAATTCGCACAGGCTTAAACCTGTCTATCGTATGGTCGTTGAAGCATTAGTTTAAGTTAATCTCACTAATTCAGAAGAATAAATATTGTCTGAACTTCAAGCTCAACTGCTGAATGACCTGCTACTTAATGTTTTCAATCAGAAATGATCGTAATTCATGCGCGACAAGGAATTGCTTAACAAACTTCGGAATACAGTGACTGTTCTTCGCTTGTATACTTGAGTCATTGATAAGGTTTAGATCAAGGTTAGAACTTTTCAACAACTATCCCGTAAATATTTATATTTGGACAGGACACAAAATTTGAAGCGTTTTTGATTCTAAATATATCAGACTGCACTAGCAACTACTAGTTACGCATAATCCACACAGTGTTTTTTTTTTTTAAGAAATGCCTTTTCTATGCCTTTGGGAGAACTGTTCATCATGAAAGCGAAAAACGTACAAATTATTAAATATAAAGATGTAAGAATTATGCGTGATGAAAGGTTATTATCAACATTCTCTGTTCTCTGTCACCGCGAAGTGAGGCGAACATAACAGGCTTTCAAGACAGTGCAAATGTGTTAAGTCGGTGCTGTGAAAAACAGTTTGCATATTCACTCTTTACCTTGGGGAGCTAGGTGTGATAACATTAAACAACGCTTTACAACCATTGTTTTCTTGCAGC
>OX421446.1:12040196-12045196 GCA_949126865.1 Montipora capitata
ACTTACATTCCCTCAAAGGCTTACAAACCCATATGGATCATGAGGGACCAGTTACTGGGCTCTTTGTGGATGCATATCGTGTCATGTCGTGCTCACGAGACTACTCCATCAGAACATATTGCTGGTCTAAGATGGGATCATCTCCCCGATCCCTTGACAGTAAATACACTTTGCTTGGTGGATCCCTCCAAAGAGCTGGAAATGGATTTGAGAAAGTAGTTTGTGACTACTCTGCGTGTGTTGGAATAGCTAATGATGTTCTGAAGGCCTATTCTTTTCAAATATAACAAATTAATTGCAGGTAAAAATGCCTTAGTTAATGTTCAATGTGCAGGGATGGCTTAGTGGTGAGAGCACTCGCCTCCCACCAATGTGGCTTGGGTTCGATTCCCAGACTCAGCGTCATATGTGGGTTGAGTTTGTTGGTACTCTACTCTGCACCGATAGGTTTTTTCCTGGATACTCCGGTTTTCCCCTCTCCTCGAAAACAACATTTGACTTGATTTGCGTTATTTGTTGATTTCCGTTTACCGTGTCCCCAATTAGTGCTCCAGTGCTAGATTAACTAGACACTTAAATAAAGTTCCTTTCGTTTCCTATTCCTTTAACCAGCGAGCAAGCTCACCACTTCTGGGATTGCAAACGATTTGAGATAAGGGGATTCAAAAGGGGTTGTTTCCCTCGCCTTGTCGCATGACATCTCACAATTACTGATAACTCATTGTCCTAGTTCCCCCTAGTTATGGATAGCTTGCTTACAGTTTTGTTGAACTTTGTTAGGTCCAGCCTAAGTCTAAGGTTTAAACCTAGGCCTGGGTCTGGCTCTGTTGCTGGCGTGGCCTGGGAACCCTGCTGATCCGGGTACAGGTCTTGTAGTAGCTACTGTTTGGCGGAAATGGCATGGCTGTCTGTAGGTACTGGTTCTTTTCCTGTTGTTTGATCATCAGCTTAAGATGTCGGCTTGGGCTCTGTTACAGATCCGGTCCAGGGCGGTATGGAATTCTTTGTCGAATGTGATGTCAGGTTTGGGTCGGTACTGTAGTCCGTAGGGACACGTGGAGTTCCTCGAGTGTTCTCGTAGGACTTAAAGGGGCTGTGTCACGCAAAATGAGGTAATTTGACGACAACCAAATGCCCAAAACGTAGAATGAAACAGTGCAATAAGCACTTTAAACTGTTGATCAACATAAAAAAAATACAGCAAAAGGTAAGAGAAGCATGGATGGACGCAAAAGGACAAGACTGAAACGGATTGCATTTGGAAAATCTTGGAAAAAAGTCGTCCCGACGTTTTTCAAGTTTACTGGTGACAAATCGCCTGGATAAAGGTCGTTTTTGCTCACAATCATCTTGTTTGTGTTGTAACGACAATTTTATCAGTAAAGGAATTCCACATTGCCATTTTCAAGTTTTAACTCGTGGTTAACTAAAGATTTCCCCTAAACATCTTAAAATAACGTGACATGACCCCTTTAATGCGACCGTTTTGGCTCGTCTGGTTTTCAGTGTGGTCAGGCGATTCCGGATGATCTTTGACCCCTCTGGATGTTCTTTTACGTTTTGTTTTGAGGGCTGGTTCTGAGTGAGGAATCTCTTTGATTGGACTGTCATGGGCACGCGGGAGCTTGGCTCTCTGTCAGGTTGCTTGAAATGGCAATCTGACTTCAGAATACCCGGCCACGATTGCGTGACATGGAACGCTTGCTCCCTTAGTCCCGCGGTCGTGTTGTAATCATTAAAGTAAAAAAAAAAATTATGGGTCAATGAATGTAAGGCTTGTGAAAATATTGTTCCCGACTTCCCGCTGTTGAAAAAAAAAAAAGAATATTAAATGGGTCTAGAACTAGTGCTCCCGCAGTCCCACAGTCCCGCAGTGGAAAAAAAGAATATTAAACGGCTGTAGAACTAGTGCTTCTGCAGTCCCGCACTCCCGCAGTGAAAAAAAAAAGAATATTTAATGGATCTACAACTAGTGCTGGATGTAGAACTAGTGCTCCCGCAGTTCCTCACTCCCGTAGCAGAAAAAAAAGAATATTAATTGGATCCCGCAGTCCCACAGTCCCGCTGTGGAAAAAAATGAATATTAATTGCATGTAGAACTAGTGCTCCCGCAGTCCCGTAGTCCCGCAGTATAAAAAATATATATTCATTTTGCAGTCTGAGCTAGTTTAAAGACTGCTACTGCAGTGCCGCAGTGCCGTAGTCGATGGCGAATGAAGTCTGAGTGAGTCGAACGACTGCTACCGCAGTGCCTTAGTCAATAGGGACTTTAAGCAAGGACTACGTAAGTGTCTAGTACGGAGAGTTTTAGCCGCGGAAAAATGGAACGAGTACGTAGAATCCCGCCAAAATTCAAAGCTCTTGTGTACATTAAGCAAGTCGCGTAGTACGGAAGTTTATAATCTTTCTCGATAGTTTGTTAAGTGCCATGCCCTCGTTTCGAGAAATAAGAGATTTGCTCCTTCTTTCGCACGGTTCTAATTTTATTTCTGAAGAAGAATTTTTAGTTCTCTACGAGGAATATCAGCCAGCCAACTTGATTTTTCCACACTCTTCTTATGGCGATTTTCACTTTGATGACATGGAAGACGATGAATGTTTGGCGGAGTTTCGCGTTGAAAAGAAAGATTTGGAGACCCTTGGAGAGGCTTTGCAAATACCAGCAACATTTCATTGTCAGCAGCGAAGCAAAATAGACGGTATGGAGGGGTTGTGTATGCTACTCAGACGTTTTGCATACCCTTGTCGCTACTCGGACATGATTTCGCGTTTCGGTAGGCCTGTTCCAGTTCTTAGTATGGTAACTAATACAGTTCTGGACTACATATACGATACTCATGGACATTTGCTAACTGACTGGAACCCAGCTTTGTTAAGTGCGCAAGCACTTGAAGAGTATGCACAGGCCATTTCCAGAAAAGGTTCACCACTCCAGAATTGCTTTGGTTTTATAGACGGCACCGTTCGTCCTGTTTGCAGACCTGGGAGACACCAGCGTGTTCTATACAATGGCCATAAACGGGTGCATTCCCTTAAATACCAATCCATTGCTTTACCGAATGGCCTGATTGGAAATTTGTATGGACCTGTAGGTATGTTATCATTTATTTTTTGGGCTATGACAAAACTAAACTGAGAATTAAGGACTTCATTTTCATATTGAACCCCTTTTAACATTTCAGAAGGGAGGAGACACGACGCAGGTATGCTGGCCGATTCTGGTCTTTTGAGACAGCTTGAGCGTTATGCGTTTTCTCCTGCTGTCCAGCCCATGTGTGTTTTTGGTGATCCAGCCTATCCACTACGCATTCATCTCCAGGCACCTTTCCGTAATGCTGCCCTCACCGTCCAAATGGAAGCATTCAATTCAGCCATGAGTGCCGTCAGATGTTCAGTGGAATGGCTGTTTGGAGACATTTCAAATTATTTTAAGTTTCTTGATTTTAAGAAAAACCTCAAGGTCCAACTCAGCAGTGTCGGTAAAATGTACATAGTATGTGCTCTTCTGAGGAATGCACTTACTTGCCTATATGGCAACAGTACTTCAAATTACTTTTCTCTGGAGCCTCCATCAATTTTTGATTATTTTAATTAACTGTTTTTGTTAACCAGACTCAAGTGTGGAGCTAAAAAAGGGGTTGAGCAGGACAGTGGGTGATGGGCAAGGTCTGACCTTTTCCTTCCAACTGACCATTGGTGAAGAGAGGAGCAAGCATTTGGCACGAATTAAGATTTAAGTCAACAAAAGCAAGAGTTTCAGAAGAATCAACCCCTGGGTGTGGTCACCCTGTTTCTGCACTGGTTATAATGAGAATGTACATTGTGCTCTATTACAACTAAATCTGAGGAGGGCTCTTCTTGAGGATTGAGCACTTCATAACAAGCATACCATAGGGTTTTAGGTTCAAAAGTTGTGTTGAGGGTAAATAGCTGGGTAAAAACTGTGGTCCATGGGTATTTACGTATTCAGAGGCAGACCCCCCTCCCATTTTCCTACCCTTCCCCCCACAGGGTGATCAGCAAAGTGTGGAAGGAAAAACGATCAGGAACTGGTGTAGAAAGGAAACCACTAAAGTCGCCTTTTCGTTTATGATTATTCAAGTAATTGATTCGTAATTGTGACAAAAATTGTCAAATCTGATTGGTCACTGGCAGCCCAAATTTAAGCACTGATTGGACACTCACAATATCGTGTCTTGCTTGAGTAACTACTCTCAATTTTGCATGAGTAATTTATGACTTTCAGTGCTAACAAGACTCTCATTGAATTCTGCGGTAATCATGACATAGTGTTAATGAACAATAAATTTCAATATTTTAAGTCCCTTTGTACAAAAGGGATCAGAGCACAAATTACAACATTTCTTGAGCATTCTGCTTACATTCCTCTTTGGTAATGGCCACAGCATTTCTTCGACTGATAATCAAACAGGTGATTAACAAATGTTTGACAGTGTTCAAAATGTTTGACAGTGTTCTGTTCTCAGTGTTTCAAGAGTAGTTTCAATCCTTTGTAGTCAGAAACAGGCCTGTGATGGGTAATTCAAAAATACAATTTGGGTTGTTTGCCACACAAGAAACGGGAACTATGCATGATGCCCTAGGAAGACAGCACTGACCAACAAAATGGTCACATTGTTTATGCTGAATATTTCAACACGTGATGCTACTTGTTCAACAGGCATAAGTAACAAGGTCCAACCAACAGAGAGGTGTTTGGTGAGAACATCTGAATATTATAATCCAGAGTGAAGAAACTCAACCTCTGGTGAATGCTTTTCTCTAAAACATTATCAACTTTAACTAATAAAACAAAATTCAATGGTGCACATTAATGTAAGAAGTTGAACCGAACATATGAACAAAAGGGAAGGATCCACAGGGATGGAGGAGCGGGTGGTGGAGGAGGTGGATCATCACTGTTTTGGTATGAATCTCCCCAACATCGACATCAACGCAGCTGTCTGCTGCTGCTGTTGTTGCAACATCATAGCTTGGAT
>OX421446.1:12055196-12070196 GCA_949126865.1 Montipora capitata
ATGCGACTGGAGGACAACCGATCATATTTTTTTATTTATGGTAAAATCTTCAAGAAGTCTTTGGTTCCAACCTAAGAACTTTTACATTCAAAATGCAGACAAAAGAACCGATTCAAAATTTGACTGTTCCCGCTGACGATTTGCGCTTCGCGTCAGTTGGATTCAAGGACGAAGAAAACGAGTTGGCTCTTAAAATTCTCGTCACTTTGTCATCCGCTTTCTCCTTATTTGGTTCTTCCCTCATTGTTGGTACTTTTATTGCTTGGAAGGATTTTAGATCGACTTCGAGGAAAATTCTAGTTTACGTCTCCATCGCAGATTTCCTTATTGCTGGGGGTAATATATTTGGAACTTGGATTCCTGATCCTGAAGAAGACGGAAGCGTCGTACTTTGCAAAGCCCAAAGTTTCATAACAACCACTGCCAATTTATGGTCGTTTTTCTGGACAGTGTTTCTTGCTGTCTTCTTATACATGGCCGTGGCAAAGAAAAGGCGCAGTACAGCTGAGAAGATTCTAAGATTTTTCCATTTGTTTGCTTGGGGAACTCCCCTTATTCTCGTGGGCACTGCTTTTGGACTCAAGATACTTGGCACACCCATCTATCTTTTCACATCCAGTTGGTGTTGGGTCGATTCGAACTTGGAAGATTTCAAAAAGAAATTGTGGCTGCTGCTACTAGGAAAGGCTTGGGAAGTCCTAGCATATATCCTCATTTTTGCATTCTACTTCGCTTTAAAATATCATATTCGTAACGAGGTTAGTTCGTCCTGGGATTATACGTAACTTATTATTCGCACGATTTCTTTAAATTCCATTTCATTAATGTCGATCGGTACATTCCACAAACATGCAATTTTTGTTAATAATGATGATAATAATAATAATAATAATAATAATAATAATAATAATAATAATAATAATATCGTTATTATGTTATATTATATTATTACCGTTGAAGTCCTGAAATTTTCAGGCTTCTTTACGCACTGGCTGGGAGGCCAGGTCCGTATAGGGAAAAACTGTTCCTGAGGTCTTGAGTACGGCCCGAGGCCACAGGCAGAGGGACGTACTCAAGGCCGAGGGCACAGTTTTTCTCTATACGGACCGACCTAAGCCGGTGAGTAACATATATATATATTTTTTGCTTTTTTTTTTTCTGAAAATGAACCCAGGCAAACTAGTTTGCAAAAAGTCTTTCTACACGCTCTACGTCGCACTGTCACAGTTCAGTTGAAATTAACTCATAACTGAAAAAAGCGCTTCATTCGCAAAGCTGAGAGAAAAATGATAAATTAACGATAAAACAGAACTTCAAATATCTCTTGGTGCAATAGATATAAAAAACAAACCATTATATTTCATAGCAAGCACAGAGGAACAAACTAAACAAACTAAATTAAACAATGATGTTTGAAAAATTCGTACAAACAGGAGAATAATGTTCGATGTATTAAAATTCTTTGTCTTACCTGTGTTGGTAAGCATCACTGATCTCGAGATGCACAGAACATATGCACAATAACAATAGTAGGCACCATCCTTAATATTGCTGAAATTATTGACATTAGGTAGTGCAGCCCAGTGCTTAGGATCCTGCCGAGAGACCCAGAGATCCTGGGTTCAAGACCTGTTCTGACTACTTGTTAAATTTGATCCTGGTAGTTCAATGTATTAGCTGCACTTGTGAATAGCCTGCTGGGTAATGCCTCCAGTCAGTTGGAATTTTTGAAAAAAAGTTGTGTTGTGTTGTTTCATTGATCATGTTTCATTGGCCCCTTGAAAGCCCCTTCTGGAGAGTGGTCAATTATTAAAGTATGTATGAATATTAACAATACTGTAATTAGTGTATGTATGTAATATATTATGCAATATGGGCGGCAGATCTGTATCGCATTTACAAATTAAACTTGAGGCAAAGCCAAGATCTGACTTATTAAACGTCAGCATTTAAGTGTTAATGTACAGAAGGTATATTTGGTAATTCAAGATATTTTAACAGGGAAAATCGAAAGAAACATTTATGTAAATGAAGAGGAATCTGTATCAGATATACAGATATTAATTAATAAAACATTTTTTTTGATTTCCCATCATGAATTAAGAATATTTATTAACAATATTATTCATCTTGACTTTTTTTTTCACCGAGCCTGAGGTGAATTAATATTGTTTTAGTATAATTACATAGGTGATTATTTGAAAAACATGCATTTTGTCACCTTGACAAAACAGCTTGCGGCCATTTTGAAAAAAAATGCTTTAGTGAGTGTAAATACCTTGTAGGGGACTTCAAATAATTGTCCTATTGTATTTAACACCCACTTTAGGGTGAATCTTTAAATAAATAAATAAATAAATAAATAAATAAATAATAAAACCTCAAGTACAACCAATCAGTGCAGAGAATTTTCAATAATTACCTATGTTAACTATACTAATAATATAAATTGATATTTACACAATTTTGAATCTTGTGTACTTGTAACATTTCTTTTTTTTCTTCAGCTGTCTCATCACGCAGGACAGTTTCCATCTCAGGAATCAATAAACAGTGCCTTGAAAGCAGAAAAAAGGCTGACTTACATCCCTGTTATCTTTGTTCTGTTACGAATTTGGGGAACAATCCGCTTTATTCTGTACTCTTTTACACATGTAGAATTTCATATGTGGCTGGGCAAAGTCCTCCTTTACCTACAGGTAAGCATTTGGACCTTTTAAAAGAAAAATGCCGTCAAACCCAAAGGGGTACATGGGACAGGGGTAACTGCTCCAGATAATCCAAAGTCCAAAATATAAGTAAAAAATACTTTTGCTTAATGCATCAGTGAATAATAATATTAATGAGATCTAATCGAACCTTTCTCATTTAACTCCTATGCAATATACAAAGCTATGAATTTAAATACAAGGGGCAAAAGGTTATTTAAAAGACTAATTGAAGGAACTCAGCAATACGAATTGTGTTCTGGTGTGGCAAAGGTCATCATTCTGGAAGCTGCAAAATTCCTTTTTTCAGGAAGGAAAATCATTCCGGCCCACAAATCAACATTAGTATTTACTGAAAACAAAAATTGGAATCTCTGTCCCCTCCTCAAGAAGTTGGAATAAATATTAAAGTATTGAGGTTTGACTGTACCTATAGGTCAATGTGCAGTGTTGTGTGTTTTTCTTTTTTTGTTGCTTATACCTACGGTAATTTGGTATAATTTATTAGCATTTTCTGTGGCACAGTGGTCCAAATTATCTTTCCCTGCATAGTTTCTTACCTTGAAAAATGATGCTGCATTTTTTTCAATTTTCTTAATTTTCACCTCAAGTTACAGCAAAAACATCAATTTCTGCCAACCTTGCCTTACAAGCATTGGATACCATTGGCAACTTTGTTTCTTAGCATATGCTAGCATATACTAGCATTCACAACAACTGCTGAACCACAAAACTATTTTAAAAGCACTTGAGGCCCTGATTTTTTTGTGTATCCACAGTTCCAGAAGTCGAAGAATACAAGATTAGTGTCCCATGAACATTTAACAAAGAAATTAAGAAGTTGCTTTTTTGCCATCAAAAATTGGGGGGTTGACTTATACACAGGATCGACTTATACACAGGTAAATACGGTAATAACTGATGTCGATCAGCATTCACATTCTCCATGTTTCATTTGTCCTTCAGGGCATTGGAGATTCCAGCCAAGGACTTGCCAACTGCTTGTTGTTTTGCGTTCTTACAGAAAAATTCCAGACTCGTGTTCGGGGCTTTACCCGTTTTGTTGTCACAAAATGCAAGGGAGCTTGCTGTCGCCGCACAAAAACAAAATCAGTGCGATTTCAAGATGAGAAAGAGTTCATATGCAGCACCCAGGAAACGCCTTTGATTGAGAAGTCTGCATCCATCAACGAACGCAGTCACAAAATATATCAAACTTGTTAGCAGAGAGATCGAAATTAAAACAGACTGTTTGTAACTGAGTCCTCTATTTTTTTTGTGAGATCGGCGAGATGTCCCATTGACTCGGTACATTTCAAAATCAAGATGGCCGCTCGATCTCGACGATCTCACAGAAAAATAGAGGACTGCACTGAACAGTCTAAGATTTATTAAACTAAACTGAAGATAGTTATGCCATCTTGTTTTTGGCCTAATTATGACTGACCTACAAAAGGATCATCTTACTGGTAGAATTTCATTGACTTGTTGTGATGTCACTTTTTGTCAAAGCATTGAAGTTCAGACTTGTGACTTTCACTATGAAGTGTCTATTAGGTAATTATTAGTCTCCTAATCTAAGTGCCATATTGAGCGAACCTCAAAGTCATTACTGTCATTATTCTTGAGGTAACTAGCCAACCAAATTACATGTAAATGTAAGCCAGATCCCAGTCACTTGATACATTGTAGTTGACTCTAGGAGAACAGTGAAACTGTAACTGGAAAGTAGCCGTAAGCCCGTAACAAGAACAATAATATTAGTTTCCAGTCGAAGGACAAGACGAGATCAATTGAAAGGTTGAGGAAAAAAGAAATTAAATGTCTCCCTCTGTTAACAATGATAATGATGTGCGGTACATGTAGTTGAATATAACTCATACCATCACTCTCAAAACACTTTATACCAGTTTTAGGATGTCACAGGCTTGTTGCAAATATTTAGTCATAAGACTTTTTGTGGGATAAGTAGCCTGCGTAGCAGGCAGTTTGATGAATTTTAGGAGCATTTTTTCACCGGGGTTGACTTTTGAGTGAAAATAAGTCAAAAGAGCAAGCGAAGGGGGAGGGGGACCCCTCCCCATTAGCTTGCTCTTTTGACTTCAGTCCAGGTTGTCGCGTGGCCATTACATTCAAACGATCACTTGATTCAACCCAGGTGGAATTATAGCAACGTCTAAAATTCACCAAACTGCCTGCTATGCAGACTATGGGATAAGCAGTAAGAATTTACAGATGTATACCTCCAAATCCATGTGACTACTGTTGCTGTGGTTAACTATGATGATGCCCATAATGTCAAGCGAAAACACCCTTGCAAACTGCCCCACCCATGGTCACCATCATCTTGATCCCATCATGACCACATCAGTGTACCATGTAGGTTACTAACACCAGTGTCATGCCCATCACTGTCAGGCGCACATTGATCATCGCAACTGCATGATTTCTCTTCTGCGACTCAACACAACGTCCACTGAAAGCCGGAGTAATCACTCAACGACAGGAGATTGCATTGATATCATTAATCCCTCACTGAAAGCCGCTCAATCGTGGAACCCCTTTCAGTTACTTCTCTACTCTATATCTGCCCTTATTTCTCTCCTAGGCTCCCACCACAAATTAAGACACTTTCATTGTCCCTGGCTTCTTTAACATTCCCAACCACTACCTTTCTATATTAATTAGCATCAGCTCGGACACAAACATACATCCACAGTAATAATAATAGGCAATTTCTGAGTTGCTGTTTGCCATTAGTTCAAAAGGAATCCTCGTGCTTAACCATTCAAATGTTAATGAGTTTGATTTGTATGAAAATACACCACTCATATTTCCATTTGAATGGTTCTGCACCAGGACTCCCTTTAAAACCGAGGCAAACAGCAACTCGGAAATGGGCTAGTTCATGACATTTCCTGTGTGCAGATGGGTTCTTCGAGCTCTCTCTAACTTGTTAGTCATTATTGATTCAAGATTCTCTGCCTCAATTTTACAGGCAATGAAGGAGCTTGATGTTTAATTAGGTCCGTGATGTTTTTGCAAATGTGAAAATTAAAATTAAAAACAAATATAAATTGAAAATTTATGAAATATCCTGCTAAAACATGCATTTTTAGGACAACCACAGGGGCAAATTAAACTGCCCTTTCGTAAAGCAATGATGATATTGTTTCCTTTTTGGCGCTGGTGTTTAAACACAGCAAGGACATTCAAAATTTTCATCCATACCCAGTCTAGCTGGAAGACTGTTCAACCCTTTGGTGACAACGAGACCAGTCACTTCAAGTATAAAAAATATGAACTCTTATTTTCAAGACTATGATAGTGGGATGAAGTTTACCAGATATCAGCTACCATAGGTACTGGTAAATATCGGACATCTTTCCTTATTATTAACCATATCCTATGAAAATCGAAAGTTTTTTTAACTTTTCTGTATAAGAAGGTCACTGTATCATTAATTTAGAGAGTGTATAGGTGCAGGCAGGGCTGTTCTGGGGGATGTGGTCATCAATTATTTATATGCAGATTTAAAAAAAAATCAAGCATGGACTTTAATGCACTCTTTTATAAGAACATCTGATTTTAAGGCTCGAAAACGTTCAGTTAATGTTCTGTTAGACAGACTAGTATTACATAAATCTTTTACCTATATTTATACTACTCACACAAAAAGGGAACAAACAAAAAAACAACAACAACAAGTTGTTCGATCTTAACTGACCCTCTGAGCTTTGGGTATGTTCTTAGTATGTTCTTAAAATATTGTGGTTAATCTCAGCCTGAACGTTTTTTAGAAAATGTTCCTACAGAAAAAAGAATGTACTCAAGATTATGGCTTTTGTCATCAGTGATGAAAATCATTTATCAATGTCTATGATTGTGGAAAGCAGGGTTCTCGTCATTTCCTACAATGAAGAATGCGATCTTGATACACGGCGGGTCTAATGGTCGCAGGTCGCAGGTTGCAGGTCATTGTTTCACCAATACAGAAAGTATCCTAAACATTCATAAAAGCTAACCTTAGGCCTAAAAACTTTTGTTTAGGCCTAATTAGGCCTAAGGTTAGCTTTTATGAATGTTTAGGATACTTTCTGTATTGGTGAAACAATGACCTGCAACCCGCGACCTGCGACCTGCAAATTACACCCGCCGCTTGATACACCGATGCACCTGCCTTTTGTAGTGCGTGACCCACTCAATGAATTGCGTGACATGCAAAACATCGATTATTGTTTCCTCAGTTTTTGTATGTGATCCATTTCTCGTCTCAGGTTTTTCTAGGTCCCACAGAACAGAGCGATGTCAACATCAACTGCAGAATTGAGCAATCTTACTGCGGCTACTACTCCTTCTTTTCTCCAACAAAAAGCAAATACGCCGACAAATAGAGTTCTAACGACTTTGTCTGGATCTCTCTCGTTGTTGGGGACTTCTTTAATTATTGTGACCTACTTTTTGTGGAAAGATTTCAGGTCGACTTCGCGAACAATTCTTGTGTACATTTCTTTTGCTGATTTCTGCATTGCTGGAGGTACTTTGGTGGCAGTATGGCATGGATCGGCCGGCGGAAATAAGCTCTGCATAGCACAGAGTTTCGTAACAACCACTGCCAGCTTATGGTCGTTCTTCTGGACGACATTCCTCGCTGCTTATATGTACGCGATTGTGGTGAAAAAGCAGCGAAAGAAAGCACAAATCATGTTTAAGGTTTTTCATGCCCTCGGATGGGGAATTCCCTTGGTCATTGTGGGAACTGCCTTGGGACTGAACAAACTCGGTAATGACCACGACTATTTCACTTCGGGTTGGTGTTGGATTCAATTTAAGCTTCATCTCAGTGATAAGCACCTTTGGATGTTGATTACGGGAAAAGGTTGGGAAATAGCCAGTTATATTCTATGTTCGGCATTTTACTTGATGCTGAAGTTACACATACGTAACGAGGTACGTATTATTTTTTCGCGATGGCGCCAATTTACTCCATATTTTGTTTACGTTTGCGGAAACGTCGTACCCAGTCCTCGCCCCGCTACTGTTAGGGTCTACAGGCTAAACCGCCAGACGGACGAGGATTTTAATTTTAGAGCCACGGCCGGCAAGTGGAAATTAACTGCTTTCCTTTTTAACTAGTCTTGACACCACCAAATTCATACTGCCAAGTATCGTTCCACTATCAGCGATGATTAATTTTAAAAATCTGGCACTGTACATGCATGTCCTGGCGTTTGAAATGTTTACTTCCGGTGTCCGTTCGTGGCAGGCAGCGTTTACACGAACGCGGTTTCACATCGACACGGTTTCATTACTTCGAAACGGCGTCAAAATCGATGCGGTCAAAGTCGTGATGGTATAAGCGAGCGCTCCACTACGTGCTCAATTCATAATTTTGAATCGAACAATGCAAATCTCGCTCCAAAATAGTAACCGTATTCAAATCGATGCGGTTTCGATCGCTGTTTACACGATAGATGAAACCGTATCGTTTTGAAAACGCTCCACTTTTGGCAGCGTTTTCAAATCCACCCGGTTTCGCCAACGGTCTCGATCGGTGTCGTGTAAACGGAAGGCGTAACCGCATCGAAAAAACATCGCGTGCTTAAGCTCCCTAATTACCAAATGACAGCCCAGTAATTATAAACAACAACACTGTACCATGTGTCAAATTTTGTTCTCTCGTGTTGTGAAAGTTCAAGTACCACTAAGCGAAGCGAAGGAAGGTTACACCAAACAGATAGCCCAGACTGTATGTTATTAAGAAAAACGTGTGATCCAAAGCTTTATGGTCAAAGTCACGGCTCAGTTCTGTTTTCTTTGTCTCACAAGTCTCAACGGATATTAATAAACAAAATAATGTTTAAATTTAACAATAAAGACTCGTAGCCATGTGTGAATATTGATATATCGAACGTGGCCAAAAACATTTCAAAATGGCGAACTTTCGTGCGGGAAAGCGCGCTAGAAAGAAAAAGGGCCGTTTTCAGAGCACAGCAGTTAAGAGCAAAACGAGAAACTATTTAGACTCTCACAAAACAAAAAGCGAGTGATAGCATTGACGATGCTAGAGTGTCATTTCAGTCCGGAGAGTGAAAGTGAAACCGCGCTATCGGGGACTCGTGTTGTCGAGGGATCGAGCTTGGTTTGCTTTCTGTTTTCTCCTAGACGAGGTTGGTGACCTATCTTTTTTTTGGCATAATTTTATTATCTTACTCCTCCTCTTTGTGTTGTAAAAAAAATTAAAAAGTTTACGTCAGAAAAAATGGTTACAGGGAAAGAAGTATTCGTAGCCATCTCTCGTGGACACGAAATGGTCTCCTCGAGATCACGCACCCGAGAAATATTTGTAGTCAGTGCCTTTTCAAGACGTGTGCCTGTGCCATAAAACAAACATTATTATTCCTTTTGAGCAATAAAGTACACCTTTTTTGTTATTTCAAGAATTACGTCAAAGCTGTGCTTCCTGTTCCTGCAAAACGTAGCGTGAATCGATGGAACAAACTTGGTAGATAAGTCGCTATGATTAAATGAGTAACTTGAGCAAGTTGTATCTCCCAAACGAGCTTGGTGACCTATTTTTACCATAATGTAGGGAGCAATCGAGAAATGTTTAAAGAAAATCTTACGACAACTTCTATTGCTAAGGAATCACCTCAAAGTGACTTTTTTTGCAAAAAAACGAGTGAGGAATAAATGGTTGTGGACTAGAGTCCTTTTCTGGTGCACACACTAAGTCATTGCAGGGACATTTAGGGTGGAAGGACGAGCAGATTGTGAGGTACAGCTCCCAAGACGTTCATCACGCAAGGAAACTAAGATAAAATGAGAAACACGTTGAATGAAAAGGTTCTAATTGAAAATATGACTTTAAACCCCTTAAAGCATTTTCTGTGTTTTCTTCATTCTAGGTTCGTCATCACCGGCGGCAGTTTCTCTCTGAAACATCCAAAGAAACTGCATTGAAAATAGAGAGGAGGCTTACTCTTGTTCCAGTAATTTTTGTTATGGTCCGCATCTGGGGCACTGTTCGTTTCATCCTGTATGTTTCAGACCCCCACAGTCCCAGTGAACAGCATGCTTGGTGGGAAGAGGCCCTTCTTTATCTCCAGGTTTGTTGTTCATTCTTAAGAATTTAAGTGAATTAAGATTCTGGGAGCTATTTATCAAAAAACCCGAAAACTTTTCCGGCCCTCGGCGATGGTTCGTGTCGCTTAAGTCCCGGGCAAACGGCTTGAACAATTGCTTCACCGTCCGTTCGATTTTGTTGAACGATGTTGACTGCTGGGGTAGGCAAAAGTAAAGTAAAGTAAAGTAACCATATTTAACGTCGATAACTCGTAACAGTAATGCAACTGACAAACCTGAGGTCGACGGTGCGCTCATTTTACTCCCCCCTCTCCATCAGTGCTCCGTTTTACGGGTATTTAAAGCTACGAGGAAAGAAGTCGAAACAAGGATGCGAGATCCGGAAATCGAACTCAGGACCTCTTGCACCAAGGCCGCGCACTAACCGACTGTGCCATCCTTGCTCCTTGCAAACGGTTTCAACTCATCATCAATATCCGATTCCACAAGGCCCGGTATTCAGTCCCAGGCTTCAGCCGCGGTTGTTACTATGGATACGGACATGGATACGTCATTTAGAGACCGATTAGTGCGCAGGCGCATACCCAACAATGTTGAAAGGTCTGTTGAAAGAGGGTGGCAAACAGTTTCAACATCGCTGTTCCACAAAATCGAACGGATGTTGAAGCCTTGAAATGTGGAGGCCGTTTGTCTGGGTCTTAAGAGCAACTTAGCTCAAGATCAAAACTGATTTTTTTTAACATGTTTTGAAGGCCAAGGAAAGCCATTTAAAGCACTGAAACAATTGCAAAGTTTCATGATTCTAAACGTTTTCATTATGAAGACACGGAGGGTTTATGTCACCCAAAATTCGCCTGGAAGGTCTCTGGACTTCCGAGAAACGCTTCCCCTGGCCATGAGTTATCCATAGTAGTGATAACGTAACGTCGATTAAACCGACCCTGCGGCGTCTATTACAGTTTGAGCGTGTCCTAATTTTTGGCTATGCGGCGTTTTAAAATCATATTTCTTGAATCACTGACAGCAATTACGGTACACCATTTGTAAATATTATTTAAAACAGCAACATGTTTAAAGTTCCAGAGAGAGGTCGACCTTGTTATACCGGCAAACTCCTTGGCCTTTACAACGCAACTGAACATTGCTAAAATTCTGATTGACGTCCACCCAAATTTAGTTTCGAAAAATGAACTAAGGTCGTTGAAGGGGGCGTATGACTGATAAGTCATAGCATGGCGTCGTTTCCAGTGCCGCGAGGTCGCGCGACGGCAAAGGAGCGAGCCCACTTTCTTATCTGGGACATGACGTCATCCGTTTAGCTTGTAGCCGTGAAAAGTCGAGATTTCTGGGAATATCTAGACTGCGAGCAGTCTCTTTCTTTTCCTAACTTCTGTAGAGCGTAGCGCGTCGCGTGGCGCGCAATTGATCGAGCGAACGAGGAAGCCGCAACTCCTCGTTCGCTTTTCTAATTTGCATAATTTTGTCAGCGCTTTTGCTCGCGTGATCTGAGGAAAAAAGGAGGACTGCTCGCAGTCTAAGGAATATCCTACTCGTGCAGCACTTATAGTACTTGTATGTACAAGTATTTTGGGAATGAATTAAACCGAGATGCGTTTTATTTCATTGTAAAGGGACGTTGATTGTGTTTCATTGCGAAATCATGTTTAGTCAGTCTTAGACAATTAAAGAGTTTCGTTTTTTCGTTGAGTGGAAGCTTCCAGTGGAAACTAAAAGCTAGCACGCATGCCATAACTTTATTTCGTTGGTTTCTCCCTTGAAACAGTTTGCCACACTAAGAAATGTCCATTTTTCATCCATTGTTATTGTTTGTTAATGTTTATATACAGCGTACATGACGCATTTTGTTGTTTATTTCACATTGTACTCCAAGAACATCGTATTATCAATCTTGTCTATTTACCGTTGTTTTTTAAACGAAGCATTGTTTGGTTTCAAAACATTTGTTAGGAAATAGGTTAGGTTGTCCAAGTTTTTAATATCATTATGAATAATAATGTATGGTTACCTTTTTTCCTGACCACAAGATTACAATCGTTGTTACAAGTGTTCCGTTCTTTTGAATGTTGCTTGTTAATTCTTGTAAAATTCTGTTTGTACTTCAAATCAAAACTAACTACCTCCGACAAACATACAACAAATAACCCTTTTTAGTAACCGTGAACCCAATTCTCACCCATTTACATTTTCCCTGATTAATTTACGCGTCGAAATCGTACATCACAACTGTCACCTTCCCCAATACACCTCTGCTCCACCAACATAAAGCATTGCCCAAAGAATCTCCCCCTTCGCTACCTTTTCTTCAAAAGAATAAAAATGACAAAGAATTGCCCGCACTCTCTAACGTATCGTTACTCAGCAGACTCAGTCTGGTTCAATACTAACAATAATACAACTTTATTGCTAACAAATTGCTGGTAAAACCAGTAACCCGGCTCTAAAAGTACCTGTCTTCTTGGACTTGGACTAATAAACGTTTATTTCCGTGCCTCTGCATTGAAAATTTCCTGAGAGAGCATTCCCCAGACCCTCGTAACAAGTAGCGCTGGCTTCATTGCCCCCCTCCCACCCACCCCCAGTCAAAAATTTCTAGCTATGACCTTGCAAAAGGATACTTCGATCCCTTAAAATCTCCAACCAAAATCATGATCTTTAAGGTCCGCTCGAGTCAAAGTCCTCCCTCTATAGAAAAATGAATGTACGTGTTACTAGAACAAGGTCCTAATACATCCTTTGAACGTAAAAAGATAAGACAACAAAAAGCCTTGTTTGCTTAGCGAGGTAATGAATTTATCCGGCGATAAACATAACTGAAACCAAGGAAGCGGTTATAAGAAAACAAAAAGTTATTTGAGTTTATAAAGTTCTTAAACCAAGAACTTAATCGCACAAGTTGTGCTCAGATAGGTAAGCTTGAGACTTCAACGAGCTAAAAAGTAGAAATGTGGCGCAGGTCTTCCAATATATTCCCTCTCGTCTCCTGATGAAAGAAATTAATAAAATGTCTGAAGGTCTCATTTACCCTTTACTCAGAAGACTCTAGTATTAGAAACCAAAAACTGGAGCAACGACCTGGATTTCAGCTTCCTCATTTACCAGTTATGAATCTAACCCTTGCCGAAATCTATGCACGTCAACTTATCAAACACAAGTGGGTTTCTACAGTCTCCCCTCCTCCTAGTGAACAGCCCCTAAGGGAATCTTAAACATATCGCAAACACATTTTACAAATAATATACCCAGTGTGTCTTCTCCTGCGTCTTAGAAATAAATCACCTTACCTCCATTCGCTTTCACCCTCCACCCACTCCCCCCCTCCCCCCCAAAAAAAGAACAAAACAAAACAAAACAAGACAATTTAAAAATGATAAACAAACTGCTGTGATAAACATATTATAATGCATTTAATTTGACGTTTCGTATGATACAACATACATCTTCAGAAGTGACGGTTGAACAAATTTAAAAAAAATTATATATGAAGGTGTAAAACTATATTAAGAACAATACTCTTAACAAATTAATGCAATATAAGCAGTGAAACTGGCTTGTTTAATTGGTTAATAAAGCCAGAGTTTCTCACTGCCAATGTTTTCGTTTAACTTTGGTTAAGTTCGCGTAATTTTTGTTCAAATTTTGTTCAACCGTCACTTCTGAATATGCATCAGTGTTATATCGCGCGAAACGTCAAGTTAAAGTGCATCATAATATTCTTAAAACAAGGATTTGTTATTTGCACTACCTCGGATTTTGTTTTGTGACATGAGTTTTTTTTCTCTTTGCTCCTCAGGGAATGGGAGATAGCAGCCAAGGGTTTGCCAACTTCTTGCTGTTTTGTCTCTTCACCGAAAGATTCCAGGCCCACCTTTCCCAAGCTACTCATAATTTATTTTCCCGGTGCAGGAAACAAGAGCCAGTCAGTGAGACATCACAAAGCACAGAGGCGACACACAGTCAGAAAACAGTTGTCAATGAAAAGTCACATCTCTTAAGGAGCTCGTAAATCGTGATCCTTATTGAGTCATTGCGCTGATTGTGACAACGAACTCGCAGCTGTTCTTTAGGGTTTCCCACAACATGCATGCGTGACACCCTAAGGAAGGGCTGCGCAGTAGGCAATTGATACCGCTCAGAGATACTCAGGGAGCGAGTGGAAGTGTCCTATTAATTTCTGTTAATGAGTTCATTATCTTAGCCTGTGTAACTGTCTGAATTGTTAAATTTCCTCTTCATGCTATATCTGTCGGTGGAGCATGTTTTGCGCATCGTTAAGTAGTGAGAGGCGAGCGCTCATTTTCTAGAGGCTACCGGCGCTGCTCGTGCTCATTTGGGCTCTCCAGCCAAAGCGTTACTATGGGGTACGATCCCGCCGCCAGCTACATAAGATAAATTTTATGTGAGTTCACTCTTTGAAAGTTACCGCTTTTATTTGTAGAAATGAATCTCCTGTCGTGAAGTTTGAACTCCTAACCATGAAAAGTTCTTATTACAAGTTAGTTGACATTTGCATTGTGTGTGGACGGTGTGATTTTATTCTCAAATCACTTGCACATAATTTTAAGCCGTACCAAGGCCATTCTGGAATTGCGCAGTGAACTGGGGCGAGTTTCAAATATGAACCAATCGATAAATTGATACATCACATGAAAGATAACATTGAGATTGAGCATCTGTCCAAGTTTGATGCTTTTAGGTCGAACAGAGACGAAGTCCATACAAACGTCTCAAATTTTGGGGCTGCGTCTCTTAAATTGCAAAACCATATAAACTCTTCAAATTTACGATTTCTGTAATATTCATAATAATAGGAGAACAAAGTGATTTTCACCTCTCCTATTTCCAAATAGTAGGTCCATGAGAGGATTTTCAAGTTGTCCCAAATCTTTTTTACATGGTTTTGGGGGACGCGGCCTCAAAATTGGAGACGTTTGTATGGATTTTTAACAATGTTTTCAAGTAACTTGGTCTCTGATCGACCAAAAAGCATCAAACTTGGACTGATGGCCAATCTCAGTGTTATCTTTCATGTGATGGTGTCAATTTATCGATTGGTTCAAATTTGGAATTCGCCCCAGTTCCCTGCGCAATTCCGCAATGGCCTATGGGAGAGTTCATATTTCTTACTTTTTTTAAGAAAACCGTCACATTTATGACCTGTACTGCACAAGCAAAGATATGTAGGCTT
>OX421446.1:12077696-12087696 GCA_949126865.1 Montipora capitata
TTGGATATAGGATTGGTCAGCTACGGCCAACTCGCCGCTATGAGCCTCGATGTCTACCGATTATCTCATATGCAACGCGCACTCACAGAATAACTGTTAACCATCATTCACTTTGGACATTTTCCACGACACTCGATGCCAGTTTCCTCCGTTTGATCCCCCGCCGGTAGTCGATGACAGTTGATAACTGTTTGTTTTTGACGTTTTCATGTCGGAAGGGCCTGGCACTAGAAGCTCACGCCAACACGCTTGTGTGACACAATCACACCATCGTCGACGACCGTGAGAGTGCCTTGAAGTGAATGACAGATGATGATAGCTGATGGAGTATAATCGGGGTCAAGAAAAGCTTTCAAACGATCATCGACTATCGTGCACATTTTGTCCACACGGTAACTGTTTCACCGCGATATGGTTCTTACGGCGGAAGAGAAACGCCTGATCAACGCGCTGGGACCACGAGAGAGGCGAAATGAGTGATAAGGTACAACCTCGTGTCGCTTACCATATAAAAGTGAACATCTATGCAGTGTTAGAGGTTCCACTGGTTAGGCCTCAGCGGGCACTACACAAGAGTTAAAAGCATTAGTCAGCTGACATCACACAACAAACAACACAAAATAGGCACACAAGACTCTGTTTGAGAGGGTGGCGACAGGTGACGGGTTTACCAACATTAGGACAGCCGGTAAAAGTCCACCAACCAAACAGAGGATGGCAAGGTAGAGGAAAAAACAGTAAAACAAAACCCAGAGTCTCAAACTTACTTTTCTGATCGGCCGGAAAAGACGAGTTTATTTGGTTCATAACCTCCTTCAATGCCGGGTCTTCGCTTCCTTTGGCAGAAAACCCATTTGTGGCGGGACCCGGGGCAACCGCGGGTGTTCCGCCGGGTTCCGACTCTGAATCGCTGTCATTGCTTCGTGTTTTGCCAGACCGGGAGGACTTCCCAGGGGGGTAGGGCGTGTCAGCACCAAGCGAGCTTATGGAAGAGGACGGAGTTGTACGTTCGGAGGACTGGGCTGCACTTTTGTCTTGGCCAGGCTAAAAAAAAAAGAAAGCTCACAATGACCAACAAGTGGCGAGGTTAAGGATGAGACTCACACTGACAATTACAACCTTTGGCTCACGTGCTCCTAAAATTCGGATTCGGTATTCTAGTGCCTTGTTTAGCACGATATCAAGGGCACATCGAATTAAATTACTGTTTTGCACAGTAGACCGATTGTCCAGTGACGTTCTAGGTCTCAGTGTCATTGAATTCACCGCTTAAATGTCATCTCACGCTTATGCGTGAGAAAAAACCCCGAAAGAATACAGCAAAGCGAAAGGGAGGATTGATGGTTTAATAGGCAACGTTTACGATAGCTTCATTTGACTACAACTATCATCACCAAGTTGAACTGTGATGACCTTTCCTGAAAGATCCCTAAATTTAATGCTAATGCCTATAAACTGTACCTGATCAAGCAGTTGTCTAAGGCGTTGTAATTGAGCTTCTAGCTGTCTGTTATGATCTTCCAACACTTGCATTCGAGCTTCCAAGCGACCTTTGTGTTGACGTAGAAGCTTGGCCTCCGCTAGCAACTCAGAATCACGATTTTGTGGTCCGCTCGGAGAGGACTCGCTGTCGGAGGGAAGTCCAGTTTGGTCCCGGATGGACTTGAGTCGTTCATATTCCTCTTGGAGGTCCCTGAAAAGGGAAACGTAAGAGAATAATTGCATGATGTTGAATGTGTAACAAACTTAAAACCGCAGCCTTACAAAGAGACCGGTAAGATGCCGCTGTTCATCAAGGACACCTTGGTCAAGAGGAAGATTTCTGGAGTAGCCATTATAGATGGTTTGCAACCAATCTCTAGAGACACAGATAACAATACTATGATGTACAACTGCTGGTGGACAAACAAAATGAGCTAATGAGAGATCTTTTGTTTTTTTGTCCAACAACATGGCCGCGATGACGTCACGTGAATACCACCTATGGGAAGTAGCTAAAAAAGATGGTCTGAAAATCAGCTGTCTGAGAAAGACAAAGCAGGTCCTGACTTGGTCGTCCTTTTTTAAACCAAAGCTCAAAGTTGTATGTTAAACACTCGGGCCGACCAAAACGATAACAACATAGTTCTTTCAATTTCGCACTATCAACGGCTGTAGAGAAAACGACTGGACGAGTGATCAGAGAAGAGAAAAATAAAACAGAAGACAATAACATTAAATTATATTTAAACGTCAACCGATTTTTGGCCTAGGAACGCTACAGCAGTCAATTTAAACGAAATCAAAGGTTGGTGGAGAAAAAGGTGGATGTCTCGGAGAATTATCTCTCGGAGCAGAATAAAAAAGCCGCAAAACTCAAACACTTATGACGTCATGCTGACACCAAAAAATTCTGTAGGAAAGCGACAGCTCTCATGTACATCACACCGCCAACGGACCAAACTCGTTTCAGTTGCATACGGTCATCTTTAAAAACGCGGAGACGAAACTTTGCCAAGTGTCATCAATAAAAGGAAAACTAATCGGATATTTCTTTTAAAGAAAAGTATTGCCCCGGATAAACGAGAACAACGAAATTGCATAACTATCTGAAAGCCAAAAAAAATCATACATTGCTCTCACCTGTTTTCTTCCTCCAGTTTCAGAAGTTCGGCCTCCAAATCTTCTTTTTCCACTGCATCCAATGCCATAACAATCTGTGTTGGGCTTTTTGGCTACAACACGACGAGAAAGATGTAATTCAGCTACACGAATGCCATGTTAATTCCACGTTGTCAGAATCCACCATAAAGAGCCTAAATAAGGGTGTGTTAACAAGCACCCAGAAATTCAGGGCCTTTAAAGAACGCCGATTTCGATAAGCGTCCTAAAGTGTCCCTTAACATTACTCTCCTAGTTCAACATACTTGCGTCCCGAAATAAAAGAAGTCATGTTAAAAAGCTTGGTATCGTCTCGAAGTGATTACAATAATGGGAATTTATGTTTTGATATGACGTTCTCGTTGCCGTTCCCGACGTCGTTGCTAAAGCTCCCTATTAACGAGCGGGCGAAGACGCGCGGAGAATAAGGAAGGGTTCCTCTCCCCATTCTCCGCGCCAACAATACCGCCAGGTACGCAAGCTCTGACGTAGCCCGTGACAACGTTCGTTGCTATGCTACGAGGCACCTTAGGAATGATTGGCCGCGTTAGCTTTGAAGGACACTTGGGTGCTGCATCGGTAAGGAGAGAAATTACACAAAAAATCTGCTTTTCTCAACCGAGTTCGGAAGGAAAATTAACCAAAGTAAAAAAGATTCGTGACCTGACGTTTCGAGTAGGTTACAATACTTGGCGGGAAAGCTGCTCTAGATATAGATGCATCAATGGACTTCTTTAGCTTGTACTTTTATTTCCCCCATTTCAGACCACGTGATGTTCCCAAGGGAATTTTCCTTTTGTTTTTTCATACGTTATGCATACATATGCACGTGCGACATTTGACGACATTTGAAAGAAACTGTTCCCCACAGTTACATCACGTGGTCTGAAATGGGAAAACAAATCGTACAAGCTAAAGACGTCCATCATGACAGACACAGAAACGCAACAACCAAACGGAACCTAAAAACTCCTAGTCCGAGATGGGATTTGAAACAACGACCTCCAAGATTTAGCTTCACGCGCCAACCACTGAGCTACTGGAGCGGAGGGGGGGGGGGGGGGGGGGGGGTCTATAGGCTTTTTATGAGAACCACATCACGCATGCACGTAGTAACGGCGTGACGTGCACTCGGAGCTTTTTTGAGTTCCATTTGGTTGTCATATATTCTCTATGTCTTTTAGAGTGGGATTTCGATCGTGGAAATGAAAGTGTTAAAATGCCTCAAGTACCGACTGATGTCGACAACTTACAGCATCTGTGGTATCACTTTTAAGGCTGGAAAAGAAAAAGAGAAAAGCAAAATCACGGGATTATCACTTCGCAAAAGCCTGAAAGACTGCAAACTCTTTCGCAGGGTCTATATTAGAGAAGAGGATCATCCTGGGAACGACAATGGAAAGCCTGCGTTTTATTTTTCTTTCCTTTTTTGACTAATTTCCAAGGACTTGAGAACGGCGAGCTTTTCGAAACCAGTCGTATTTCATCGTTGCCATGAGATGCTCTCTTTGTAGCTAACTCAAATTTGATTGGATGATGGGTATCATTTGGGAAACCCGTTTTTTAGTATCAAAGATCAGAAAAGCGGGATCGTGAGTCATGGTGACGTAGGGTAATCAACTGGGCTTCCCCCTCCCACGACTCGGTTTCGCATATTTATAAATCAGCCTTAAAAAGCATTTACCGCATTTATCAGTTTATTCATTATTCAAGTCGTTATGAGCAAATTTGCTGCCCACATATAAAAGGACACTGTGTGTAATTTAAGGTTGCTCATTAGTTAAGAGAGATTGTCTTAAGCGGACTGGGTGTCAGTCCACTGACCTTACTGGCCATGAAGATTTTTCTGTAAGTAATTGTTTCGCTCGTCAATCTCGATTCCAACTAATTTTAACTGGCTGTGGTGCTGTGCTCCGAGGTAAGAAAGAGATTCGCGAGGCTGCGCTCCGCGCCAACCGCAAACGTCGGTCAGGAATGCGTTATTTCCCCAAACTCAGTAAAACTGCTTCAATCTAAATAACTGCTTGATTTATTGATCGCCGCAGGTTTCGAGCAAGTCATAAAAAGAGAGAAATAAGCTCAAAGAAGATTTTAATGCTTCTTCGACAAGCAGCAGTCTCGGTCATTTTGTCGCGTTGACGGCAAACGCGACGCTTAATCAGTTGATATAACTCTCAACTAAAGTAGAAGTGATCTGTACCTTTGGCAATATTGTGCTATAAGTTGGTGCTCTTCATCTCTGAAATAATCGACAACGACATTGAAAAATGAGTTACGCTGGAAAGCATTGCAATTTATGTCCAATAATTTAAACTCAAGGAGAGCTTCAAGTAAGAAAATGAAAATGAATTTAAAAAAAAAGAGAAACGATTAAAAAGCAAAGTAGAAGTGACTCACAAGTAGTGTGGATCGTATTTGCTACCTCCCTCTGATTCTGCTTCAGCCAACCTTGAGAAGAAAGAGGATAAAAATCAACACTTCCCCCTGGTTTATTCATACGCAATCACACGAAACAAGCTCGGGACGCATCGCACAAAAACTGCGAAAGTGTCAAAAAGTCGTTTAGAAAATTGTTCGTTGCCATCTATTGCTATTTTTCTGTAACCTCACAGATTTTAAATTAGCACTCATTCACAGAACGCGCTCAAAAATAGACGGGAAATTTACGCGATATAAGCCGGAAAAGATGAACGGGAATGAAAAAGACCTAACAAACTAGACCTACACTTTCACCGGGAACAGCGTCTTTGAGGGTGGCAATGGTATACAGTATTTAGGTCCAAACAGCCATTTGAAAATGGTCAACTTTGAGTAAAGACTAGCCTCGTTTCAATCGGAATAACAAGCAGCCGGTGAACAAGGTTCCACCCGACGCACCAAAAAAAATTTCCGGAGTGAGGGTGAACCTCATTCCAACACCCAACGTCTGAATGAACCTTAGGACTAAATTCATCCACCTAATATTTATTTCATTTAGGGGTGCAGGGATGGTGCAGGAATGGCGCAGTGGTGAGAGCACTCGTCTCTCACCAATGTAGCCCAGGTTCGATTCCCAGACTCGGCGTCATATGTGGGTTGAGTTTGCTGGTACTCTACTCTGCACCGAGAGGTTTTCTCCGGGTACTCCGGTTTCCCCTCTCCTCAAAAAACCAACATTTGACTTGATTTGTGTTAATTGTCAATTTCAGTTTACAGTGTCCCCAATTAGTGCTCCAGCGCTAGAACGACTAGACACTTAAATAAAGTTCCTTTCCTTTCCTTTCACGATTGCCGCATGAGCCGTGTAATGGAGAAATCAACCAAATAATCACCTGTGAGCAAACATTCCCAATCTGTTATGGACTTCGTGATTCACGTTTTGATGTGGAGAAGGCATGGATGGTCTGCAACATATGAAAGAGTCCAAACGCGCAATTAAAACGAAACAAAACAAACATAAAAGTTGAAAGGAACGAAATGCGTGTCGCGGGTCGCTCAAAGATTATTTAGCGCTACCCAGAGTCAAACACCATGACAACCTAGAGATTTTGCCTCCGCGTAACCAATAATTAGGGCTTCCCATGCTTCGAGCAACTCCGATCGGCACTAATCTTTACCCGGCGTATGGTACTTTTCGTCTTGGAACGTCTTTGCAATTTGTTGGGCGCGCGGAATGCGTTTCGATGTGTATCACTAGGTTAGTGTCAAGATAGGTTCGGTTTTTTTTCCTTCGCAAGTATTCAAGGTTTTATGTAACCGTTTTCAGACGGTCTCGTTTCGCCTCTGGAGCAGTTCCCCACTACAGAGGACTGTCAGATATTCACAGCACTTAGAAAAGCCTTACCAAGCTTCAAACAAATGTAAGAGTCCTTTCCATCGAGTTTCCTTTTGAAAGTTTGTTCACTTTGTAACCATTTGTGTTTGTTTGTATTCTAGGTTTCACCGCTCACACTTCTTCGCGTCGACTTCAAGGCCATTACCATTTCAAAGAAAAGCGCATTTAAGAATGACATCTGCCGACTCCTCAACCTAGCCACAAAAAGACACAATGGTCCTTTTCATCCCCTGAGATCGGTTTGGGTGAAAAGGAGGCCGAAATGTCTGCGTATTTTTAAGGTTTTTAAAAAAAAAAAAACCATACTACATTTGGCTTTGTAAAGGTACGAATGTTGCCGAGAACCCGTAAGCAACAGAATGTCGCAAGAACACTTCTTTGGCAAATCCCTGTCCTTGAAAAAGATGTTTGTCCCTAAAAGTGGGAACGCACAAGTAGCAAGTACTTACGTTTCAAGATTTCCTCCTTCCATCACCGTCTGTATTGGCAGGTACCCGAGTTTTTTGGGCGGTTTATTCTTATATCTCCTTTTCTTAAATTTGTTTCTAACCATTGCGAAGAAATCAAGCACATCCTCGCCAGACGTTGTCTTGCAAAAAGAAAAAAAAAGGAAACTTTGAGTTTCATTGTCTTCTTCATACACTCACCATCAAAGTATGCGACGCTTAAGCTGAAAATTGCGGTGGACGAGAAAACACCTAGAATCAGCGAAAAGCAGAACGGAATGAGATGCTTGAATTCAAAGGGGTCAAGAAAAATACTATTATATTGTGGGATAAAAGACATTGGCAACACTAAGTAATGTTTAATAAACAAACAGGAGTGTTCTATAAGGTTTAAAGCGAGAAGGAAAACAAGCCGGGCCTTATTACAAGTTTTTATATAGAGAATTCTAATGAGGGGTGTTTTATCGGGTTCAAAACTCATGCGCGTGACGTTTTTATCGGTGTTTTGATAGGTTGTGAGGCTCATAAATTATTGATAGGTTTTTTTAAAAACTTTCTACTGCTGATTGGTTGCCATTAAAACTTCATGGGTGCTTATAGGATGGAACACTCACCGATAAACAATATTGATGCATTGGATGAGTCAGTCGATGCTCATGGGAGACTCGGCCGGACCAGAAGCAGCTCTAAGAAGAGAACCGTACAAAAATAAACTTTAGAAACAAGAAACTTCATCCTTAACCGTAAAAATAATGGACAAAAAAATTCAAGAAACGACACGGAGGAAGCAGAGAAAATGCGCATTGGTAAGGGCTTTACTCCTTACCACAGATAACTTTAAATCGCACTTTTGAATTTCCCGAGTGCCACCATTTTGGATAATTGCGAGGTATAGCGCACTTTCATACATGGTGACCACTTTCAAGTTCTTTTGGATTTAGAGAGCGTTTTCACGTGACGTCACGGCGGTGTTCCAAACAAAGAAATGGTGGCCATGATGGTGTACCGAACTAATCCTACGGGAATTGAACTCTATTTTTAAGCAAATACTTTCTTTTGGTTCAGTAATCCAATATGGCTGCTGGTCACGTGATTAAAAACGCTCTATAGTACTCTCTGTTTGCCCTCCAAAATTTTGCATAAGCATTGTTTTCATTTTCTCTTGAGACCATTGTAAGTCACAAAAGAAACTGGAAACAATGCTTATGCAAAATTTTGGAGGGCAAACAAAGAGTATTATGGTATTTTTTAAATGGGCCTATTAGACCTATTGCCCTCATTTTGAAACAGAGTTTTTTTTTGGAAATTTGCTCGTCGTAACGAAGCTAGAAAGGCTTATTCTCTTTAAAACAAAAGAATATTTTATTTAGCCGCCATTATGAAAGAGGTCTAGTATGGTTACCTTACTGATTTGACACAGAGCTTCTGCATAATAACAATGAGCAAACATAAAATGATCCGGAAATTTTTAAGTGAAACCTGGAAATTATGAGAGTGCAGACGCTTCTTTAAAAAAAAACAACAACAACAAAAACAAATTTGTTGGTAAGTATTTCCTCCGGTTTAAGGCTATCTTGTTGTAGAAGAGGTTACCTTTAAAATAAAAAGCCAATGTGTTTAAATGTATCATTACTTCCCTTGGCAGAGATAGTGAGCGAACAAATAACAAATGTAGCTAGCCTACCTGGCAAAGGTCGTAGTTGAAGCACTTAAGACATCGGAATCTGAACAAAAGCGTCAATCAAATTAGTGTGAATCGTGGTTGAGCGTTACAGAAACAAAGCGAAACAAGGAATACAAACCTAAATCCAACAATGGGGTACTCTTTGCAAATGCTGCATTTGGCTTTGTGCTTGACTGCAAGAGTGAATTTGCGAAACGTTTGTCAACAATCACGCAACTACTCGACGCACAATCTCCCAAACAAGCACACAATTAGGCCATTCCCGAGTTGATTTTTGTCTCGGTTTCGAAGTGAGTCTTGGTGCTCAACTATTGTAAGGGAAATGTGTTTGATTTGCATAAGAATACGCAACTCATTTCCATTTGAATGGCTGTGCACCAGGACTCGCTTTGAAACCGAGGCATGCAGCAACTCGGAAATGGTCTATTAATGTTACACTGAATGATTACAGCTAACTGAGCTACTGAAGGAGAAGCAAAGGAAGCGGAAATAAACTAGGCTTGTTCGAGACGCGACTCCGTGAAGTGTGATTGCCCTACACGCTGCTTCATCTACGGCGACGCAAATTTCCGTTTCGCAAACGGTCATTGCCACTTGGACGACACTTAAAACAATTTTCACTGTTAAGTTTGTCGTTTGCAACTGAGGAAAAAAATACTTAATGTAGGACTATATCAGCGGCGTATATCACTTTGAATGTTGAAAAAAACTTACAAAAAACCTTAGAAAAAGAACAGTAGAAAAAAAAAACTTCGAAAAAGTTAAGTGAATGATATCGAACTCGGTTGAATGGCTGAGAGCACACGCACTTGACCACTACACTCACGAGACAACCACTCCAAATCCTGCAATTTTAAAGCATTTAAATGAAGCTAATCCTAACAATTTATTAAAAGCTAGCCGAATAAAAAGGCTTGGTTACTAAGAATGGAAACGACCGTTTACGAAAACGGAAATTAGCTACGGCGACATCAAGCAAGTCACTTAAGCAAGTCACTTCCGAGTATGTATCATATTCCACAATTACGAAATTCTCAGTTTGCTGACCCTATTGTTGACCCTTTGTCAAACTGTTTCTGGAAGGGGCCTTGCCAAACAAAAATTACCTCCAAAAGTTAAAAAAACATGCTAAACTAAGAAAACCTCCACTCTATTTAATTGGGAAAATGGGGGACACCAACCTGGCCATGCATACGCCCTAAATAAGCAATTCATATGACAAATTAAGACAACAAGGTCCGAGGATATGAAGCTAGCTAACAATGTTCAACTTACCAGCTTCTGAAGCTGCAAGTCTGTGAAGAGTTGGAAGCCAAACAATGGACTGAGGTTCAGCGGAGAGCCACACCAAGAATTGTGCGCAGTCGATTGTCTCTTTTGCACTGGTCTGGGGAGGGAATAAGAGGCGAGAAAGAG
>OX421446.1:12092696-12197696 GCA_949126865.1 Montipora capitata
TAATTAGCGTGAGAACAATTAACATAAGAAAAACAGTGAGGTTTCCATCAAAGCAAGGTCAACTCCAGCCTCACTTTCATTCAAAGGCCAGGTAACTAAGCACACAACTGTAAAATGGTCTATATTGTCTGTATTTGGGGTAGACTTTCATATACCGGACTAAAATGGCGGAGGACAAAAGAACCATTGTCATTCTGATTAGGCCTTGCTAATTAGGTATTGTTATGTTTCGCTTTCTTCTCTTGTTTCATGGACATTAATTACTTCGGATCCAGTGTATGAAAGACCAGCCGTATTCCGAGGCACGAGTGACGTTCAATTAGGAAACAAAAGCAAGCGGATACTTCGTGACGCTTTGAAATCCGCGTGCATTTGATTAGGTGTATTTCTGGACATATCTGGAACAATTCGTGCAAAGAAATGCACTAAACGTAAAACGCACGAATCGTTTTCGGACGTTCTCGTTGCCGTCAAATTGGTCATTTTAACGTTCCGTTATCTCAATCGATAACACATCGGCTCTTTTTGTTTGTCTGCCAGCTTTTATACTTTACACTATTGCAATGCTTTTCCAGAGACTGTTTGTGAAGCACTTATGGTCGTTAAGTAGGCTCAAGGCGCTCTTACCTTCAGCAAAAAAAAAACTGAAGAGAGCGATAAAAAAATGACTACGTTTTGACCGTTCTACGCTCATTTTCGAATTCAAGTTCAAGTTCATAGAAATTCCGCATATAAGAAGTTTTGAAACAATAAGAGGCTAAAATATCTGCTTAAAGGGGCTAGGTCACGCTATTTTTGGTAATTTTGTTTCATTTTGTTAATTATGAGCTCTAAACGTCAAATTGGCAGAACAAGAGTCTTTCATTTGCAAAATCACGGCCACATAACAACTGAGAATGATTTTCCAGCTGTATAAATGACATTTTGATATAGACTGATATAAATTTGAAAAAAGGTGGGCCGACGTTTTTCAAATTTACCCAAATTCAATCCATTTTAATCCTCTCCAGTTCTGTCCATCCATGTCCATTCTTGGCTTCCCTTTGTTTTGGTAGAGCTGTTCTATAGCTTTGAACAGTTATTTTGATATTTTAGTTAATTCTATGACCATTCGATCAGTGCTGAAATTGCCTAAAACTGCGTGACCTAGCCCCTTTAAGAATCTACTGACAATAAGGACTCATCTTACTTGATGTAATAAGGAACCTTGTTGAGCGCCACAGCTCGTTCCCAGGGAGGCTCTACACTTCCTACAAAACATTTACAAGCACAATGTGTTGATTGAAATTTCAACAGTAATCTATGGTGGGATCAGAAAGAAATGGATAGAGAGCACAGAGATAGATAGATGCATTTCTTGCTAGCAACTATTCGGGATGTGTTTGTTGTGTTGGTCAATGTCATTTTAGGATCGTAAATTTTGGGCACAATTTATGAAAAAGGTCTCCGTCCCCGATTATTTCTTACCGAGTAGTCCTGGTATCGAGGACCTATCAAAACTAGAATAAGCCTCTTGCAGGGCGTGCTGTCTCTGTAGAAGCTGAATTTGCAATTGTTTCCACCGCCGGTATAGCTGGTCAATACGGCTTTGCAGGGTGGGTGAAAGTGACACACTCTTCTGCCTTAGCTCGTTCTCCGTGCTGCTCAAAGTTTCAAACATGTTCTGGAGCGACGCGATTCGCTCCTGAAGATTCTGCAAGAAAACAAGTCACGCAACAGTGAACAAAAATTACACTTAGCTGGTGTCTTTATGCATGACGGTGCGATGACTTTCGTTTTCTGTTAAATACCTTGCAAATGGTGCAGATCGACACGAGAAATGTGTACCGTTGAAGGTCATCTGTTTTACCTCAAACGGTGAACTACGATCTTCTTAAAAAAAAAAAATGAAGCAATGTAGTAACAACTTTGTAGCATTTACCTTGAGTTCGTCCATCTGCTCAGACAAGGAATCGATGACAAGATCCTGAACTGGTGTCCAGCTCGCTTTTACTCGCTCGGTCTCAACCAGACGAGTGTCAATTTCTTCCATTTGGCCCTGGAACAGCTGCAACTTCTATCGAGATCAAACAAAATGCACAAAATAATAATTTAGTTTAACAACTTAAAAATACCACAAGTTCTCTGGAAAGGGCTTTTCACTCAGACACGGTCTTGTTTTAAAACGAAAGCGTGAAGTTTAAAATAGGGTAGTTTCGAAAATTTAGCAAGTGCAAAGAAACAATCTTCTGGCTCGGGAGAATATTTCGCATTTTTTTCTTTGTTGTTAAAAGCAAAAAAAAAAAAAAAAAATGCAAACTCTTCCCTTGAACCTCCTTGAACCGGAGGCAGTGTGGCCCAGTGGTTAGGGTGCTTGTCTTGAGATCCGGAGATCCCGGGATCAAGAACCGCTCTGACCACTCGTCGAATTTGATCCTGGTAGTCCCTGGTTCAACTTCCCAGCCGCACTTGTAAATAGCCAACTGGTTTGCCTCCAGCCAGTTGGGATTCTTAACAGTTGTTGTTGTTCTGTTCTGTCGTTTCGTTGTGTTTCATTGGCCCTGAAAAGCCCCTATGGGGAGCGGTCAATTAAGTATGTATTTTGTATTTTGTATGTATTCGTGGAGAATCCAAAACTATCCTTGAAAGACCTCGTTAAAATTCAAAATGGCTCAACAACAAAAAAAATCACCAAACAAAATAAAGAAGCGTGCAAATTGTGAGTGTAGAACGACCCCCAACGGGGTTAACTCCGGCACGTGAAGGCTTCACGTGCCGGAGTTAACCCCGTCGTCCCTTTAACAAACAAACCCAAATCTTGTCGCTTGCTTACAACAACGTTGCTTTCTGTCGCAGCTCCGAGAAAAAAGGCACTCAATAGTGCTTTTCAGTTTAAAAGTACTTTCCTGTTTTCACTGTTTGAAAAATGAAAGGGGAATTATGTACGACGATTTTCGCCCCAGATTATTACTGATAACTCAGAAGAACAGAAGAAGCGGTCAAGTCAATTTGGCACTTTAACAACATTCAAAACGTTTGTGACATAAATTTTAAATCTTCTTTCAGGTCATGTCTTTACAGGGCTCGTAAGTATTTCGATGAAACAGATAATACAGAATGCTGGTATAACCTCAAGACCAGTGTGATAAAGGATAAGAAAAGTTTTTTGAAAGAGAAAACAACGTTAAACTGTAACATTCGCTTGCACGTGAAACGCTGACCAGACATTTGGAAATAAAAAGCTCACACCATTTGTACAACTCCTTTCTTAGAACTGTTTTAAAATTGCCTGAGAGGTTAACCAAGAAAAAAATCATAACAAGCACTCTAAAATAAAAATACAATAAAAAAAGCTCACCGCCGGGATCTCACGTTGTCCTTGCATAAACCTAGGAATTTGGTCAATCGCCGACGACATTTTGCAAAGAACGAGACCAAGAGCAGTACTCTCTCTGAAGATGTGTGATGCACATTGCGAGCGATCGTTTATGCTAATTCCATCTATTGTTCAGATTTGAATTACAAATTACAAATTATTAGTGTAACAACAACTACTACTACTCCTACTACTACTACTACCACTACCACTACTACTACTACGACTACTACTACCACTATTACAACTACAACCACTACTACTACGACTACTACTACTACTACTACTACTACTACCACTACCACTACCACTACCACTACCACTACCACTACCACTACCACTACCACTACCACTACCACTACCACTACCACTACCACTACCACTACCACTACCACTACCACTACCACTACCACTACCACTACCACTACCACTACCACTACCACTACCACTACCACTACCACTACCACTACCACTACCACTACTAGGGAACTTTAAAATAAAACTTTGCTCTACTATAAGTCTTTCGCGATTATTCCATCTCGTTCACGTCGTACAATGCGGGCGAAGGATCCTAAAAAAAATTGGTACGAGCGGTTTCAGACTGAAAATAGAGAATGAAAGATTCCCTGTCACATGCTCACATTAGGGCCGTTTATACGAGAGAAAATAAGCCGCGGCTTACTCTGGCCGCGGCTTACATAAGACGCGAACACCCCTTATAAATGATACAAAATCTACGTTCACGGCTTTCTCAAGCCGCAGCTTATCCTGGCCTGGGAGTTTATACTCGTATAAACAGTTCCTTTCGCGTATTATGTACGCCGCGGCCAGAGTAAGCCGCGGCTTATTTTCTCTCGTATAAACGTCCCTAATGTCGTCAAAACCTAAAAACGATTTGGCGATTTCACATCGTCGTCACGCAGAGAACTGCAAAAATATGAGCTAAAATCCGTGCCGCACGTGCAGCACGATTATTTATGCTCTTTCAACCAATGATATCATTGCTTTGTGGCGTTTTCGTCGACGTCGTCGTCGTCGTCGTAGATTTTAAGCTCCCTACTACTACGACGACGACGGCAACGACGACGACTACACAGCGATCCGATTATTGAGTGAAACAATGCATTTACAATGGTCTTCCTTGAAAGTGGTATCTGACGCTAAAAACTTCACACATGAAAAATTCCTATTCTCAGTCAAATCAAAATGTAAACAAATGTTGTCATTCTCTACTTTCTCAAATCCCATAATACACCTTGTTTACCACCCAAAAACTTGCACAGGCGTTGTTTTCGATTTCTCTTGGTGACACCAAGATGTCCCAAGAGAAATCGAAAACAATGATTACGCAAAAGTTTGGGTGGTAAACAAGATGTATTATGAGAATTGAGAAAATGGTGAATGAAGACGTTCTACATTTTTGGAGTGACGGTTTGACATATGTAACGGGCTTTCAATACATTCCTTACCTTGAAGCGATAATTTCTCGGTGATGACTCGTGGATGACTCGGGGATACTCAGCTACTTGGCATGAGTCGACCCTACCACTACTACCTACCGATTACTAGTTCGGAGGTGCTAGGATTGAAACTGTCGAAATGGGGCATTCTTGCGATTGCAGTGGAGGAGATGACAGAAATGAAAGAAGAGATTGATGTACTGATGCACCGTATTTAACGAGCCACTTGTGGATCAAAACGAGCTTATTGGGTTAAGCGAGAAATACTCCTCAACTGTAAACTATAACAACAACGGAAAATAGACAAAAACTATAGTAGTTTTTCTCATAAGAAAGGCAGCAATAGATTGCACTAAAGACAAAAAAAAAATAATTTCGAAGGAGTCTGAATTATGTCAGCTGATTCGCTTTAGAATATTTCGAAGAGGAAAAAACAAGGAACACATTTGCCCTTAACATCGATAAAAGTCTTGAAATAGATGGTAACCTAAAAAGATAATAATAATAAAGAGAAAAACTAAAACAAGCAAACTACAGGCAGTTAAGAATAAACGTTCACCTGTTTTAAAAATGATCTAGTTTTCTTGTAGTCGGGAGTCGAACACAGAAATCTGGACAATTATCACTAGCGGCGCTCTCCTCCGCTTCAGACTACAAAACTGTCAAGCCTTCTGAGCGAAAACGAATATATCAAGGAGAAAACAGACAACAGAAATTACTTCCGTCTACATTGATCAAAACAAGTCCGGAAAGGAAGTAAATAATTGCACAATGCATAGTTTGTTCAAACAGTGCTACCACCTTGAATTTTCGGTGCGATTAAAAGAAAACTTAATAACAAGAGGGGACATCACAGTGTTAATTAAAAGCGCAGGATTGGCAAAGCTCGTCATAATAAACACAGACACACCCAGCGTGAAACTGACCACAGCATAGTTTGGTGGACTAATTAGTTTGTTTCAAAACGCCGTATCCTCTTTGCGGAAGAAGTTAGAAAAATCGTCAAGCAGGTCTGCTTGCCAGGGTTACCAGTACGGATAGCTCCGATAAACCGTCTTAGTGAGGTATCGCACACACTCTACGAGATATTCTGCCCCTACTTTCAAAGCCGTCTCTTTGGCAGTCGTTTTAGTACGTGATTGGCTTGGGAAAGCCGGATGTAGTTGCTTCAATTTAAAACAAATCGAAATAACACGACTCTATTTGTGAAATCTACCGCCTTTATGGATTATCGCAACGGTTTCAAACCATTGTCATTTTTTACCTGTTTTTTGTTTTGTTTTTGATTTTAACCAACTTTTTTTCAAGAAAGTTTTTAAGTACGTACCGTCTTCTGTTCAAACTCGTCATAAAAAAACTGTGCAACAGGAATAATATCCCAGAGGGGAAAAAAGAACAACAATAGCTGAGCTTTTACATGTTTTCTCTCTCTCTTTTTCTTAAATCAAATAACTGGCATTACTTCCGCGAATGGTCAATATCGCATTCAGCTACTATGTATTATTTTCATTTTACGGTTATAGTAAAATTTGTCAAACAATTAACGACGCATAACATTCAACGCTAAACAAGTACATGTAAAAATGACAGTGCGATTATATCTATCGACCTAAGGATAACTACGATAAACGAACAACATTTCGAAAAACTGTTGTTGCATACCCAAATCAATACCTCTTGTGAGGTCATTGTAGAACAATTGACAAGATAAAAGTTCGCGATTGTACCGAAAGAGATCACTTTTGAAATTCACGGATAACGTAAACTAAACCCCACTTCTAAACGAACTGCTGGAATGACATTTAAGCACATGAATATTCTCAAGTGTGACATTAAGACAAACATTAAAATAGAAAAGATAAAATTCTTTCACGTGAAATTCTGAGACGTGATTTCTTCAAACAAGACCTTTATAATTTCTCCTACGATGATTATCACTGATCTGCGACTCCTCAGGAAAAATTGTCCTCACACCATAGTATGTAATCAGTGTAATAAGCAAAATAAGAAATGCCTAGGTAAGGAATCTACGAGGAAACCCCTGTGTGATCTTAACAGTCAGAAGAAAGAAATAACAGCGCGTTTAACTTTGTCAATTATTTTAAAATTAATGTTTACCATATAATCGAAACCCAGATATTATATATTAAATATGACGACACATAATCCTTGTAAAAACAAACAGTGTGGGCTCAGCACTACAAGGGAAATAAGTGTGACAAGAAGTGAGAAATAAATAAAGCAAGAAACCCAAAGTGAAAACGGGGAACGAGTATTTTCGGTGTGCAGGAGAAAAATGCATCAATAGAAGTATATTGCAATACTTTTCCCCATATGAAGTAAATTCGCATCGGAAATCGCTTGAAACAAACGAAAAATGCCCCCGAAATTTGTATAATAACTGTTATTTATCGCTGCCCAGGGAGGCAGGCATGTTTCAAAAGATAGGTTTTATACATGCTTAGTCTTACAATAACATCAAGAGAGATAAGACGGTTCGAGTAAAGATCAGTCGCCTGAAACAATCAGACAACGACCATCTAGCTTTGAATTACCTATTAGTAGAATACAAAATACACAGAGATTCAAGAAGAAATTATGTCAATGGAATTTCCAAAAGGATTTCAACTCAAAATTCGCAGAATTCCTTACCTTCAAAACAGCCACTTCCACTTGGGTAACACAGTTTGTAACGCAAACATTATTCACTCAATGACACTCACCATTTTGTTCTCAAATTAAAAGCAGTCTCTGTCGTTCTCAATTTCAAATGTTTGCTATTGAAATCAACACGGCACGTTGTTACATGTGAAATATGAAGCGGTATTGCCCGTGAATGAGAGTCAGCCGGATGTGAGTGAGCTTGGCACTTGTCGTGACCTTCGGTTAACATTGAATGTTATCCGCATGCGACACTCAGTGAAAATTACAGCTATGTAGTAAAAGATTGTTAATTATCCTCCTCGACCAATACAATTAATTCGCCTCTCGTTTTCAACAAGGATAGAGGCCAATATAAAGATCCATTTTGAGGTTTACGTTGCTGCCAATTAGTGAAAACTTAATACGGTTTTTCGTCAAAAAGGGCGGTAATCCTGATTAAAAGGGCAACAGTGTTTTTGGAAGGAGAGGCTTGTTGTCGATGCAGCTTTCGTACTGATTAGCTTAAAAATCTCCCGCCATTTTTTCATCCAATCCAAGGCAAAAATACAACCAACGGTGATTGGCTCGTGCGCGTTTTCCCGCGTCAGCTCTGGCTGCATTCATTTGCTTTGCGTTAAGATTGGTTCATGCCATTGTCCTTGTCTGCTGTGATTGGCCAAAGTAACTACTTTGGTTTGAATTACTCTCTTGGCCTGATGTTCAATTGAAAAGCACGAGGGAAATAATCCTTTTTTCTTCTCTCACCGTGGCAGCTTCGACAAAATTTTAATTTTAGAAATTACCCTTTTTGTTTCAATAGTTTTACTCTAACACTTACCTGCAGTACTTCATCAATCAACAGTCGCCAATCTTCTGATCTTTGACTTAACATTGCCCAGCGGTCACTCAAGGTGTCAATTTGCCGTTTGAGATTCTGCGCAATTCGCGCCCGCGTTGAGTCCTTAGATTCGTCTGAGGTTCTGTCAGCCTCATACTCTTGCAAAACTCTCTGGCCAGAGTCAAGAGCCCTGTCTACAACCAGTCTTCGTACGTTAAGCTTGCTTTTGAAAGCCTGGGGAGAGAGTCAATTGTTAGCCAAATTAAAAAGAAGAAATCAACCTCAACCCAACCGAAACTTGAAAATGTATGATCCAATCCGTTCAGCCAAATAGAAGCACCTGCCATCGCTTCTGTTGTACATCAAACACGGATTATTCCGTATATATCTCCTCACCTGATGGAAATCGTTCTGTTGTTGCACGCTCTGCAAGTCTCCTCCTATTGGCTGCTGTAGTGTAAGCTCCTGATCAGCACGTGCTATCCAGTCAATATTCTCCTGCAGATTCATCAACAGATGACGCCACTCGGAACCAGCGTCATCCAAGCGGTCACGGATACCCAGCGTGCGGACGTTGAGTGATTGCCACCTGTCATTCATGTCATCAAGTTTGGCTTGCACGGCTGTAAGTACGTCTCCAGTCTCCATTTCGGCCATTATCAACTGCCCGTTTTCGTTTAAGGAAGCAAACATCTCTTGATGCCCATTGATGTCATCCTCGAGAAACTAAAAACCAAGGTATACCAAGTTAACGTAGCTTTGAGTTTGCGATCGAACGCTACTTAAAGGGGCTAGGTCACGCAATTTTAGGCAATTTCAGCACTGATCGAATGGTCATAGAATTAAATAAAATATCAAAATAGCTGTTCAAAACTATAGAAGAACTCTAACAAAACACAGGGAAGCCAAGATGGGACATGGATGGACAAAACTGGAGAGGATTGAAATGGATTGAATTTGGGTAAATTTGAAAAACGTCGGCCCACCTTTTTTCAAATTTATATCAGTCTATATCAAAATTTCATTTACAAAGCTGGAAAATCATTCTCAGTTGTTATGTGGCCGTGATTTTGCAAATGAAAGACTCTTGCTCTGCAAATTTGACGTTTAGAGCTCATAATTAACAAAATTAAACAAAATTACCTAAAATAGCGTGACCTAGCCCCTTTAACATGTGCAAGAGACCTTTTTAGCTATTCATGCTAATAACCATCCTAGATCACGTAAGAGAATCAAAAACAGGCTGATTTCAATCGTTCTTGAACTGGCGTCATATTTATGGCTCGTTCCAGTCTCTATCCTCGGTTTAGACACCAAAGCTTCAAACTTCATAGCCTACTATTGAGGATTTAAGGAAACCCCTTTTTTCGCGAGAGTATCTCAAAATGTATTTATGACAGAAAAAAATTAGATTCTACATACATTTCAAAAGGTCTATAACAGACACCCGCTTTCAAAAGAATGCGAGAGGCGCAATTACTTACTTTGATTTCTTTTCTGAGCGCCTCTGCATCCTGCTGTTCTTCGGTACTTGTGGCTTCCACAGCGCTGTCCAGTTCAGCCACTTTTGACTCCGCTGATGTTAACCACGTCAAGGCGTTAGTCATGTCTTCGTGGAAACGCACCATACGATCGAAGGCTTCCTTTAGGTTCTTCTTGCGAGAATCAGATCTTGGTGACATGAAAAACAATGACGAGATTCATGGTGAAAAATGAGCGCTTTTTAACGAAACGCTCTCGCAAATGGCACTCACTTCGCGTATACCATACAGTAAAAACCCGCATATAGGAACCTAGTGATTTAAAGTGCCCCTAACCCCAAAATATTTTTTTCGCTAAAATGAACCTTTGCACCGGTTCG
Source organism: Montipora capitata (assembly GCA_949126865.1). Lineage (NCBI taxonomy): Eukaryota > Metazoa > Cnidaria > Anthozoa > Scleractinia > Acroporidae > Montipora > Montipora capitata. The sequence goes on from OX421446.1 coordinate 12,102,854, forward strand.
AAACGCATTGCGGGCATTTTTTCCTTTTTCTAACAAATTCTGCCATTTTATAGGCTTCAAAACTTGCGAAAAACCAAGCATCTTTTGTTCACGACCGAGTCAGAAGGGGAGTGGGCCTATTCCTGATTTGACGTCACATTTTGTAGATACGGTCATAAGAAACCCGATCAAGCCTTTTAATTCCAAGCAAGATACGGTAGCATCACGTGGCAAATGATTTGATCTTACTTTCCATATCCTTGGTTCTTATATGCGGGTTTTCACTGTATTACTTTTACGACCGTCAAGCCTCGTCGACACCAGAAAACATTTAAAGGAACTTCAAATGGGGCTTGGACCTATAGGTGGTAAGTCAGTCACTTATTTTGAAGATTGAGAGCTGTATAAATCGACAATGATCCGGACAAACTCGGAAAAAATCCGAGTGCTCCGTTGTAGGAGTCGAACCTACGAACTTCCGATCACAAGTTCGGATGCTCTACTACTGAGCTTTAGGAGACTCGTGGGAGATGGTGACTCGGGGATATTCGGAAAAAAATCCGAGTGCTCCTTTCCAAGAGTCGGATCTACGACCTACCGATTACTAATTCGGATACTCTACCAATGAGCTAAAGCAAACTACTGGGAGCTCGGCCATTCAACTAAGTGCAGTTAACGAACATCCTAAGTACTGCTTTGAAGATGTTTCATATCATCATGTTAAACTCCAAATCACCTGTTCGTTATGTTGGTCCACCTTTCATTGACTTCCGCTAAAAAGGTTTTCAACTCTCCCGCCTCGTAATGAGCAAACTCCTGTACCATGTGATCACCACACTGGTTGACGGCACTGATACTGCCTCGCCACGTCTCTACATCATCTTCAAATTCCTGTGCGAAGAAAGATTTGATTTCGGATCATTTGATTGACACGGAAATACGTCACATGCATGATCTTCTGATTACAAATTCCGATTCCACTAGAACAGTGCTTTGCTTATAAATAGAAGCTCTTAACTTACAAGCTCCCAAAAGCAGAGGCTATAAGAAAACAGCGCCAGCAAAATGGAGCGAATGCAACGTCACTGTCCAGCATTGTCTCTCTTATCTGTCGCGCCTAAATAAACTTTAGCCACAATTCATCGCCCAAGTCCAACAATACAAAAAAGAATGCCTGTTAAGGAAGACAGTTTTTAAAAAAAGCAGCAAGGACTCGAAAAAATTTATGATCTTCACCTACTTTTCTGTTTTTTCTTTTGATCGAAGCATGTAGCTAAGATCTAACCCAGATTTTAGCTGGGGTGATTGAAGACTACTGGAATAATAAATTATGTCATAGTTGAAGAACGGACAAATTCTGACCCAACTAATACGAGGAATGAAAAATGAAACAGTTTATTATAAGATTACAGCCAGCAAGTGGTACACGTGGACAATTCCACATAGTAAACTTAATACAAGGAGACTAACAATATAACGAGCTAAGTCTTAGGCAACAGACAATGGAAACATAATGTACCACGCCAGATACGAAAAACCACTAAAAAACCACTCCTTATATTGAGGCCAAAAACGGTGGAGACGTATTCCTCATCTAATGCAGTGGCACTGAACCTCGAGGAAAAGGTATCTTACATTACCTACATTACCCTACCATAATAAAAATAACAAAAAAAGAAAGCCAACAGAAGGACTGACTGACGTAGAATGACAGAAATCACCCGCCAAAAACCCTAAATAGTCACCCAAATCACATGACCGAACCCAAGCCTCTCAACCGTGCCGTCAGAACATTAATTTCTGACTAATTCGCTCCCAGATCACTCAAACGTCAAAATTACATTTTCCATATGGATGCGTTAATCGATAATTGGCGGCTGACTCGACTACATTTACAAAAAATTAATAACGAAATTTGGATGCGATTTTGAAGAAGGCGGAACAACTAACCCGTTTAGCAAAAGGTACAAGTTACCTTCAAGGTCACTTTTCGTAAACGCTTTTTATCACAACAGTATGAGTTACAACTAAGGCTAAATGGTTACCTTATGTTTATCCATCTGGTCCTCTAGCTCGCTAACCGTGTAACCGTAGACAGTCTGATCTCTCTCGAGATACGCCTCGGCTTTTCGCATCCATTCGAGAAGCTCTTCACGAAGCTCCACGAACCTCTTCCACTCTTCCATTAGGTAATCGATTTGTCCTCGCCACACTGTCGAGTTGTTCGCTATGCTCTCCCAATGTCCTTTTAACTTGCTCACCTAAAAAAAAAGATTTTGAATCTCAGAACACTATATGGTATGAGGGAGAATCCTTGCGCCTCATGATAATTATATCAAATTATGTTTCGATCGCGTCAATGCTGTGAAAAGGTAAAAAGTAAAGTCTGCTTACGAGCCTAATGGCCCATTAGGCCGGAGCTTTTCCTTGGTTCTGTAGCATGAAGCGACTAGGAGTATTTCTACTCCCCCCCCCCTGGGATTCCAGTCCATCGCAGGGTTACTCCCAGCATTAAATTTATACACCTGGGTGGAGAGAGGAACCGTGAGAGTATAGTGTCTTGCCCAAGAACACAACACAATGTCCCCGGCCAGGGCCCGAACCCGAATCACTCGATCCGGAGTCGAGCGCAGTAACCAACAAGTTGAACTTCATGGGACACGTCGCGGGGACAAAATCACCCCAAAATTGGTGTTGCGCGATTATAAAAGTATCAGTTGTGATTTTGTCCCTGCTATATGTCCCCGCTACACTTCCCTGCTACATGTCGCCTCAGTGTGCACTACTCAAGTTTTTGTCGCTGCAGCTTGCGGCTGCAACACGTCCTTGCAACATGACCCCTCGTTTCTCCGCACCTTTATAGTATTTTTGATAGTGGCTAACGTGAATGGTACATTATAATGCACATAGTACAATACACAAAGAATGTGAAGCCCAGCAGATTTGAATTGGGGACAACATTTAGTTAGTCGATTTGGTGTATTGTTTATTTTCGCGCAAAATTTGGTTCAAAAATTGAAACTTTTCTGATGCTGATGTGGGCAAACTTGATACCAGATTCCAATTCTTGGGCAATGGACTCTTGCTCAATGCTATAAGTGAGATGAATTTGTAAGTTGGTTCTCTACTTCTCATCCAAAAAGGTTTTTTTTTCTCCGAAGAATCAGGTTTTCCCCTTTCAAGAAAACTTAAATGATTAAATTTACTGTTTCCTGCCGTCTCCGTCAGTTCCCGTCTATATTATCGTTGCTTTAACTCCCTTCTTTCCGACGAAGAATGCCGGTTTTCTTCTCTTCTATTCTCTGACGCAGCAAATTTTCTTCCGTCGATGACATACCTTGCTATCAATGAGAAACTTGTCATCTTCAGTTTGTGCATCTTCCACCAGCGAATGACCCATCTCTGCTATTTCGTCCAATAAATGTTGCTTCGTTTTCAGCTGTTCATCTATCGACTAAAGGGGAAGGCCTCGGTGATTAGGCAATCCAATAAACTACGGTAGTTGATCGTTGCCATTTGGACGACACTTAAAGCAATTGTCACTGTTAAGTGTGTCCTTTGCAAATGAGGAAAAAAAATACTTAATCTAGGACTAGATTAGCAGCGTATGTCACTTAGAAGTTAGAAAAAAAAACTTGAAAAAGTTAAGTAAACGATATCGAACCCCTTTCCATGGCGAAGAAGCATACGCACATAACCACTACACTACCGAGATAACCACTCCGAACTTTGCAATTTTAAAGTACTTAAAGGAAGCAAACCCTAACAATTCATTGAAAGCTAACCGAATAAAAAGGCTTGCTTACTAAGAAAGGCATCGACCATGAAAAATGGCAACGATCGTTTACGAAACGGAAATTAGCATCGCCTAAACACGACGTCAATGGACAATCTACCCCGATGCCTCAGGTTGAATTAGCATATACGGTGGGGACCCTTGTAAAAATATTCCGGCTATTCTGACAATTTATTGGACTGAGGAACCTCAAAACCAAGAACGATAAAAAGTATTGTAGGGAAAGATTACCAGCAGGAGGTCATATAATCAGTTAACATTGAACTAGAGCGGTTTTCAATTGAGTGTCGAAAGTAATTAGCGAATTGCTTTGGTTTTGCAATAAGTCGCGGCTACACGAGCGATTTTTTGCTCGCGCTGGTGATGCGATTTTTTCAAACTTTGTCGCGTCGCCAGCGCAAGATGAAAATCGCACGTGCAGTCACCCTTGAACTGGCGACGCGACAGGTGAAAAAATCGCAAGAAAAAAGTCGCCAGAGTTGAAACTTTCGCGACAAAATCGCAGAGATAGTTGCTCGTGTAGCCACCCCACAACTTTTTGCCCGCGCTTGCGACGCGACTAAAGAGTAGTAGCCAATGAAATTGAAGTAGGAATGTCTGTTTATAGTGCCCAGGTCTCTCGAAGTATGCGATTCGCGCGGCCTCCAATTTGTCGCCAAAATTTGTCACAAGTGTAGCCACCCTGGCGCACAGGCGACGCAACAAAATCTGAAAAAAATCGCATCACCGGCGCGAGACAGAAATCGCTCGTGTAGCCGCGGCTTTACTTCGCTCGGGGAATGGTTCAAAGTTCTAGTGCCAGTTTTTCAACCAATCACAAGTGAAACCAAAACCAATCGTCGCTCGCGCGTGCACATTTTTCCGCGCTTTTGTGTCGGCTACGTGTAATTACTTCGAGTTTTTATTGGTTTACTGGATTGTCTCTGACCTTTTTGATTGGTCAAAGTCATTACTTTGGTTTTGGTTTTACGACACTCATTTGAAAACCGCTCTATTCAACAGAGTAGATCCGCAACATAACGGCCAAGAAACAATAGGCAATTACCTTTTGCTTATCCAAGAGTCTTTCCATGTCATCCGAATCTCCTAATACTATCTTTTCCGCCTTCATCATCTCTGAGAGTGTGTTCAGCCAATCATGTAGTTCATACACTGCTGTGTCGAACTTCGGCCATGGAGATGAACGCCCTGAAAGAGAAAACAGCAAGGACTGTCTTGATTCTAAGCCTTACAAAGAAGAGGTTTGTTCGTACGGAGGCGGGGGAAGGCCAGGCTTCTTGGTTTGTTGACGTTGTCAAGAATGCAAATCCACCAGACCCTACAGATAATCAACAGTTCACCCCTACCCAGCCTTATGTTGAATAAATAAAAGCATTTAAGTGTAAATTGTATTGCTTTGCCACATATTTAACGTCAACGACTACTACTTTATCGTACAAATGTTCTCGTGAGTTGATGGCTAACCCAATTTAACGATATTGGTCAAATGCGCGTGTAACAACAACTTCAAACAAAAACTGTGTTTAAATACACCGAAACCGTTGTAAGAAGATGTTTTCAATGTTATTATTTCAGTCCCCAGTCGTTCGAAGGGTGGACGGTGATGTATCAATCACGATCCAATGCGTGACTCAATTTATCTGTTCTCGGTTGTCACAAGGCGGATAGCACGCACTATTCAGCGATTTATCTAGCATGCAGATAGCGCTACCAAGGTTTGAACAACCGTGGCCAGGTCTTGGTTGTTCCAAAGGTGGATAACGCTATCCACCGGATAAATCACTATCCAAACCAATTGAGTTATCCAGTGGATAGTGATTTATCCGGTGGATAGCGCTATCCACCCTTCGAATAACTGGGGCCTGGGTCCCGTTTCTCGAAAGTCCCAAAACTTTACGGGCCATTTTCGGGTGTCACAATTCCCTTTGTATCTCAAGAACTGAGAGGATTTAAGTCGTCAATCTTCACAGTAATTTTTCTGTTTGTTTCCCTGAAAACATGTTAAAAGAACAGCTTTCCAAAACAAGGGGTTGGCAGTTTCACAACTGGTTTTTCGGGCCCGAATAGTTTTCGGGACTTACGAAAAACGGGCCCCAGGTGGTTAAGTGCCTACAAGGCTGGCAACTGAGCTCTTTTTAAAGCTGAACCAACTTAATACAAAACATAACAAAGAGAAGAAAATGTAACGGCAAACATAAATCTGTGTACCTTCTTTCCAATCCTCAACAATAGTCAACGGAGCTTCAGCCTGAACTGTGCGCACCTTTTCCTCCACTATGACAGAATCTTCAACCACCTTGCGTTGCGGGCGAACGCGCTTGGCGAACAAGTCAGCTGTGAGAGAAGCGATGCGACTCCAATCATCATTAAGAGACTTCACTTTGACTTCCAGTGACTTGGGCACCTGGTTTCCGTCGAGTTTACTCTCACGTCGGTAACGAGCCATGTTTTCATTGATAGTATCAAGCTTCGGTTGCCGAGATTTCAGCGATTCTTGGACAGCCTGAAGAGATATTTGAGAGATTTAGCTTAGTGATTACGTGGAAACGGACAAACAACAGACAGCCGCTTGCCATAAAAAGCAAGAAAATTCTCTTATTCTAATTTGAATTTTAATAATAATAATAATAATAATAATAATAATAATAATAATAATAATAATAATAATAATAATAATGAAAATTAGCATATGCTAAAACAATGGATAGCGTTTAACGCGCGCGCTGATTGGCTACTCAAACTCCGAATATCCTTTGTTAGTATATACTAAAACAGTGGGTAGCGTTGAACTCCCGCGCTGATTGGCTCGTCAAACTCCGAATATCCTGTGCTATTTACCTCCGAGCAACTCGGGAAAAAATGGCGTCCCGATTTGTATCCGTGACAAGTGAAGAAAACATCCAAATTAATTTTTTGTGCTGTATATTATCTCACTGTTTTAGTATATACTAAAACAACTATTCACCTCAGTGTCGGTGGCTAGCATTGCATCAGGCGATATTCCGCGCGATTTCGCAGGATAATTGTTAACTATTCACCTCCGAGCAACTCGCGCGGGATTTGCGCTCAAAAATATTGTAATCGTTGCAGGAATAAATTAGTTAAAATCATCTTGTTGTGCTATGTTATCTTTAGTATATACTAAAACAACTATTCACCTCAGTGTCGGTGGCTAGTGGTGGATACTTACCTTAACACTTCGCAGCTCGGTAAATATCTACCACTGGCCACCTCCACTTCGGCGAATACTTGTTAACTATATTTCTGTGTCAATAATTATAGCGGTTTCCCGGTACTAAATAAGGTCAGTTATGTAGAAAGTCAATATTTAAATTAACTGATAAAAAACTGATTAAAAATAAAACCTATGTACAGCGTTGAATCAACGGATTTACTTGAAACTAAGAGTTGAACAGAGAGCAGTTCCCGCAGACCAGACCGGAGTACAGGACCCAAATATCTCACTGAGTGCTTCCCGAAACACGTGGTATTATCCCTAGGGATAGGAAATTCCTTAGTCCTTAGATTAGAAGAGAAGTTACTTGGTATCTGTAACTTGACAAGCAGGAAATTCGCTAAAATAAAACAACTGTTTTTAAATTTTAACGGAACGAAAATCTCATCCTGACGTTTCCAGTTTGATGTAAACGCGATGTTAAATATCTCTGTTAAGTCAGATTACCGTAAAAATCTGAAACGCCTCATCGTCTTCATTTGTGGAAGAGAGGAAGAATTTTCAATACATTATTTATTTCAAAGATCTCAGTCTCCCTATTTTCCCAAAAAAGTCAAACAGTATTTAATGTCGAAGCAAATATAACGTCTAAGCCATTTGAAATCTCTATTTTTTTGCTAAGTTTATAGTACTACGTAGTAAGTGTATATGTAATGTGTGTGTCATGTGTGACTAGTAATACTCAGTAGTGTGGGGTGTGTGTAGTGTGTGTCTTGAGTATGTAGGTTGATGTCTACATTTCAAATGTTACTAACAGGGATGGCACTAGGATTTTTCAATCTGGGTCCTGGGACCCGCATGTTCGGCCAAATTGGGGTCCCAAAATCTTGGTGACCCTCTGCGAGAAAAAGAGTATGTTTTAAATTATGAGAAAAAGAGAGTAACCAACTTGGAATTAATATTGACGCATATGCATAGGACCGGCCGACAAAGGCTTTTTCTAGAGCCGTTACATTCATTCCTGGACAAGAACTCTGTTAATGAAAGAGCACCCTTCCCAAGGGTTTACGCATTACTGGTTTCCTCCCTTAGGAGCAACGAACAGTGACGTCTTTTGCTACATTGTATATATTTGCATTCAGTGACTTGCAGAGTACATTCCTCTGAAGAAGACCGCAGAAAGCGGTCGAAAATTTAGTTTTAACCTTTGTAGATGTTTTAAACCCCATTTCTTAGAACTTCAATTATGAGCACAGATCGCTCCAACAGTTTTACAAACAACAGAATATACTGACAAATCAAAGCAAGTTGTGTGAGTTATTTAAGTCAGTGCCTTGCGTCCTGGGACGCATTAAAATTTCGATGATGCATTTTTTGGATTTATTTGCGTAAAAATGCACGATTTCTGCGTTAACGCGATCCCTGACTAAGCAAAACTAGTGTCTAACCAGAAAACTATATGGTTCACTTAGGCGCTAGGCATTTCATCTTTGATAATTATATATATTTAATCAGTTTTATAAATGTCAATTTAAACTTTGAATGAACAAAGTGCACATTTATATTTCAATATCATGTTTTAAGAAGTCTGAAATTTAAAGAAAGTAATTTTCAAGTCGGATTCTCCAAAGTAATTTATTGATTGGATTTGCAGTACAAAGTTTAGTGAGTTGCTTAAAACTCACAAACCAGACAGGTTTCTCAGCAGCCACTGCTATTCATATGTCAAACACTTATGAAACAAAAAAAAAAGTATCGCCGAGACTAAGATAGTTCATTTAAAACCACTCGTTTAAGACAAGCTGAAGAAGATTAGTAAGTATTTTTTTTAACCTAATGACACCACATGAAAACCTTGAATACCTTAGGATCAACGACTTGCTGGTTATAATTCCCGACATCTTCCTTCTCCAGTAACCCTCTTGTCGTTTCAGCCCACGAACTTAGCTCTTCTAAATCTCCGAGGAATTCCGATACGCGTCTCTGCTTCGACTCCGCGCCTCGCATTCGTGTTGCGATATCAGCGCGCAAGATGTCCCAACGCGTAAGGAGAATGTCTAGTCGAGTTTGGATGGTTTCAGAGTTGGGTTTCGAAATGTTCGGCTTAGCTAAAAGTCGCTCCCCTGTCTGCTGGATGCTGTTCTTGGAATCTTCTCTATTATTTTGTTCCTTTTCAACATCCTGTGGAGAAGAAAGTGTCGTATCGATAACATGCTGAAACACAACAACAATGGTTGCCAAGAAAAAAATCGCTGAAAAAAGAAAGGAAAATCAAACAAAAGAAGGCGCACATTTGCCATTAACATTGTCGCAAAGAGATCGATAACTAAAAACGTTACAGGTTTCGATGGTGATTTTGTCAATATTCTCCAAAAATTTCTTTTTTCGTCGGAAAATGGGACTGAAAACAAACCTACAAATTGCAAGTGTAAAATGTTACGTAAAACCAAGTATTGGAGGCAACCATGAAGTGCATGAACTTGGTATTTTAAACTGCAGTTAACCCACCTTAATCTTTTCAATCAGCTCCACCAATGCCTCGTCATCTGCGGGTGATGGGTCTTTGGTCTGCAGTATGGTATCGGCGTCGTCCAACCACTGTAGCAAGTCCGCACTTTCCTCTAAAAACTCTTCAATCTGCATGGCCTCTTCTTTGAATCTTCCACAAAAGAGAGCAAAGAGATTGTTAATCAAATCTTAAAGGCGGCGTCGCCTTGTAGTTAGAGCGCAGGATTTGACAGAAATGCAAGCAATTATATGCACGAGAATTTCAATAGATCATATTCATATATTTCATCCTCACTAGCCTCACTTTGGAGAAAAGTTCTTTTGAATTTTGTTCGTGCTAACGAGGCTAGGAAGGATGATTAGCATAACGACAACCTTGCTTTTCTACACAACTCATTTAACATCACTCGTGTCGCCGTGCCGGAGTACAGACAATAGGGAGCTTAAGCAAGCGCGTTTTTGAGACGCGGACGGCAACCGGAAGTGAGCTGTTTTCCCTTCTAACTCGTCTTCACACAACCACATTTACATTACTAAGTATCTTTTCTCCATTAGAGATGATTAGTATAAAAATCTGGGAGACACCACTGACCTCGCTCACGAAATGTTCTTTTCCGGTTGCCGTCCGCTTCTCAAGAACGCACATGCTTAAGCTCCCTAATAGGGAGCTTAAGCGCCCCCGTTTTTGAGACGCGGGCGGCGACTGGAAGTGAGCTGTTTTTACTTTTAACTTGTCTTGAAACTACCACATTTACATTGCTAAGTATCTTTTCTCCATTAGAGATGATTAGTATAAAAATCTGGGGGACACCATTGTCCTGGCGCGCGAAATGTTCTCTTCCGGTTGCCGTCCTCGTCTCAAAAACGCGCGTGTTTAAGCTCCCTAATGTTGCGATCGTTTGCACGGGGCTTAATAGGGAGCTTAAGCACGCGCGTTTTTGAGACGCGGATGGCAACCGGAAGTAAGCTGTTTTCCCTTTTAACTTGATTAGTATAAAAATCTGGGAGACACCACTGTCCTGGCACGCGAAACGTTGTCTTCCGGTTGCAGTCCGCGTCTCAAAAATGCGCTTGCTTAAGCTCCCTATTATCAACGTCACAGAGTGTCCCCCAAATGGTGCTCTTCAAGTGAGGATAAACAAGTGCATTTACCCTAAGCTTAAAATAGGGAGCTTAAGCAACGACAACGGCGACGGCAACGAGGACGTCGTCTCAAAAATTCGCGTTATTTTGATCGCTTCGTGACTATTTCAACCTTTTTAATATGACAAGGGTGTGGTAGTTCCTCAAAAGAAGACACTCGTCCGAACGGCACTTAATTTAGAGGAGAAAATGAAAAGTTATCCTCAAGCAATGACGTTCTTCATAAAACCTCAAATTTGGATATTTAACGATGTTGTTTTGCAGGCGACAGCAAGGAAATGGACAAAAGTGAAAAACGCACGTGCAGAGCGTGCAAAGATATTGTTTTTGCCCACTAAATATGCAAATTTGTGACGTTCTCGTTGCCGTCGCCGTTGACGTCGTTGCCAAAGATCCCTAATAACTCTAACCTTTACCCTTTACCATTTTGTTCGAAATAGGTAGCAAAGGCTTAGAATAAAAGAGACACTTCGCGTTGGATGTCAAAATTGGGCCTGCATCCAATTGAGAGCATTTCTGGACATAAGTGCGCCAGCTTTATAATTAGCGGTTACCTCCGGTCAGAAAGGATTCTTAGTCATTGGGATTACGAGGGCCACAGGTGCACATAAAAGAATGATTATTGAGAGGACTGAAAAGTATGTAAATTATTTGTGTACCTGTCCTTTCGATCAGTGACCTGAGTGCATATGGACTCCCAGCGTCTGTTCTGAGTTGCCAGTTTGTCTTTCAGCATGTCAGCCTCTATAGTTGTCGACTTGCTGATGATTTCTTGTCCCGCTGCGTTCATGGCATTAACTGTACTCTGATGGCGACCAATGCCATCCTCCAAACTCTAGCGCCGCAAAAGAATGTTAATTATACATTATTAACCGCATTTTAATGGTACATTGACCACCTTTCAATGCGGAGACACGTCACATAACGACAGGTAAGGCATCCGAGTCACTTATCGCCATGAAAGGGAATTTCACAAAATCTCTTCATTTATCTTGCCCACCGGCCGCAATCCAACACGATGAACGAATCAAAACTTGAAGCTTGGAGGGGGGGAACTATTTCCTTTTGTTATAGTGATCCCAAAGTTAACTCGAATTCACCATACAACTAAGCCGTAAATAGCATGTTTTAGTGCTTCACTTCCAAAGGAGGTAACTCTACAGTTCCATGGGATACAGACCTTTAAGTGGTGCTTGCATCCAAACAAGTCAATTAGAGGAGACTTCGAAACTCTAAATCAATCCCGATCGCTCCCTGCTCAAGCGCGCTTCTGCTTTTCCATGTATCACGGTCTTCCCGCAATATTTTTGTCTTGATTTTTATTGGCCTGTCAATACTGCTGCTGTGATTGGTTCAGGAAAAAAACTACTTTCAGCATACTTTTGACCAAAAACTCACCTTTTGTTCTTTTTTCGCAGCAGTGAATTCATTTTCCCCAGATGTATCTTCAAGAACCTTCTCCGCATGCGTCATCCATGACGTCACGTCCTTGAGATCACAATGAAACTGTCTCCAAACGGCCACCGCCTTCTCCCAGCGGAGAGAGCGGGTTTTGTAGTCCTGAGTGAACAGAAAATTAAAGAGTGGAAAGGTTCCCTGAAGACCGCAGAGAAGACCGCCGACCAAATAGCCCAGTTAAGGGGCAACCGGGTTTTTTTTCCCTTTTATTTCCCAACAAACTCTATTTTTTTTTAATTTAAGAGCACATTTCCGAGTTGCTGCATGCCTCAGTTTCAAAGCGAGTCCTGGTGCACAACCATTCAAATGGAAATGAGTTGCGTATGCTTATGCAAATCAAACTCTATCATTTACATTTCAATAGTTGAGCACCAAGACTCACTTCGAAACCGAGACAAACAGCAACTCGGAAATGGTCCATTCATTGCTAGGGTTGTTTAGTCCTTTGCTTTCGATTTAGGAAGCAAGGAAAACACGAGAGCTGCTATTTACAGATGTGTGCTCAGCCACCTGCCTGTATTGCAACGAAACTGGTCCTTTCAGCTCTAAATGAAGGTTCATCTCTCCATGTCCGTAAGTCCTAGGAAAAGAAACATTATCACCACTTACCTGATTTAAGTTATTCCACTGTAATCTGAATTTGCTTGCCGATCTTTTCACAGCTTCATATTCCTTCTCACTACAAGCTGACTGCACGGTCTCACTGCGAGAAAGAACTTCTCCTGCACGTGTCTCAAGATCCTCGATCTTCTCGCTAATCAGCTGTCAAAGTAAATAGACGTTTTTGTGAGAATTATTATTTTCTTCGACCTGCTGGGGCCCGTTTCTCGAAAGTCCCGAAACTTTACGGGCTATTTTCTGGTGTCACAATTTCCTCTGTATCTCAAGAATGGAGAGGATTTAAGGCGTCATACTTTACAGTCAGTTTGCTTTTTGTTACCTTGAAAACATGTTTAAAATTCGGCTTTCCTGAACAAGCGGTTCGCAGGATCACAAATGGCTTTTACGGGCCCGAAAAGGCATTTGTGAAACTGTCAACCGCTTGTCCTAGAGAGCCGATGTTTTGACATTTTTTCAAGGTAACAAAAAGCAAAATGACTGTAAAGTTTGGCTGGGGCCCGTTTCTCGAAAGTCCCGAAAACTTTTTCAGGCAGCACTTTCTCCTCAGTTATTAAAACAACTTGGTCTAACCAGACAACCAAAGACCTCTCCCGCGCAGTTGTTCGATTTTCAACCAACTGAGCGCATCCAACTCGGCTCGATTCTTTTGGGATAAGGTTCGTTTCAACTATCCGAGCTGTGCCCGAGAATTGCTTAAATGGGACCGCAACAAGAAAGGCGTTAATCGACCAAGGAACAAATTTGATCAGAATTATTTCCTTTACCAAACAAACTGGAGCTTACAAATCCGGGAAGGATTCAGCAGCATTCCCTAGCAGTGCAATCACACTTTGTAGAGTATATATATTCCCTTTCTACAGAAAAGCGATGAAGATAAAACGGCCCGGTATGATGTCGTGAGGTGTTGCTCGAAATTCACGTTTTGCTAATAGCCAACTGTTAAGTTCATTTTAATTGATTTTTTTTCTTTTTCTATACAAGGAGCCTTAATATTTGAACTTAAATGACTGTCGTGAGGTAAAAAGCTTTCTTTACGTTTTTGTCACTAGCAGCTGTCATCTGAGACAACACAATCAATTGTCGTTAGGATCGATAGAAACACGCGAAGAATCCCACCTTCAACCTGTCCTCTTGTTTCGAGAAATCTTCAAAATCTGCTTTCTGCAGCACAGGAGACTCCAGAAGTAACTCAACTTCATGAACTTCATCCGACAGCTTTCGGATATCCTCCACAAGCTTCCATCCGGGACTCTGCGCAGCCTCGTATTCCACCAAGGTCACTTGCCAGCGGACTCGCGCAAGAGAAGACTTGGTCATGATATCTTCACCCTCTGTTAAAAGAAAATTTCCGAAGATTAGCACATAACTGGAAAGAACTACATATTCCATTGGACAGGCATGTCCCACCCATTCTGTTCATCCACAAATTCTCCGTTGGCACACAGTTTAGTGGTTGGAAGCGGTGTGGTATAATGCCCAAAGCGTCGGATTTGCATGCGGTTATGCCGAGTTCAAATCCAGCTCTCGCCACTATCTGGATGTGTCGTCAGCAGTGATGGGAGGGGACCCACCCCCCGCCCCGCAACGCCCCGCTTTCGACTCTACCACGCTTTGATTCGTTAATACGTTTCCCTGTTCATTGAGAGTCTACGAGGTGAGAGAGGGAATCCCCCATACTATTCCTTTGAAACATATTTGAAATCTACCAAATGGTCGCAAGATAAGCAGCGCAATAGGTATTCTAAAAAAAAAACTCAACTTACTGCCACGGAAGATCACATAGGAAAGGTAAAATATGTTTTGCAAAATGTAATTTCTGACGATTGAATGACTGAATGAATTAGTCAAAAATTGATAATCTGACGGCACGATGGAGAGGCTCGCGGGGTGTCACGGGACTATTTAAGGGTATTTAACAGTTTCGGCGGGAGACTTTAGTCATTCTAGGTCAGTCAGTCTCCCCGTCTGTTTACTTTTTTATTATGTGCTGTTTTAAAAAAGAAATCGAGGGTTTAATTTCGCGGCCCTCTGGATGTTCTTTCAAAAAGTTATTTTATGCTCAAGGTAAAGGGGCGTGTAAGTCACAACCGAAGGGCAACAATCTTTCTTTGATTGATTGACAAATAAATTAGAATCAAAGTTCACAATAACACAGGGTTAACTTAACCGGGCTTTCTCTTTGATCATGCAACTGCCGGGACCCTGCCAATTGAACCGTTGCTTGACCTAACGAAGTTGAATTGTGAGGGTAGTCCGCAGTTTTTCTACCCGTCAACTGCCAGAATAAAACGTGAAAAGATCTGTAGATGAGTTTTTGTCTGTCTTTCTTTCTTTGTTCTTTTTTTCTATTTTTCCGATATCAAATGATCAAACCCAATTTGGCGAGTTAGATATTAGTTGGCATCCAGCGCGCCCAATTAGAACTTGTTTAGATGCTTTCGAAATGATGCCTTATATTTGAGTTGAACTTAAAAATCAGGCTCAGATGCTAACCTTCAGGAAGAGTGTATCCCTCACACTTAATGTCTGGTGCATCACTATGGCGCCCAATCCACGAGTTACAATTGAAGAAGTAAACCTTCCTACTGGATTTGTCTTCCACGTAAAATCCTTTAACAAACCATTCGTGCTTAGGCCCAGTCCTATCGTGCCAAATTTGAATCTTGTTCAAATCACCCAAATAAGGAATGTTGTAAAAGATGAAAATATCAAGCTGATCTCGGCAAAACTTCGTGTTGTAAGTCTCCGATTTGTCCAGCCGAAGTTTCGGGGAATTTCCTTTCTCGCCGAATAGCATTATGGCGACGTTGGACTGTGTGCCAGCATCCTTTACGTCCCCTGTGTGAACTGTTATGCGGTATGAAGTGGCTGAAATAAACACGCGGAACATTTTATGACTATACCTTTTTAACAAGGTTATAGGGCTTGGAACCGGGAATGGAATGTGAAGAAGTTCTCTAACTGGTAATGCGCAGGGGAATGAGGGGATTGGAAACGAGCTTATGGAGACAAACTAGTCACTCGAAACAACATGTTCTCGAGAGTGGAATTACGATAACCATATAACATCACCCATCGTTGAATAAATGACAATCATAATTACATGCCATATACACTGGTTTAAGTCCCAGGACGTGTGGTAGCAGATAAAAAGAAAAAAAAAGTAAAAGTAGACCCTGGACAGGATTTGAACACGGAGCTTCGCAGCTTATAGCAACAGCTTCTATTCACTAGACCCACGATGATTAAGTTACAAAGTTTCTGTAATATTTGTTATTTGTTACCTGGCATCTAAAATAGGAACACTATAATTATTGAAATTAAGCCTAAGCGTTGATTTCAAAATGGTTAGCTTTGTTTTAAATGTGGCCTGACCTATCTTGTTAGTTGTTAGTTACCGAGTGTTAGCCCACGTTTACAGCCCGATTATTGTGTTTAAAAGTTTTGTCGGAGCAAGCGGCGACTCGGTGGTTTAGTGATTAGGAGCGGTGAAAGGTAAACTAATAATCGTAGGTTCGAGTCCCGAGTCCGGATATCTGGGTTGAATTTTAAAAGAAAAAAGTTCAACTGTCAGTGTCATGAAATAATGATAATCGTATATTCAAAGCCGGTCGATACTATACGATTATCGTAATAGCAGTGTCGAGAATGAGTTGCTCGGAACAGGCGCAAGGACAGTCCCAGTCCTAAGCAGGTTTCAAGCCAACGACCAACGTAACACCAAACACACTTACTACTATTTACCTAAAAAAATGTGAGTGTTTTTTTATAGTGGCAGTGAACTTAGCTATCAGCTATGAAATCAGAATTTTGACGGTCGGTGAACGAAAATCCGAAGGTCGAGGGTTCGAGTCCCACCTTGCTACCTGGCCAGGAAGTTTTCTCTTTCCATGTGTAGGCTACTTTTAAATCACGGACGACGCTCATTATTTAACTTTCTCGAAGGTGACATTTGTGAGTATTCGTTCTCTTTCCAAGAAAAGGCTCAACATGAAGAAAACGTGCCGACAGTAGAAAGATTTAGGATCGCGTTGACGGCTAGCACAGGCTGTTATCTGCGTTTTACCACAAATCAAAAGAAACTTGGTTGATCGTAGCTAATTGAAGCAGTGTTAGAGCAGCGGTTAGAACATTCGCATCCCACCAATGTGACCCCGAGTTCGATTCCCACACTTTGCGTCATAAACTTTAAAGAGTTGAGTTTGTTGTTTTCTATCCTGCTGCGAAAGGTTTTCCCCTCTCCTCAAAAAAACCAACATGATTTGATTTGTGTTAACTTGAGTTGATTAGAGCGAGTTTCAATCGAGTGTCGTAAAACCAAAACCAAAGTAATTACTTTGGCCAATCAAAAAGGACGGAGACAATCCAGTAAACCAATCAAAACTCGAAGCAATTACACGTAGCCGACACAAAGCGCGGGAAAATGTGCACTCGCGAGCCACGATTGGTTTTGGTTTCACTTCTGATTGGTTGAAAAAGTGGCGCGAGAACTTTGAACCAATTACTGATTGAAGTAACGTCCCCGATTAGTGTCCCGGCGTTAAATAACTTGACACTTAAATAAAGTTCAATATATTATTGTTATTCTTGCCTGTTATCTCCAGAAACTTAGCAACTTCTTAAACGAAAAAAACAAGTTAAAATAAGAGCCAAAAATTTCAAGCTTCTGTGTTTCACAACCTCCTACCCTCTGCAGTTTTACGTTATCACAGAGGTAAATCTCTCAATTATGACAATACTCACCATCGCCAGAAGGCTTTTGATAATGCGTGAATTTTGTATGTACATCCCTAAATCGCTTCCTTAGCCGTTCAATCTCTTTTGCAGAGAGGATTTGCACTCCTTGTCTGTCGAGTTCTTCAATGTTCTTAAACACCATTTCGTATTTCGCCTGCTGCTCCTCGATTTCTTCTGGTTTAAGCCCCTGTCCCGAAAAGAACGAAGTTAGTTATTCTCACCGTCCTCAGACAAACAAAGATATTTATAACAAACATCAATGACACTCAGAAAAACAGGCCTTCTCAAGGTTTAAGCTGCCATATTAACAGGTGGGAAAGGCGTAAGGATTTTTCCAGTGTTTGTATGGAGATCGTATGGCAAATAGTTTTCACAAAACGTTAGCACCAGGAAAAGAGGAACGCCGAATTTACCTAGCTACAGCGCAAAGAGCTATTTTGACCAATTTTTTACCGCTAAAACTTCCTGCAATTTTTTCCCAGGAATTACAGAAAAAAAGAGTTGTTTAATTGCTGCAACACAACCAAACAGAGCCATTCGATCCAAACTTCACCTTTGCCGTAGTCCCTTTGTCTTGTTCCATCTTTTTAAGCCATGAATCGATATCATCCAAATTACTTCTAAACTGATACCAGTTGGGCACAATGCGAATCGCCTTCTTCTGTTTCTCAAGCTCGTCACATGCCTTGAGCCACCGATTTGAGAGGTCCAGCATGGACTGATGTATACGATCTCCTCGGGCCCCCTCCCTGTTAGCAAGAGTTTTGCTCTCTTGTAACAAGTGTTCCACGCGTGGCTGAAGACTTTCCACTTGCATTTCTGCAAACTAAATCAAAAGAAAAGATAGGTTAGCAAAGCGAGCGCGCCGAACACGTGTTCCTAAGAGGAACTGAGAGCTTATCGAAAACCTCGTCCACATTTCGTACCTTGATTTTTTCGTTCACTTCTTCCTCGGTTGTCGTTTTCGGTGTCTGAATTTCGATGATGAGATCCTCAAGACTTTGCACTTGTAACAAGATCTGACTCAAGCGTCTCTGAAAATCGTCATCTCCAATATAAGCTGTTTTACACAAAAAAAAGAAAACATTTTTGTTCCGCAGGAAATAGCTTTAATCTAAGTTGAATAAATAAAGTGAAACCACCAGAATACATCAGTACTCATTTTAACACATGCACAAGGAGGCGATCTGAAAAAAAAAAATGACTTCGTCTCTGCATTCCTGCTTTGCCTTAACTTGGCTAATCGTGCGAGATGGCAGCAAGACGGAGCTCGTAAAGATACATTTTTACGGTCATAAAATGCCTCACGAGAGCAAGGCCATGAAAGGCAAAAAGCGTTTGGTGCGTGTGCGATACGTATACGACGTGCTACAGACAGTAGCACTCAAACAGTAGTACTCAAATTCCCAGGAGGCAATAAGGCGGCACGGCTCGGGTGGTTATGGCATCGAGTTTCCATGCGCAAGCGCTGGTTTACTAAGTGATTATTAAGTGAAGAATTGTTGTTGTTAAAAAGCGCTAAATCACCTGTTTCCGGTGCTGAATGTGTTGTGTAGGTCCTGTGTGTCGTGACCGTTTCAATAATGGGAAGTCCAGTATCGGTTTCCTCAATCAAACCACCGGGCTGTGATGATACTGTCTTCCGCTCCTGAGAATAAAACTCAAAACAGTCAGGCTCCGGTCCCTTGATTTTATGACGAATGACTGAAGAAGTTTTCAAGACCTTCTCCGGTCAGCTGGACGCAGCCTCGCTGAACCTTTTTGTTTTTTGGACTGTATAGTATCGCACTTTTGATTGTTTTAAAGAAATCCGTCGTCTGTTTGTTTGTTTCGTTATTCTCAAACGCGGGCCTAAAATTAGAAAGAAAAAAAAATAGAGGAAAAAAACGTTTCCCAGTTACCGTGACAATGATCTCAGTTTCCACGCGTCCTCCCATAGCTCGGGCCTGCTCAGCCTGCCTTTTCGCGTCTTCTAACTCTCCCTCTAACTCTCTTATACGCAAAGAGAGGTCATCCCAGCGTCGATCCAGTAATCGCTTGTACGGCTCCATAATCTGCCGGCCGTGGGACACAAACTCGCCACTCTGTTTTCTGATTAGGTTCAGCTGAGGTTCGCGGTTTCTTATACTCTCCTGAATTTCCTGAAAACACATGCACACACAAAATTTAAGCGTTCAGTTCGAAAATTTCCTCACCCGAGAATTAATAGCCGAGCGACTTTAACCTTTCAGTATCACTATAAGGCGCGGGCCTGTTAAATAAAAGCTCTGCGCGCTCTGTTCGCGCTCTGTTTCTTTGCAATACATATACGTATGAGAAAAACAAGACGAAATGATTAAATTTTGCGGTTTGTGGAAAAGTAAGGATAACTCTTTGCATTCTCACTCCCAACTTAAACGCCGTTTTCCAACTTAGCCAGATTAAGTCTTGAACAATTGGCGCACAATTTATATCTTGAAAGAATTTCGAACCGGTTAAAATAGCGCAAGGTTTTATTTCCGTGCGTTCGGCCTTGCTCGGCCTTTTTCGGCCACGCTCGGCCACTTACCCTCTCCTTGTTAATCCGATAAAAGACAATCGGGATATCAGCTTAATACTTAAGATATTGTATAACATTGTAACGCGACCACATTAGGTAATATTTTGGAAAGTATTGAGTCTTGAGTAACAAATTATTACGGCGTGAACACATCAAACAGATTTGTAGATCTGTCACGGGGTTTACACGAATACGGGCCAAAAGTCGCCAAATTTACACTTTTAATGCCTTTCCCTGTCTCTTAATCACTGAAAATGGCGTTAAAAAAAGGATGAGATAATATGTTACCAAATCGATCACTGATCTTATGCGAGTTTTCGACCACACATGTTATTTAAAAAAAGGAAGCAGGTTTGATACTTCAACATGGCGTTCTTTGAATGTTCAACTTGTTCTTAAAATGCCACGATACTGAATGGAGTATTGCTCCTCAAAGAAACTCGACTCCGCAGGATTCGCCGCAACTTAAATAATTTCAAAAGATTTTACACTAGGAATTCGCGCAACTTTCGGTAAAGCAGACATCGCAATTTTTTTCAAGGAGTAATTATGACCTTGGTATGAAAGTTAAAATGATATTAAACTCCACAACACAAAGAACCGCTCAAATCTTAACTTGTGTGCAAGAAGAAAATATATACACATATAGCCCATTAAGAATTAGTAAAACAATGAGGGAAGGGTGGTTGCTGGCCGAAACCTACCTACCTTCGTGAGATATGTTGAAAAAATAACCGAAATGGCAAACTGTGAAAATCGATGCAGAATCTTAGTTGCAACAGTTTCATCAGATTTGCGAATAAAAAAATATCTGTAGAAAATTAATTTTCTGATTTTTGTATTCTTATCTTGAGCGTTCCAATATCCGAGCGAAGCACTTGTGTTTATGAACATCTTCCTGGTGAGATTAACGACCGTTCGTTAAATCAAATTCTATTTA
The DNA here is from genome assembly GCA_949126865.1 of Montipora capitata. Taxonomy (NCBI): domain Eukaryota; kingdom Metazoa; phylum Cnidaria; class Anthozoa; order Scleractinia; family Acroporidae; genus Montipora; species Montipora capitata. The sequence continues at coordinate 12,123,750 of OX421446.1, forward strand.
AAGAACGCCCTAAATTGTTTACGCTGAAAACTTACCTCAATCTTGCTCTCGGCTACAACCGTTTCTTCATCCTTCGGTCGAACTTTAGTGGTCTCTTGTTCCATATCTTCCAGCCACTGATTCATCTGATCCACAGACTTCTCAAAATCCGCAAGCTTGGCCTTGTACTTCGGCAGTGTCAACAACCTCTGTTCAGCCGAAGAGCTTAGATCTTCCCATGCGTTATTTATGCGAGTCAATCTGTCCTCCAAATTCTCCAGTTGTCCTGTTTCAGACAGATCCACCAACTCTCGGCCAACTTGTGTCAACTGTTGAACGTCGGACATCTTGCCTGTAACTTCTTGTACGAGTCCCTGTTGGGAAAAGAGAACGAAATCAACATGTTTACGAGAGTTTCGGAAATGAAGCAACTGTTACCGACCTTTAAGCGCCTTAAAATCAATGCTCTTTACTGACCTTTACTTACTTATCTCTCGGCACGACTATAAAATTTTTCGTGAACGATAATCCTCTCCCGGGTGGCTTTTGAGCTCGGCGGAAGTCGCAAAACGTTCGGTCATCAAGCAACCGAAGACTTCACTACAACGCCATTTCATAAAAAAAAAAAGATTCGTCGAGAAATTTAATCGTTCGGAGAGGCTTAACAAGTAAAATTGATATAATTGATTTGCTACATAAGTTTCCCGTCTAGGTGATCTTTCGGCATACGATGCTACAAAGCTGTGGTTAAAAACAGCGGATTTCCTTATTATCGCGTGCAGAGAATAAAATTAACTTGATTAAAATCACCTTGTAACATTCCACTCGTCGCGATGGACTTGTGTAAGTTAAAACAAAACCTTGCCGCATTTTCTGTTCTTCTAGAGCACGAATTTCTTGTCGTGACATTGAAGAGTCGAGTACGATCTCTACGTATTTCTAACATTTCTTTCAAACGTTTATATTGAATTTGTTTCGGCCTTCCTAAAACACTCGTCCGCAACATGGATACGAAGAAACGGATTAATATCAACCCAAATTTCCAGGCCGTTGCCAAACAATATAAGCTTAAAGCTTCCTATAGTTGTTTTGTTGGTCTACGCAGAAGATACTTGTCGATCGCAAATCCAATATGGATCAGTCAAGTACAGAAATAACAAGACCGAGATAACTGGTTTAGCCAATCAGAGAGAAGAGAAAACAATAAATCAAATGCGCCAATCGAGACTCGAATCGGTTACGCACACTGGACCCCAAGCGCGAAAAAATACTTTCCGCCAATTCTTAAAAAAAAATGGAGGGAGATTTTTTTTTACAATGATCCAACACATGATGACTTTAACCATAGCGAAATTACAATTGTGACGCAAAGAGAAATGAGAGCCTATGGCAACAAAATGTTGACGCCAGTCAATATTAAATACATTTGCATTGCTTAGAGAAGTGGAAGGAGGTCATGAAGGCGGTTGTCCTTCGATTTGTTAAGGACTTCGCAATTTAGCATTTGCTTTGTTACTGGCACCAGGGGGTGTTACAGACCTCTGGTTTTACGTGTAATGCCTGCATACACATTCTTCTCTCGTAAAATATCGCGGAAAAATTAAATGGAGGAGAGACCTAAAGAGGTTGTGTCCCGAAATTTAGCCAAATTCAGCGACTGGAAACTGGCAACAGGCGAAACGTAAAAACTTTGAAAGTTTGAATAAAACAACAAATACAAAAGGAGGTGGGAATGGGCAAAATTGAGGAAGAATAAAATGGATTGCAATACGAGTTTTTGAAAACTGTTCAGGCATACAGTTTTTCAAAGTTTATCCCTGTTGTTTGTAACTTAAATTATGTATGCTCGACATTTATTTTTTGTTACGAAGCTTTGAGTTGTGCTGCTTAAAGTGCCCATAACCCCAAAATATTTTTTTCGCTAAAATGAATCTTTGCACCTGTTCGAGACGCATTGCGGCCATTTTTTTTTTCTAACAAATCCTGCCATTTTATAGGCTTCGGAAGTTGCGAAAATCCAAGCATCTTTTGTTCACGACCGAATGAGAAGGGGAGTGGGTCTATTTCTGTTTTTACGTTACAATCTACTTTGCATGCATCTTTACAAAGAGTTAATGCAATGTAAATAAGTTTGTGACGTAAAAACAGGAATAGACTCACTCCCCTTCTAACTCGGTCGTGAACAAAAGATGCTTCGATTTTCGCAACTTTCGAAGCCTCTAAAATGGCAGGATTTGTTAGAAAAAGGAAAAAAAAGCCGCGATGCGTTTCGAACAGGTGCAAAGATTCATTTTTGCGAAAAAAACATTTTGGGGTTATGGGCACTTTAAAAATAATTTCTGAGTTAACGTTAAGTTGCATAGCGAACAGGGGTGAGTTATTGGTATAATAACATGGGTGACAAATTACTCCTTAATTTTGGCGCGAAATTTCAGCGTTAATTTATAATTTCACATGTGAAATTACAATGTTGCCATGGAAACTTTTCCTACAATACCAAAATGGCGTCCGGGTTTGAAAATAACCAGCGTCTTATGAACGTAACTTGTCACCCATGATATTAATAGCTCATTAAATGGTATACTCGTGAAATTAGGGTGTAATTTCACTTGCGTTTTGTCCAAAATCAAATAATATCCCTCGCCTAAAGGCTCGGGAAATTATTTGATTTTGGACAAAACACGCGTGAAATTATTCCCTAATTTCACTCGCCACCATTTGATTGCCCATAGAAACTACACAAAATCAACTGCACTGGCGTGACACAGCCCCTTTAAAGGTAACTTGCCATTGTTTCGTGTCACGCTGTGAACGCAATATTTTTTCATTTAGGGCAGGGGGGGGGATGACATTCGTCAAAAAACGCGGTTTTAGTTTTCGAGAGTTAACATGGGAACTTTGCTCATTCCAGTAGGGTTGTGACGTGAATAGATACTCCAAAATAAGGTGAGACAATTAGGTTTGTGTATATAAAGTGCCAAAGCGGGTCAACACTGAGGTTATCAACTATTGCCACGCTAACGTCACCAAATCCTACACCTGCATGTGTCATTCTCGTCATAACCATTCCAGAAGTAAGTCTTGTGTAATCTCACCATAATCAAAGATCGGTCAATCTCATGCCGGACTTTGACCTAATGACCTCCCACAGGGTTCCCTCCTCATGATTTGGTGTGTCTGTGCATTTGGACTCACCTTGTTCCATTTTATTTCAGCATCCACATCTTCTGGGAAACCAGCCTCCTCTCTTTTCCTTACTTCACTTGTCTTATCATCAAGCCAGTTCTCCAAGCTGTTCATGTCGCTCTCAAGTCGTTCGGCCAACGGCAAGGCTTCGCGGAAGGCCTAATTAATGGACAATAGATAAAAGAAAGGATCATTTGGTGTTGTGAATTGTATCCGAAGTTGTTCTGTACCAGAAAGGACATAAGTTGGACCAGAAGGTCATGACCTAGCTTCTGATTAGACTCACTCCTGTTTACGCACTCGCTTATTGTCGTTATATTAAAGGATATGACAACTTAAAAGCACGGTAAATGAGACATAAGTTGTTTTTTTTCCCTAGTACCACGCCAAAACTGTATAACAAAGTAGACCTGTAATTCTAGTTAATAATGGTAATTTGAACTGAGTGGAGTGCAGTTTAATTGGTCTGAAATCGTACGTCTGATTTTAAAATGCGCGCTCGTTCGATTTGAATTTCAGACCAAAATTGCACGACACGAAGTTCAATTATCCATTTAGAAATCATTAATTACATAATCGTTCAAATACAGGATTTAAGTCAGTACCATTATTTTATTGATCCAGTTAGGAACAAAAGCAGCAAAATTCGCCTCACAATGGATTTCTTTGTATTTTATTTTCCTGCAATTTGATTGGTTACTTTAAACAAGCCTTGGAATCTAATTAGTTGTTTTGTCCTTTCTCAATGGCTGGATAAAAGATGCGATGTAGAGCAAAAAAAATAGTGCGATTCGCGATTAAATCACACTGCTGATGGATGAAATATAATGGTAAATATAAATAGAATATAAAAAATATTCATAATTACGAAATACTACCAAAAAATAATAACTTTGCCTCACGAACGCTGGCCAAACAGTTAGATCTCTTGAAGCTCAAGGTGAACCACAGAGTCAGGCAAGTTAAAAGTCACAATTACTTGGCTATTGACTTTCGGAGTTCATTGATCGATTCTGGTCAGCAATGTCTTTTCTGTGCCACTGTTATGCTCCGAGTCATTGGGAAAATGGACGAACTTCGTACCAAACAATTACTATCTTTCATAAAGTTGTCAAAGTGCGGTGATGAAAATTTGGAGTTTGCGCCGGTTGGGTGCAAGACTGTCACGCGATAAATCATTACTTTACTACGGTATTAAATTGGAGGAGATAATCCAGAGATTCACGCCGGGTAAGCAAATGTGGGCATTTTTTCCAAATAAATGGCTGTTTTCAACCCGATATATAAGTCAAATACCCTGGTAAACTCTGCTAAAGCATACTCACAAAACTCCATGAAAATCATCCACAATCGTATTGTTATTACAAATGGTGTAGACGTACCGAACTTGATAAACAATTGAGACGCGATAAAAGTGAATTCGAGATATCCGTCATTTTTTCAAGGCATTTGTTGGTATTAAAAACTGTTAATCGCAAAGGTCCCACTCGATGTAAGTCGCACAGAGCCATAAATATCTACTGCAAGTATTTTCTCTCACTGTTAAGAAAAACGGATAAGATGGAAGAAAATTGTCATGTAATCAAGTAAAGGAGCCTCTCTTGTAGAGTCCATGTAGAGCCGGAGAAAACGCTCACCTTACCGAACCAAAATCAAGACTTAAATTGTGAAAATTCTTGGAACAAATTAATTTATAGCAATCAAAATTATACAGCAAGCACAATAATCGAAACAAAGTTTGCTTTCAAGTTAAACGATTCTTCGTTATAATTTGAATCGCAAACTAATCGATGCCTCATATAAAGTCTTTGGCGACAAACGAATTGCATAAATGGATCGCCCCGACGACGCAAGCTTCACAAGCAGACCACTTACGAATTTATTGACCATTTCGACGGCTGTCGTATAAAAAAATTGACGACGGTTGCTGAATAAAATAAAATACAAGTTTTTTCGCTTGTGATGCAAGACGTCGAAATGTTTATAAAAGTTTAAACATTTACCTTCAATATTTCGTGCTGTAAAAAACGACTTCAGGTCAAAATCAGCCATGCAAAAATTGTATTCATTGCCACAAGCAAACTCGGGGAATTGATCAACACACGGTCCTGCGGAAAATCGCAGCGATAATTTCACGAAAGCACTACAACATCGCAGAAGGGATCGAACAGATGTTAATATTCTTATCTCTACGAGATCGGGGAGGGCCGGATCGAGAAATCCAATGACAGAGTTGGATTCAATTTTTGTTTATAACTTAATAATGGCTTACTTTTGAATTTCCCGAACCTGAAAATAATCGCGACAAAAAATCGTTTAATTGAAGAGTCAATTTACTAGCGGATTAGTTAAATAGCTTAGCAGTTTTGTAATCAGCATTTTCGTGAACGAAGTCCGGGCCACCTGTGGTATAAAATAGTAAAAATAAAAGAAAGTGCATTGACTCCTAACAATATTATTATCTTTATTATTGTTTTAGTTATTGTTACATTATTTTATCTTTATTATTGATATTGTCATGTTGTGGTCTGTCTGTCTTCTGTAGTGTATCATGGTTGGGATGGTACATGGTCCGAGATACTAGCTACATCGAACTACTCTAAAATCCGAGGGTAAATAAACATATAAGATATGATATCATTATTGTCATTGTCACTGTCAGTTCGTTAATATGTCAATATTTAAATGTCAATATCAATGTTAATGTCCACGTCACTGCCATATGTCAATGTCAATGTCAATATCAATGTCAATGTCAAATGCCAATGTGAAATGTCAATGTCAAATGTGAAATGTCAATGTCATTGTCGTTGTCAATGTCAGCTTCAGCGTCATCTCATCATCATCATCATCATCGTTAAACTTACAAATGTACCACGTGGATCGTTGACATCCAAAGTCGGCAGGGAGTTTCTAACAGAGATCCAAATCAGGCTTACAAAGTCCTGTAGCCCCATATCGTATTTTGAATCCCATTTGTTCGCACTTACATCTCCCAACTTTGAAACGATCGAGTACGTGATACGAGATCAACAACAAGGGTAGTGTATGGGGGAGGGGGGAGAAAGGATTTTAGTCCAGAGAAAGACATTTATTTTGCTAGAACACGAACGCAATTCACTTGTTCTGAGAGGGTAATTTGTGACACGAATTTTGGGGCCCGGCTTTCAATAATTTAGTAACTAAACACAACTGACGTGATTGTGTTTGTTTTCACAGTTATCCCTTGACAACAGATAAGTGTAATTGTGGAAGCGAAATCGGACACACTACTACCTTCGACCGGAAATCCTTAAAAGAAGCAGGGCACAAAATGAGATTAAAAAAATAACAACGTGGCCTTGGATGAACCAGACAATGCCGAATGTCAGATTTTACGCTAGAACTGAAAAGCTGGAGGCAAAGTGATAAAAGATACGTAGTTGCCATCAAGAAGACAAACTTTAAGCGTTCCAAAGACGGAGGTCGCGGGGCTCAATGGGTAGCCTTGGCCCCTTTACCTTAAAATTAAGCTTAAAAATACAAGTTGATAAAGTAATAAAAAGACACAAAAAAGGAAAATTTGAGATGAACAAAGAAAATGACCTTACAGGTCATTAATCCTCTCCAAAAGAGAGATACTCCCGAAGACAACATTTCCGAGCATGTTCAATCTAAACTGCTTGGGGGTTTCAGGATTCCGTAAAATGCTTGCTATCAAGCTCAATTTCCGCATCCGATTTGAAAATACGATTAAAAAACCGCCCTTAAAGCAAAATTTAAGGAGTGGCGGTTTATCTGGTGAGAATCAAATTAGGGTGAATCTTGAGTGCTACGACAAAGCCATAAGCTTGACAATGCCACCACTTTGAACCATTCAGTTGTAACAGCTCGTGGCACTTAGCCACCTTTCGTAAGAGAGAGGAAGTGTCGAGTATATTGCGTCTCTCAAAAAAAACTGACTTCATCCCACTTATTAGACTCATGCCAAATTCTCATTTAGTTTTAGGTTGATTAAAATTCAGAGTAATTTCTGACTTCACGAAACAATGAATGGAGAAGCGCCAACTGTTATGTGGTTACAAATCGATTGTTGTAAAAATAGCAAATGAACTTTGAACTTTGTTTATTTTTCAACTTTTCACCATTATAATTTACAGCTATGGAAATGTAGCCACTTCTCTAGCATAATGAGATGTTTTGAAAAAACTTTCTTCTCGCTTACACGAAAACGGTAAGACCTTTACAGAATAGACAATCTTAAAGCGAGGATATTCATGACATTTTAAATTTACAAGCTGCGAGGCAAGCATATGATTGCTTAGTTGACAAACAGCAAGAATTCTGTATCCATGCCAGCTATCGCTAACAAAAACCTCAGGACAGTATGCGTCTCTCAAAACACACTTAAAAAGGTCACGATGATTTTGGCGACGAGCTCGAGGCAATAATCAAATTAATTTTCCAAAACACCGACAAAATAGCAAAGTAGTCATTCAAGTCTTCTAAACCACACTTACTGAGCACGTTATTAATTGTCTGGTTTGCAGTCTACTAGAGAAAAGAGGGATCACATCCCACTCGAAGATGATCCTAAATCTCCCCCTTAATTACGAAGGATTTTGATAAAAACAAAAACAGGAATGGAGAATGACTTTGTGCGGTCATTTTTGGCAGCTTCTGCTGCGTATGAGTAAAACAGGAATCAGTTTCGAGTCATTTCGGTACAGCCTGACTCAAAGTATGACGAAGAAACAAACGCAGCTTTTTCTATGTGCAGAACTATTCCGTGGTGCTTGCTGTCATTCTCTACATAGACATTCACACGTAAAATACAACCAGTTGGGAATGACCACTGATAACCGGCAAGGGCAAGTCTTGTGCATTCAAGATATGCATATTATGTATAATCCGTATGTTGTGCATATACAAGGTGCTTATTTGACTAACCCACGAGTCTATAAACAAATTCCTAATGCGCGCTAAAGGATTCCAGCAAACGAACAAACGAAGACTTAAGAGTGGAATATTCATGCAGAAATATTCCTTTTCAAATTCGAGCAATAGTAGCTCAGGACTAAGCTATGAACAAACCTCTTCCTTGTTTCGCAATTTCCTCTCCAACTCTCTGTGTTCGTGAACAACCTCCTCAACACGTCTCTCGACCCCAGTCCTCTTTTCCTCGGGCACTTTATCCATGATCTGATGCCCGAGCTTTCTGACTTGGTCCAAGTCCTTTTTAAGAGCAGACAGCTCATCTTTATACGACTGTTCAGAAATAAAAATAATTCCGTTAACACTGAGATGTTCAAAAAAAAAATCATGAATTACTGAAGGCCGTTTCCGAAAAGAAGTTAATTATGAGACGGGATCGTAAAAGATGGGTATGCAATGCGCACATATGATCATTTAGTCTAAGAAAACTGTTATCCTACGTTTCGATGTATCCAACATCATTATCGAAATATTAATTCGTGGAGTGTCAAAGTCATGCAAAGACCAGGATTTGAGTTTTGAATATCATTAGATGGCATCCTTGGGTGTGTGATTTTATGCAATGGCATTGTACGTTTAGTGATGGTTTAACCTCCTATAGAAACAACTTTACGTTTGCTCCAGACATCTCGTAGCAGCCATATTTGCATACTAAAACAAAGAAAGAAGTTTCACAAAAATGAGTTCAATTCCCAAAAGAATATAAGTCACTCCTCCAGTATGGCTGCCGTGACGTCATGTGAAAACACTCTATTTAAGGACGCTCGAAAGGGTTTTCAGCTGAGCGCGCGAACATAAGCCACACACGCAATTCGTTTGAGAGACAGCAAAGGCCGCTTTTGCTGTTCAAAAGCTTTTAAGCGCAATCATGATAACTCTCCTCGGTTAAGAAGTTGTTGTTTTGGAACTCTGGAATGAGCTGGAATGAGCGGGTGACGCATGCGTAAATGCTGATCTTGTAACCCCTCTCATTTTCCTGATTTTGCAACTTTACTTGTTTATATCTCTGCTGCCGGAGAGTTAATTTTTTTCATTTTTTGCATGTTAGCTTAGATTAATTTAAAACGTTTGCGTACATCCATGCTAACATGATCTACAGATTTTGTTGAATTTTAAATATATTAGAGGTTATCTCTAATAAATATAAAAGGGATGGGATATTGCGTCCAGCGTCCAACACTACACTTACTGTTTCTAATAAAATATATTTAGAAAATATAAATATATTAGAGGTTATATATTAGAGGTTATCTAACATTATCTGCTAACGCTGATGATTTCACCATTCCGTTGTTTTTAAAAAAGACAAAATATCATGATTTTAAGGCTCAAAGAAATGCCGTATATCGTTGCCATGGCAACGTTACTTTGGAGGAAAATGTGATGTGAGAAATCTACGATTGGTACTTAAAGTGCTACTATGATCAAAAAATCATTTTCTTTTTTTCTTCAGATTTTGAAAGCATGTTCGCTTAACACCTGATTGGCAAAATTTTGAGCTTTGATTTTTATCCAGAGGCTGTTTATTTTGAGTGTAAGGTTTGGATTTCACGATCCGTTATTACTCACGTTCAAAACTGACCGATTGGACCTCAGAGGGTTGGATCTAGGGAAAAGTGACGTCATTTACTCGCTAGCTTAAAATTTCAGCATGTAAACGCAACTTATTATATATGCAAAACACGAGTTTAAAAATTTGAATCCCCAAACTCCCGTGCTGCATATTAATTCAGCCACGTACACACGCAATGCATTCTTAAACCAGTCTTTGACGTCACCTTCGGTCAACACTAACGACCATCCGTCAAACTGACATTGGACATTTCCTTACAATTACACGACGCAATATCCCATCTTAATATGAGAAGCTTATCGCTGTAAAAAGAATGAAAATAGGCAGAATTAGAGCTTTAGTTCAACAAGAAATTGCGTTTCTAAGCTATGCCGCGCTGATCTACAGTACTTAGGTCTAAAAACCACGTTGAAGACGGTTAACTTTCAATTGTTTTGCTGGGTACTACTATTTCAATACTCTAAAAAACTCGAGTTTCCGGGAGGTTGTCTCGTTAGTCTAGTGGATATCGGAAACTGCAAGGTGAAGCCATCGATCCGGTTTCAACTCTTTGCCTCGCCTATTGTGAATCTTCTCAGCTTGTTTAAAATCTTTGTTTCGTTGAAGTAGATTTGAAGTCTAAAGTAGACTGTACGTCGTATAAGTTGAATAAAAAGGGAAATGTCAGTTTGAGGGATGGAAAGAAGTGATGACCGTCATTTTCTCCTTGACCCAGTTCCCTCAAGATTTTAAAGTTAGTAATGGCGGACCAATAAATACCTAAATACCAGTTGAAATAAACAAGTGTCTTTTTAAAATCAAAACTTAAAACTTGGGTCACTTAGTGTTCAGTTAACATAGTTTTTAAATCCACAGAAAAAGAAGAATTATTTTTCGGTCGTAGTAGCACCTTAATACCCTTGCCAAATTTCGTCTTGATATGATTAACCCAACTGTATCCAAGGACAGAATATGTTAATTTGTTTGAAAAAAGGAGAAACTATTTCGAGCATCTTTAATTTAAGCTATCCCAAGCTCTTATGTTTTTGTCTTCGTGGTAGGTCATAGGTAATCGAAGCTTTCCAATATCGCGAACAATGACTACCCTACGCTACGCTAAATGGAACTTCGAATCATTGAAGTTAGTGAGCGATTGTCAATTCTAAGCGAGTGTCTGGAACTTGCGCCTTATCGAACAATTTTTTGATCTTCCGTAGACAAGGAAATGGCCTCGTTTGGTTGAGATCTCAGAAAACCACAACCCAAAATATACAAGGAATTCTTAGAACTCAAAATACCGCGATATAGCACTTTCCTTTCTACTACGTACAATGGCACTGCGCGAAACAACAATTACGCTGCTATGAAAATGTGATGCACACATCGTGAAAGAAAAAAGAGATTTTCAGGTATAATTACCTCTGCCACCGAACGTACTTTATCACGAAATGATGAAAACATTGTCCAAAAAGTAGAGCGAGGAATCAATCTCCATGCAAATCAAAGGATAAAATTCTTTAGAGGAATACAGAAACAGTCTTCAAATCATTCACTACAGGAGGCCTCTTAGGAGATAAAGAGCTCCAATGCATTTAAAAAAATTAAAAGCATCACATTCTTTACTATTTAAATTGCAAGGACTCCATTACACTAGCTCAATTAAGTTATCCAAGACAGTTTTAAGTGTTTTCTTGTTGCCGGGTACTAAAAACAAATTTATTGACAAACATTTTTAATAAAAATTTATGACTACAACAAACAACGGATTTAAAAGGCCTATAAATCAACAATACAGAAAAACAAGGGGAAATCATTCGTCCGTGAAAAAAAAAAAGAAAAATGCTCCAAGGTTTGTTATCTATATCCTGCCGGCGGTATTTTTCTATAAACACAAAAAAATTATCATGAATGAAAAGTTTTTAGTCTCTGAGACGTTCAAACATGTCTGATGAATGACATGTTGCACCATGACATGTTGTATCAGAAAAACTGATACAATTAAGAAGGCTGGATAGTCCTGAAAAAATTATTGCCGGACCACAACTGTTGCAAAGAATTCTTAAGAAAAATGATTTTGTAGTTGTTTAAATCAAGTTATATATGCATACTGACTAAATTTCACAAGAATTTTTACTGATAAAATCTTGCCGCTTATAGTAGTCTGAGCAAAAATTATAATGGGTATTAATCACTTTAACTCATTCTTAAAAGGTAAAGTTTTTTTTTCCAAAACAGTAAAGCGCTTGATGACTGGAACGAAAAGTGACCGAAAACGAACAAGCCACGGGGTTTCAGTCATGGCTATAAATTATATATGATTGTAAATGCGACCAAACGACGCATATACATTTTTTAAATTTCCATTGTCTGATCACGAGGGCTTTCTTAAAGAACGTTAAAATTCGGCTGCCGATTTGGAGGCAATTTTCTAAGCTTGAGCGCCATTATCAAATGCACATTTCGATGGAGCATCCATTGAGATTGGGGAGAATTTGCGTGACAAGCAACGGGAGTATCACAGGAATCCCAAAATAACGTAACGGCTGTAAACGTGACACATCAACAGTGGTAACTCTGCTTCCGAAATTCTTTGGCCGTTCAGCCACTTTAGTTTGCTAATAACTTTGACAAGGAGCTTTAAAGCCTTAAGCCTAAACGAAATGTTTGGCCATAAAAACACGTGAAAAAAAAATATCGCCAACCCATTTCGGATGTTCTATAGAGGGCTAAGATTTTCTGCCCAAATTGGCCAGTTGCATGGTCAGGACGTGATTACTACCAGACCAGAATGCTTTGTCAAAATGCTTTGTTATTCATTTTCTTCTCTCCTGGGAACAAAGAAACAATTGTTTAAATTTGCCTGACAATAGAAGCAACTGAAAGCAGTCTGGTCTTCGTAGTAAATGACGCCATCACGCAGATCGCCTATTGTGAAAAACCTTTAACAAAAGACATACCACGCATTTATCCAGCAAACTCTTGATATTCCTCGGCTCTGAAGACTCCAGTTTGAGCTTCTTCACTCCGCGCTGGATTTTGTCCAAATCGGTCAGTGTCTGTCCATGAAGCGTGTCGAATTCAGCTTCCAGTTTCTTACCCGGTTGTTCTCTGAGCTTTGTAAACTTGGTTTGAATTATCTCCCATTTGGTTCGCACCTGCTCCAATTCTTTCTCCATCTTGAAGTAAGCGGACCCCTTTGGAGTTTTACTCAGTTCGTGGCAAGTAGATGCTACAGTGTTCATGAGCGACTTGTTCATTGAAAACTCTTCCTCTAGAGCCTAACAAACACGAAAAAAGAAAGAGTGACAATAAGTCGTTGCAAAGTATCTTTGAAGAAAAGTTAGTGCTAACATCTACTATCTTGGACTTCTCAAATTCGATAAAAGACCACAGGCTCTGGCGCCGTCTTCCCCCTCCGGGACAGAGAAATGATGATGGGATCTACTTCTTACCAGGGTAAAGTAGATTGAAAAGGAACGAAGCCCTTCGACTGCCGATTTTCGTTTGGGTCTCGGGCAAAAGGTTTCAACATTTGCTTTAAGATCCGTCCGATTTTGTTGAACGATGTTAAACGATGTTGACTGCTCGGGAGAGCAAACGGATCCAACACATCATCAACATTGACGAGAAGTCTGGTATTCAGTCGCAGGCTGCAGTCAAGGTTGTTGCTATGGATAGGGACATGGTACGTCATTAAGAGGTCGACTGGTACGCATGCGCATGCCAAACAATGTGGAAGGGGGGGGGGGGAGGGGGCAAAATTGCATTAACTTTATTCAACATTCGTGATAACAAAACAAATGTTAAATGTTTGTTAAAACAAAGTTTAAACGCTTTTAAAGTCACTCAACCTCAATTCAACTTCTATTGAACATGTTTCAACACGGTCGGAATGGGGCCAAACGGTTTCAACATCGCTATTGGACAAAATCGAACAGCCGGGCCTTAAGCCTATGTATATCAAACGGAATAGCATTTTTTTAAAACTAATTGTTATAAAAACGTATCCTTTTAACATGTTATCACGGCAACTGAGAAATGTTGAAGCAAGCCTGCTCCTTTCTGAAGATAGAATTACTTTCTATCCGACAACTACTTTTTGTACCTTGATTTCTCTTTCATCCATCTCCTCGTGCTTGGCCAGTTTAGAGTTGATTACAACCTCAATCTTCACCACCCAAACTCGTATCGTTTCCAAGTCTTTTTTCAATTGTTGCCGTCGCTGTATTTCACCTTCAAGAACCTGTCGGGTTTTGTCAACCTTTCCACGAACATCAGACACACGCTCCTGAGGGCAGGGTGCAAAGAAAGTCAGTTTTAGAGCTTGGCATTCGGGCAAGCTGTAGCTAGCATGTACTAGCCCAAAATTCATTTCAATTAGCCCGAAAAAAAAAGTTGATGAGCAGGATTGATTACAGTTCTTCTGTAGTTTAAATTCCCGCCAAAAAAATCACTTTCCCCTGAGGCAAGTTAACAACAGAATTCACTTGCCCGGCAGCAAATCCTCTAGCCCCAGGCTATCGGACACCACTTTCTTTGCACGCTGACAGAGGGCGAAAAAAAAAAGCGTTTACGCCTTTTAAAACTTACTAATTAACTTTACTGTAATTCTCAGAGCAGAACAAAAAAGAAACAACTGAACCTGGCTAACATTTGTGGAAGGCAAGCGCTTTCAACACGACGCCATCACAGCTACCCTATTGTGCATGAAAAAGATACTTCGCTTGCGAAATCGGGGATTCATGTGTGGTAGGGAACAACCAAACAAGAAAGATACAGGAGAGTTATTTTATCTCAAAGATGATGAAGGATCTAAAATCAGTCCTGTTCCTTGGTGTGCATGCAAGTAACTTTTGAAGGCTACATTTATGAAAGACAAACATATGACCCGGAAGAAGCATTTTAAAAAGATTTTTACATCATCTGGATTACGAACGTTACTTGAGCAGTAAGCAAAGGAGAGCCTGAAAAATTCAGCGTTGAATGGGATTGGAACGCGTGACCTCTGCTTTTCCGATGTAGTGCTTCCCTAACTGAGCTACCCCCAAGACAGAGAGTTTGCCTTTTCATGAGTTCGTAATAAACCCGCACACAACATATTCCGGGATACAATTTTGGAAGCAAGATTCCATGGGAATTATTCTCCCTCAAAGGCGACCAAGACTGATTATTGTTTCTTGAATAAAAAAAAAAACACGATTTTAAAATTTTCACCTCATACGGTTCCATTTGCTTTCTGACCGATATTTTCTTGCTTGTGAGGTGCCTGGCGAGGTCGGGAACCGAGCCTGTCCCGCTTTCCCTGATGTTTGCCACGTGACGGTTCAGGCTCTAAGGAAAAGCAAATAAAAGCTAATAAGAATCTTGCAGTCTTTTTCCCAGCCAGTTTTGACGAAGTAACTAGTAAATAAAGTGATGATTTAGTGATGATCGGATATCAAACAAGTGGTATCACTTGAAGAATTAAGACGTTCACTTAAGTTCCTCTCGAATGAGGAAAATAACATGGCAGATCTATCGAATGAATAATTCTACAACTGAGTCCCTCAAGTAACTTCGCTACTGTTATTGTTTTAAATTGCTGCGCTTAGTAATTGGCCACAAAAAGTCATGTGCCTTTTGACCCAGTCAGATACAACAGCAAAAAGAATTGACCGCATGCGTACTTTCCCGCGCTTCGCAATGCATGTACGGTGTGATTGGCTCATTTAATTGACCACGTCTCTGTGATTGGACAAAGTTACTGACTTCAAGACACTTATTTGACAACCGATCCAACTGTAACAAGGAGCCTATGACAAAAAACGAACAAAAGGTACCCCTAGTTTGAATGATCGTTTTGATAAAGGTAAATAAATCACCGAGAGAAAGATTTGTATGCTCAAGTTTCGAGCGTTAGCCCTTCGTCAGCTAAAAAAATCTTTCTTTCGGTAGTTTATTTACCTTTACCAACTTGTTTTGAGGAAATCAAATTTCTAGTGATTTAAAGACTGCTATTTCCCGGCTAAATTCTAAAGGTAACTTAGGCACCCGTGAAGCATCGAGGTCATTGAACAAGTTTACAATATATGGCGAGAGAAGCCGTGTTAAATTTCGATGGTCTCAAAGAACGACAACTTAGAGGAAAGATATCTAAATTGTGAGTCCAAACTCACGGGCTCCTGCGTAAATAAAAATTTCTGCGCACCCGCAAAGCGTCGTCCAACTCGCCCTCGGTTCCTTCCAGTACGTGATAGCTCTTTTCCACTACTCGATCCAGCTCTCCCATCAGCTTGTAATCGCGATCAATCAATACGTTCAACTGTTCCAGCTCCAACTGCGTATGCTTGAACTCGTGTTGCCGCTGTGCAACCTTGGTTTTGAGTCTGTTCCAATCACTGTTCAGCTTTTTCAAGTTCTCTTGCAGGGCTGCCGAGCTCCCCTGTTTGGTGTTTTCGATCATCTGATTGGCTGTGGTATTAATACGCACCACAACCGGTGCTCGTTTCGAGATGTCCTGTTGAAGTACCTAAAAATAAAGGCACACAACAATTCGGTCTTGTTGGATAACGGAAGTTATAATCGTCGATTGCATGAGCTGAAGTGACTGTCCATTTGTAGGGGTATGAGTACAGTGATTCGAAGAACCAGTCAATATTAGAGAACTATGACAGACGCCGGAAATCGCTATGCGATGTAGGGCATTGTTGTAAAATTTCTAATATTTTTGACAGCATGTCATTCTTACAAAGATTAGGAGCGTGAGAATTAAGACTGTATCCAGCAAGAATGTGATCGACTAAAACCCAGAGTTAAAAAGTTGTGACTTGTAAAGAATATTGCTAACTGGGATTTGAGCATTCTTCGCAGCCTTTCCGGGAAGTAAAAAGACCTCAAACAAGAAGTTTAGCAATCTGCAGGAATAGTCTCGTTTTCATAGAGCATCACCAACTTCATTGGTAAACGGTATGTGTTTCATTCCACTTTTGGCATTTGTCTTACTTAATCCATAGCTATACCTTGTAATGATCCATCTTTTCACGAGTGATTCCCTCGCTGGTGATATCACCGTCATAATCAGCAATGGACCGCTCGACTTGCATTATCCAATGGCTTATCTCTTTCATGTCGTGACTCAACTTGTGGTATTTCTCTAGAGCAGCGACCAAGTTGTCTTTAACTCGGAGCGCCACGCGGACAAGCTCGTCCCAACGACTATTCAATTCATCCAGTTCTTTTCTCAGTTTCTCTGCAAATGCCGGAGTAGCCTTGCTAATCATGTAGGGACCAGTCTCGTTCAACGAGTCCAGTTTGCGTTGAAGCTTGGTAACATCTCCTTGAAGGGCCTATGGAAATCAGTAATTTATTGACTATTGGACTGGGTTTAGACAAATGGCTACGCCTTAAGTCTGGGATTCTTTCTTTCTCCTTTTTTTTTCTTTTTTTTTTTTTTTGGAGGAGGGGAGAGTAAGAGTTTGTATTCTTGAAACTTAGAACAGATTCGGAAATCCACGTTTCTTTGAGAAAATAGGAATAACTGATCTTGAATTTTAATCATTGAACAATGCAGAAATTATAATAACCAATCAAATGCGAGCCCTGGGTGGCGCAAATTATTGCATGGTTGCGTCATACTTGCGCGTTACTCTGGCTTGATTACCATGAGCTAAATCGAAAATTTTCCATGTATATTTTTAATAACTTATCATATGATTTTTCGCGCAATTTAAAAAAAATGCTCGTGCATTTTTATTCCAAACTGCACTTGAAATCATGTGATTACCGGTACTAATAGTAACGAGATCATGAGTTTGGCTTTGTCCTTTGGCCCAAGAGATTTCACAAGTCAATAACAGAAGTTAAGCTTAAAAAACCCGGTGCCTACAAATTGTTAGAATGGAAATTACTGGAATCAATGTAGATTAGTGCTGTTGTAAGTAGAAATGATAAACACACATAGCGTTTCAGATGACGGATAGATGTTAAATGATTATGTGAGAAAACAGACAGTTAAATCGAGACGCCACTACGTTCCTTGGCAAAATGACACTTGAATTTGCAACGCAATCTTTAGTGATAACCCGATCTACATAGATGACGCCCGGTTAAGGTAGTAAAAGACGAGTAATGTAAATACTCGAAAAGACTAAGATTTCGACTTAAGCTCAAATTTGCATCACTGAGTACTCGCATTTCCCTCTAGTTTCAAACTCCCTTCCTTTTGTTTGAAAACACCTTCTCTACTAGCTTACTTTGTAGTTACTACGAGCCGAGCTCAAGATGTGATCAATGAAACCCAAAGTTTGCTAGTAAGTTATTGCCTATATGTTTAAAAATAAAATGATTTGCAACTGTTTCAAACTTTCAAAATATCAGTTTAGTTTTGGCCCTTGACCGTGGATGCAAACCGTGGATGCAAAAAAGCAAACCCGAAGCTCTAAACAACGAGAGCAATTTCTGACCACTTTTCAAAGACACCGTGAACGCCAGGGGTTTAAAATGTCACTTTGCAAGGGAAACAACAGCGGCGTAACGAAAACCCTATCCGTCTTCTACGCGTTACCTGATCAGTGGTCGACAACGTATGTGTATGGTAAGGAGAGGTTAGATGTTGATAGCCCTTAGGTATGGTTGACCTGTGAGACGTCAGGTGGACTAACCAACTGACCTCGCTCTGGTCTAACTGAGCTTCCATTGTCTCTGGGTCTGCTGCAGCTGGTGATTGGTCCTTGAGAAAACCGTTAGCCTCTGCCATCCACTTAAACAGGCTTCGCATCTCCTCCGTAAACTGACGTGTCTGGTTGACAGCCTTTCCGACCTATGGACAAAAAAAGAATGCGGTCACAAGTCGACATCCTTTCCCAAAGTGACGACGAAGGCCATAATAAGTTCGCTATTGCGCCACGTCGTTATGCGTAGAGGTGTGTATCAACATACAAGAATAAAGTTGGTATCAACGGAGCGGATGCTTGGAGAGAAAACTGAGAGTTTATCATCAGGTGCCTCGCGTCATACAGATAACATCATATTCGGCCATACCACGTAGTTGGGGACCTTAAGCAAGAAAGACGACGAGGGTCCCGTTACTGCGATAATTTTGAGATTACTCCAAGTCGCTCGGAATGGAAATTGAGTGTCAATATTCCAGAAGTAAAATTGGTGAGAATGATGTGGATATTTAGAGGAGAAAATTGAAAACTTATCGTCAGGTGCTCACGTCCTCCACCTAACCTCAAATTTGGGGAATTCCTTCGTCGTCAGAGCGAGAACGGCATAGAAATGTACACAAATGTAAAACGCACGTGCGGGCGTGCACAGCTATTGTTTTTGCTCAATAATTCCATTGTTTTGTGGCGTTCTCGTAGCCTTCGTCGTCGTCGTACTTGCTCAAGCTCCCTGTTGTCAGGGAGAGAACGTCGACAACAACGTATTAAAATATGAAACGCACGCGCGGGGTGTACAGACCCTCGTTTTGTGGCGTTCTTATAGCCAGAGTCGTCATCCTTTCTTAATGGGTTTTTCAGCGGGCGTTTAACCCACTGACTCCCAGGGGCTCCCCATTGACGAGTAAAATACTATGGCGTTAGACAGAGTAAAATACTCTGGCGTTAGACAGAGTAAAATACGAATTATGGCCTGTTGAGGCCGGCTTGGGAGTCAGAGGGCTAAGGTCCCCAACAACCTTTCTAAGACGGACAAAGTGTGGGCCACACGTAGCCTTTCGTTCGACTACTCTATTTACAGCAAAGATTCTCACTTGATTCTGTCGTTTTTCTGCGTGGAGGTTTATATCCCGCCATTTATCATTCAAGTCGGCCAGCTTGGATCTGAGTTGCTCAGACTTCTGTCTTGGAAGGGATTTCACGAACTTGTCCCCCGTGCTATTGAGATAATCCATGTTCTTTTGTTGCTCCGCCATATTGACTTGTAATTGCTACGCGAGACAACAAGAGACAATACCAAACAGCTTCGAAACCACAATAATTTTCAATAATCACCTATGTAAATTATACTAACTAACAAGTATTGTTGGAAAATTTCATTAATTTTTTCTGAGGGTAAATTACAGAAAGGCCTTTTGCAAATACAACACTAAGTGATCTAATATATGTGAGTCACACAGTCAACAATGGTCGTGTCCAATCTGTTGTTGTGGTTTGGGGAATCACTGCAGTCACGTGGCCGCTTTGATGCAAAGAGGATTGTCTCTCCTAATGGCATGTGTGCAATGAATAAATACCCGCTTGCCTGCGATTCGCAATATCAAATACCCACGCAGATATCCTTTCACGTGGTACCTCTCACACACACAAGCATTTCAGTCAACAACAGCAACGCGTTTTTGCAAAGATAAAAACGAACAAAAAATCTCCGGTAAATCAGAGCACTGCCTGTAATGTAATGAACACATCTCCGCGCCCAAGGTATTCCCTTGGTTTTGCAAAAGTCGATTGAAAATCACTCTAATCCTGCTCACCTTGACCTTTTTCAACTGTTCTTCAAGTGAGGCTGTGTCAGAAATAAGGAATTCCGAACCTAGTTGAGATTCCATATTTTTTATCTTTAGTAGCACCGCGTCCATTGTGCTAAGAAACTGCTTTGGTGGCCCAGATTCCAGGGCTGCCGTCAACTGCTTTTGTCTGTCTTCGAGAGTCGTCTGAGCTTTGGACCAGCGGTCGTCGATGCGCTTAACGGCAGCTTGGAGGTGTGAGGTGTGGCGATCCTCCTTGCTCAGATTTCTTGACAGTTCGCGGACTTTGATCAGTGACACCTCATTGGTCGCTAGTTCATCAAGTTTGAGCTGCAATGAAATGGCTTGTTAAAAAGTTGCTCAGTGGAATTACCAGTTCAATTAATAACGCTACTTTTTTCTTCGTTTGTGTTTTCCGTCCAGAATATAACCGCGTTCACTCGGTCGCTAAAAACGTATTTTTATCTTCCATTGTGGATAATCTGACGTTAAAAACCCCTGATGTGATCTCGAGATCGAGGACTCTCCACGTGCTCAATTTCGTTTTAGCCAGTCTCTCTGGAAAAAGAGGCTTTTTTCCCCGTAAAAATCACCTCCTTTAAGATTTCAACGCATTGTTTTAGAAAATATTCTTCAGTTTTCGGGACAAAAGCTAGAGGCCTTTACTTGGTAAAAGAGGATAGATTTAAGGATACAAGCAGGCTTCCCGCTGTGCTCTTAGAGTGCGCCAACAGAGCCATTTCGTAGGCTGGAATAGGGCTAAAACGTGTGTAGAGGAGTCAATCATTTTCAATACATTATGAAATCTAGGTTTTAAGAAAAAGTTATCACTTGGAGAGAAATATCTTATAGTCTGAGTACTACCATAATAAAAATTGGGAATTGTAACGTTAAGTGATTCGTTATTAACCTACCTTACAGAGCTCAAGTTGCGACTTGATTTCGTATTCGTTTCCTGGCACATCCGCGGTGAACCTGCTTACAACTCTCTCGACATCTTTCAAAACAGCTTCTAGAGTAGACATCAAATCTTGCACGTCACGCCTTCGACGCGCCAGTTGCGCTTTGTGTCTGCGGTCGTCAATTAGAGCACCCACGGCATTCCATCTGTCTGTGAAGTTGCTGAGCGTTTGTTCAAGCGACACTGGTATGTTGCCTTGGCTACGGCAGTGTTCAATCAACTCTTCTCCTTTCTTCTGTAGAGACGTTACGCTTGTTTTCCTTTGTCTCCTGGCATTGTCCAGTGACTAGTAAGGGAGGGGAGGGAGAAGAAGAAAAAGCATCACATTGAGCATTAAACTTTCTAGTAATCTTTTCACTCACGCAAGTCAAGTCAGAGTAACCATTTGAGCAAACGAAAAGGCACCCATTTAGATGCACTCCTAACTTTGAGATCCAACACGAAATGTTCTTTGCTATCTACAGGCCTCCCAGCCACTTTTTGGAAAATCTGATAGGAAAAATAGGCTGTTCTAGTTCAAAATATAGGAAAATATAGCCATTTCCTGCCAAATTTAGGCTCTTTATAGGGGCTAAAATAGATTCCACTCACCACAGGGATTCCACTGTGAATGGGACTGATATAACCACAGGAAGCACTTATCATAAGAATGCATATCT
Organism: Montipora capitata; assembly: GCA_949126865.1. Taxonomy (NCBI): domain Eukaryota; kingdom Metazoa; phylum Cnidaria; class Anthozoa; order Scleractinia; family Acroporidae; genus Montipora; species Montipora capitata. The sequence goes on from OX421446.1 coordinate 12,145,511, forward strand.
ATATATTTTTCTTTAATTGTTCATTAGCTTCACCAAATAAGAATTAGTAAGCGAATACTACTTTTACTGATAAAGAATTTTGATTTTGTTAATTCACAACAAAATTGTTTCACAGCGCAAAATGTAGGAGGTCTGGGAGGCCTGTACCTATTTCCAACAATAAGGTAAGGGTAAAAGTTAGCGCCATTTTTAGCTCAGGGAAAGTGAAGCTGTTTACCGTAACCTGAGGAGCAGCATAAGGCGAACACTTTGTGACGTCATTGTCTATATTCCGAGAAACGCGTGATGTTGAAGTTGGGGAGAAGCGCAAGGGAACGCTTATTCAAATCCGTGTGCATTTAATGAGGGACATTTCTGGACATATCTCAAAAAGGCTGATGAAAAGGAAACAAATTTTGAAAAAGAAACGCCTACTTCCACAAGCTCGATCTGCTGTTGGTTTTTTTCGCTGGAAATGTTCTCATCATCCAAGTTGAACGTGGGTGACTTGAGCAGAGTCTCGGTGTCATTCATCCATTGTGTCTTATCGGTCACGTCATTGTGGAAATGTTGCAGCTTGAGCTCAAAACCTTCCAACTAAGAAAAATACCATCGAACTCATTTAACTTTCATGAGGATGAGTATCGACAGAAACGTGGTATTCAAGACGTATACCCAACTCCCGTATAATTCCAACGGAAAATTTCGCTAGCCATGGTAGAAAAGGGGGCGTATGCTTTTGTTTCGGTTTAAAAATAGACCTCTTTCATAAATGGCGACCTCCTTTACATTCTCTTGTATTTATGCTTGTCATTTTGAAACAAATATTATTTTGAAATTCGCTCGTCGTAGCGAGGCTAGAAAGGCTTATTAGCGTTAATAAAAAGAGAAGAATATTTTATTTGGACGCCATTGTGAAAGAGGTCTATCGCCAGTGATCACGTAAGCGAATAGGCTCTTTACTAACTACTCCTCCAAGTTTACTTCAAAGACGAGAACTACTTTTATAACAAAGGGGCAAGAAGATGAAATTTCATGTTTGCCAAAACACATTGAAACTTTGATTTAAGCTTACTGCTTGTTTCGTAGCCACGACTGTCAAGCAAGTATTAAACGGGAAAAATAACGAAAGAACTATTTTAACAAGCACCATCCTGACATTGGCTGCAAACGTAATATCTCGAATACCCATACAAATTTCCCACTGATCTTGTATCTTATCGTGATGCTCACCAGTGTTATTCGGTTAGAAACTTCAGTGGTTATTTTATTCCAGCGGTCGTTAAACTCCTCCATTTTGTCCTGTATGTCCGCTACACCAGGTGAATTCTCGTCCAAGTTCTCAGCGACCTTCTCGGCAGCGAGGTTAAACGTTCCAAAGGTTGCCTGTTGGGCTTCCATTTCTTGTTCCATGCCCTGAAACGAAACAAAGAGACTCGTTTAACGAGACGCCAAGCGAGGATATGTTGAAATTCGTGGAAAAAACCACTGAAGCATATACTCTTGCACACTTTGACAGTGCCTGTGATACAGCGGATTCTTGTATGTTTTTGTTTAGTTTTCTAATCTTCAAGTATTGTTGGATTGCACCAGTCCCAGGTTGTTTTGTTGCCATTCCTAAGCCCACGGCCGTTAATTGGAAAGCGTTGTTTAGAAATGATGAAGAGCTGCTGTATGTATGAATAAACGCTTTTCGCTCTGTTAAATATAAGTCTTATACATAATTAACCCCACCATCTCCCCCCCACCCCCCCACCTCTTCAAGTACAAAAACGGTCCAGTCGTTTATTGGATCATTGCTTTTTTAAGACCTACGACGCCGACGTCAACGAGAACGTGATTAAAAATGATGAGATCGTGTCTTTTAGCTCTTTCCCTATTATTCCCGCACTTCGTTCTACTTCTACAAACTAGCCGAACTACATGTACGTATTCTGAAATTAAATTGTGAGGAACAGTACTGAACTGACGTCCACGTCGTATATCTTCAACTCTCTATTTAAGGTAACGCAAAATGCGTTTGAGTGGAGTGGTGGCATTCCGACCCGTTTGGTTGGTTTCTAAAGAGACTGATGCTGCGTTGGTAGATCAGTGAAACACAAAATGTTTTGGTATCAAACGACTTGATGAAGGAAAATTGACAACCGTACGGTAGCTGAAATTTCGGCCCTTTGTACGAGCTTACAGGCATTTCCTCACGTACCAACATGTTCAGTTTTTTACAAAGTGACTAATCCTTTGAAGCTCTTTTCAAGAAGCCCAACCGACGACTAGTATGCTTCTTTAGTCGACTTGACAAAAGTGCAATTAGTGCCGGAGAAGATTAGAGAGAAAAGTACTTACTACCACCATTTTGAGTCCCTTCCTGACAACCTCAATGTCTCCCAGATCAATGTGCTTCATGTCTTCAATCTGCGCCTCCTTTTCTGCCAGCCACTTGGACAGCCTTCTTTCCTCCTCTCTGTATTCTTGCCAGCTCTTTAGCACATTCTGTAACATGGTCCACCTGCGAAGGCAAACAACGAAACCTTCCAGCGCACATGTACATAATAAAAAATCTAGTGCATGGGGTAGTATCGAGACAATTTACGAAACAAACCATATTTTTTTTGAAGGAAGGATTATGTTTTTGCAAACGTTGGCCGTGTAGCACTTATATTTGAACAGACTTAACTGATTAGAGTGTCATGTGAAGTGCTAGGTTTCTAGGGTTTTTCGCAAAAACGTAATCCTTCCTTGTACTTGTAAATGTTCATTGCCGTGACTTTAAAATCTTCAGTTCCCACGGCCTGCTCTCGTCTGACCTTGTAGCTCAGTCGGTAGAGCAGCGGTGATCTAACCCGAAGGTCGTGGGTTCAATTCCCATCCTGGGCAGAGTTTTTCTCTGTCCTTGTGTGGGCCCATTTCCATTAGTAGGGCTAACGCTCACATGGTTCATATGGGGTAGAAAAACTAGCACTTCACATTACACTCTGATCAGTTAAGTCATATTTTTTAAGACGAGGGGGCACCGACGTCTTGTAGGAAACCCCTGCGAGTAAACCCAACTAATACGTAGATTGCTACCTCCGGAAAGGTTTATAACGTAGCTCATCACAGCGCTTTCATCACTGAACCACATCGCTAGTTGTTTGTTAGTCTACAAACGCGAGAACTTCACCAAGAGAAAATGAGGGGACAGAGAGGGAGGCTCAGGGCGTTGGCCGGGATAGTCCACGAAAGTTATGTTTAGACGAGCGGAACTCTGGCACATATTTGTTATTACGGTAGTTATTTCTCACCTTTGCTCAGTCCATTTGCACACATTTGACCAACGCTCTCCAAGAGCCGCCAGTTGTTCCTCTAAATCAGCGGTAGCACTTTCGTTATTGCTGTCATCCACCACCACAACCATGTGCGTCAGAGAGTTGACTTGTTGTTGTTGCTTTTCAAGGTCTTCCTGGAAAAACTGCAACGTGCAATACAATAATCGTTGGTAAAAGCCTTTTCAAAACCATTTTACCACCTTAAAAAGTTGATTCTAAATTGCAAGTGCTTCCGTTAAAAGTATTTCAGCAAAACAAGTCAAACCTTCCAGGGTTTTCGACAGCTTTTCAAAGTATCGGATTTGATGACGAAAGTATCGGACATGGTTATTTTCCATTGAAAGGCCGATTGCAAATGCGTTGGAAGCGAACCCTCATGGAGGTCTGAAACTCTCAGAAATGCTGTTTGCAAACTTGAGATTGGAGAAAACAAGAAAACTAAACGTATCGCGAGAATGAAATGCCATCAGATCGTATATTCCGTTTATCACATACGGGGCAAAAATACTGAATGCTGATCGGCTGAGACGGAGGGCACGTTTCCTTAATCGCGTGGGCACTTTGGGCAATCAAGACCTACGGAATGATTACTTGATCCTGATTGGTTAACAGTTACTTATCCAAAGCAAGCGAATTCACAACAGAATCTTCTTCCAGATTAGACTACTTTTTTTTCCACGTATAAAATACATTTTAAGCGCTACTTCAGTTGACAACAACGATTGATTGAATTGAAGTTTAACCGATTGGGAGAGTGTAGATTGTCATTTGTCGCGGCATTGAACGGGCTTCCCTCAATAATTTTGCCCTTTATGTGCTAAACATGTAATCGCTATGTGCCTTCGTGCAATTAAATATTAATTTCACTTGTATTTTCACAAAAATGCCCGAGTCGCGAAAATACACGAGAAATTAATCAATTATTAATTGCCCTCGGTCCCATGCGATTACATATACTTAGTAAGTAAAGTAAGGCGATGTAACTTGTCGTTCCTTTGAAGGATCTATGCGCGTATTGTGTTTCTTTAGCCCATGGCTTCCTCACATACCCAAGTCCAAAAAGGAAAAAACAAAGAAAAAGGAAACTAAAATGTCTGGCGTCAAAGTACCGGACTTGAAATGGTAGACAACCGGACGAAACGTCCGGCCTCAAACGAAAACCCTGAGTTACATTCTCACAGTTGGCGACAGTTGGCTCGAATGCGATCAAATAATATTCAGGCAGGATTCCTAACTCAATAAGAGTCCTTTACCCAGAGCACCTAACTATTTTGTTATTCGTCCCATTTCTAGTCTCAGTTGATGTTAATTTTAACGAAATGTTCCAGGATTTTAGAACCTTAGAAAGTTCGCTGAAAATGGAAGTAACTTTATTATCCGGCCGGAAGTTCTATATATTCCAAAGCCTGTGCCCTGGGCATTGTGTACGCCCCAAACTTGCAGGTCGAATTTCATATTCCAGTCAAAAGCAACCCATTTTACCAACGACGACTTGGTTTAGTCTTCGCACCTTCAACCTTCAGGCATTGCGTGCCGCGTTATAATTTTCAAACATGAAAATACCGCCAAAGATGAAATTAATCCAATTAGATCGCCACGATAAGCAATGCGAATTTCCATAACAAAAACAAACGGTCGAAAAGCCTGTCGGTTGAAGGTGTGCCTTTAACAACTACAGAAACTGGCACCTTGTGATCCTCGACTTGGTGCCGCACGGTATCGAGGTCAGAGCCAATTACTTCAGAGCTGTTGATTCTCTGCTCTGCAACTGTCAGCCAATCAGCAAGTTCATCAATCTGCTTCTGTTGGAGATCCATCAGCTGCACATGAAGCCTACGAGACACAAATTCGGTAATTAGCCAGTGTCAAAAATACCATAATACTCTTTATTTGTCCCTCCAAAATTTTGCATAAGCATTGTTTTTATTATCTCTTGGGACTTACAATGGTCCCAAGAGAAACTGGAAACAATGCATATGCAAAATTTTGGAGGGTCAAACAAAGAGTATCATGGTATTTTTGATTCTAGCTAATTGAGTTTGTTCGTCACTGACCACAAATGTTCAAACAAACACAGGGTTGAGGTCGTTATATGCTTACTGTCCTCGAGCCTACGATTCCCCGCAATAGCCCATTTCCGAGTTCATGCCTGCCTCCTCTTCAAAGCGAGTCTAAGTGTGAAGTTTTTGTGATGATAATTAGTTCTACTTTACATATGAATGAAAACTAATAGACCAATTCGGTTTACTCAATGTTGTACCCAATTCAAATCTTTTGGGAATAAAACGTTTTGTTCCAGGTATTTCCATATCATTTAAACGTGAATGCTTCAATGTCATGCAATCTTAACCCCGAGAGCTTTGAATTGGGTACAACATTGAATTAGCCCAATTGGTATATTTTCCTAAGAAAAACTTCGCACTTAGACTCGCTTTGAAGATGAGGCAAACATGAACTCGGAAATGTCCTATTACTGTACTCGCGGTTCTCGGAATGAAGAACTTGCTCATAGCCTAATATCCACTAAGGTGACCTACTTTGTCTGCCGGTCCATGGCCGCCATCCTCAGCCCTTCCCATCTATCATTCAGTGAGATCATCTGTTCTCGAATATCACTTTCTTCTTTTTCGTTCACAAGCCCCTCGCTGATCAGCTGGTTGCCAAACTCCAGTACGGCGCCTACCTCGGTCTGGTGTGACGTCAGCTCCATCATGAAGTCCTGAAAACAAGAACAAACACAAGTTTGACAACGCAAAATGAAGCAGCAATGATGTTAGGAAAAAATGGCTTTGGAGTTCTGTTCGCAACCGAATGTTAATAACCATAGCTAATTCTGCTTAAATAATTTATTTAAAATCTTCTCCTTGGCTTGAATGAACATTATGATATTATTTCAGATAGTACGAAAGCTATTATTGGGAAATTCAGTGGGCCAAGTTCTACAGCCCGCTTTTTTAATTAAGGTTGTTTTCTCTTGCTTTATTCGAAGGTACATGTATAGAGAGATATGATAATTAACTCAAGTGAAGCTGTGATCTGGGTCACCTCGCAGCTCTTACAAGGTCTCACCTGATTGGAGACCACCCTAACCCTTAACAAAAGAACAAATAACAGAAACAATGGACCCTAGGCCTAAAACAAAAGAGTTAGGTTTTAGGCCTAGGGTCCATTGTTTCTGTTATTTGTTCTTTTGTTAAGGGTTAGGGTGGTCTCCAATCAGGTGAGACCTTGTAAGAGCTGCGAGGCTACCGTCATAGCTCAGTTGGTTAGAGCGTCGCACCGGTATCGCGAGGTCACGGGTTCAAATCCCGTTGAAGTCCTGAATTTTTCAGGCTTCTTTACGCAATTGCGCAAATTGCGTTCATAACTGCGAAGATCACACGGTAGCCTCGCAGCTCTTACAAGGTCTCACCTGATTGGAGACCACCCTAACCCTTAACAAAAGAACAAATAACAGAAACAATGGACCCTAGGCCTAAAACCTAACCCTTTTGTTTTAGGCCTAGGGTCCATTGTTTCTGTTATTTGTTCTTTTGTTAAGGGTTAGGGTGGTCTCCAATCAGGTGAGACCTTGTAAGAGCTGCGAGGTGACCCAGCTATGAAGCCACAGACGTTGGGAGCTGGTCATTTGTGGGTTCTAATGTTCCAATGTTCGTTTTTGGCGGGTACAACGATAATTAACGGCTCCTTGTTTTCTTCATTTCTTCTTTTTCTAGTTCTTTTTTTCCTGGTTTTCTCCCTTGTGGAACTTAACCGTACTGCGCTTCTCGTTAGGGAGTTAACGCAAGGACGACGGCAACGTTACGTAAACAAAAACGTCACTCCAAAATATACCTTAGCGCTACCGCAAGTATTTCGCGATTATTCCGTCTTTTTTTTACCGTGACGTTGCACAATACGGGCGAACTATCCTGTAAATGGATGGGTATGAACGGGAAACATTGAGATTCTCGGGAAACAAAATGAACTGTTTCCCTCGGGACCAGTCATTAAATGTTTAATGTTCCTGCTTTGTGTGGTTGTCGTTGCCGTAGCCGTCGTGTCGTCGTTTCTCAAACTCCTAGTTTAAATTGTTATAATAAAACGATGCATGTATCCACCTCGTGTCCGTGAAATTGCTTTTTGACGGCATCCACATCATCCGATATGCGTTCCTGTGACTCTAGAGTCCTCTCAGCTTTAGACAGCCAATTCAACACATCCTGCAGAGCTGTATTGTAATCTTCCCACTCCTTGAATGAGCCTACAGAATCACGCACACTGCTGGTCTCGCTCACAATGGAATCAGGCCTATCTGCTTCCTGAGAACGCTCAACCTACAAATTCATTTCCTTGTTAAAATTTGTTTATTACGCATTTTAAGAAGTCAATGGTCGGAGAATAAGAGAGCCTTATATAAGCTAAGCCACACTATACTTTGTCATAGTTTTTTCTGAACAATGAAAGTTCTCTAACGTCGTTTATCATATGGCCCGTACGGCCCCACGCGCGCTTTCATTGCAAAACTAGTGGGAAAATCTCCGTATGAGGGCCGTACGCATTAGCGCGAGCAGGGCCGGAAAAAGCCGTACGGCCCTACTCGGAACACGTACTGCTCCCTTCGATGCAATTTTCGGGGATTTCGTCGCTTTTAAACATCCAAGTAATTTACAGCCAGAAAAGCAAATGCAAACAGGCATATTAGATAAATTTTCTGTGCAGATTTTTTTTTCCTAACTTCATCTTCTGAGTGCTCATAAATAGTGTTAAGACCCATATCATGAAATGCTTATTGACTGAGTTTAGGTCGGGCCGGACAGGAAAATATTTGGCCCTCGGTCATGGCGCACCGTGACGGACCTCGCTGCGCTCGGTCCGTATGCCATGACCTCGGGCCAAATATTTTCCCGTCCGGCACTCCCACTCAGTCAATAAGTAGATAAAACTATTATGGACGAGACCAGTCATGTGTTTGGGGAGGGGGCTACAGTTTATGATCCTTATCCAAGAAGATAAGATACAATCGAACCATTTGTTCGACAGCATATCATGTGAGAGGTTAAGAACCTACAAAACGTCCCACCAAACCAACAAGGTACGGAATTCCTCGAATCCCAAGAATTTTCAGGGCCATAAATGTGCTGGCTCTTTGCTAGCTGGATCAAGCTAATAGGTCACAGCACGAGCTAATCAACCAGCTTTCTCTCGGTTATTGTAAGGACCACGGTTATGTAATAGACCTTTTTGTAGATACGGCGGCCATTTTGATTTCTAATGTTTCAAATAGATATTATGGGATGCTCAGGGGGCAAATTAATATGTATTTGCCCCCAGGGCATCTCATACTGTCTTTCGAAACAATAGAAATCAAAATGGCCGCCGCATCTGCAAAACGTTCTATTTATGTATTTGCCCCCTGGGCATCCCATAATAGCTATTTGAAACAATAGAAATCAAAATGGCTGCCGTATCTGCAAAAAGGTATATTTATTATAAATGTGATGGCTGGTCGATAGTCAAACCAAGCGATTCATCTACAGCATGAACGATTAACTGACGAATCGCCTCACATCCCTGCGAGGTATCTAGTAAACTCTCTCCAAACTTACCAAAGTTGTAATTGCAGAATGCTGTATAGGTGGCTCCTTTACTGTTGTGCTTGTGGTTGTCACATATCTAACCGGCTCTCTCTCATCATAACCCTTCTTCACATGCTTCACTGTGTGTTCCGTGTGATACGTACTACTCACGATTCGCTTAGTTGACACGGTGTGCTTATGTTCCGACTTCTCGACAGTCCGCGAGCCGTTTCGTTGCACCGTCAACTGGGACACGCCTGGTGCCAGTTTGTTGTACAGATTGGAAACGTACATCAGAATCGATTTCCTGTCGGGACGATCGCGAATAACATCTGGGAAAAATAAGCAACAATTCAAAAATTGCAGTAGCTCTCCTTTCTTCTGCCGTACTAGCAAGGAAAGGATCCTGCGTGGCAGGGAACGCAGGGGATAAGCACGTATGTACACTTCAATCTAGTGCCCATTCTAAGGGTTTAAGACTTGTTTACTTGTTATAAAAAACAGGGTCGGAGTCCTAAGAAGGCCTTAGGGCCCGGGCAAACAGCTTCAACATCCGTTCGATGTCGTTGAACTGTTTGCTCCCCCATTTCAACCGTGTTGAAACATACTGAAACGAAGTTGAATCGATGTTGAATGAGTTTATAGCGGTTTTCAATTGAGTGTCGAAAGTAATAAGCGAATTGGTTTGCTTTTGCATTACTTCACTCGGTGATTGGTTCAAAGCTCTCGCGCCACTTTTTCAACCAATCACAAGTGAAACCAAAACCAATCGTCGCTCGCGCGAGCACATTTTCCCGCGCTTTGTGTCGGCTACGTATAATAACTTCGAGTTTTGATTGGTTTACTGGATTGTCTCCGTCCTTTTTGATTGGCCACAGTAATTACTTTGGTTTTGGTTTTACGACACTCGATTGAAACTCGCTCTAAAAGCGTTTAAGCTTTGCTTCAACAACCATTTAACATTTCTTTTGTTTTCGCGAATGTTGAATGAAGCTGAAGCCGTTTGCCCCTCTCTTTCAACATTAGAGAGCTTTAGATTCTACGACGAGGACGAGAACGAGTACGAGTTTTGACTGCCCGTTTTTAGCGAAAATACTAAGAAAATTTATAACCCGTACGCTTAATCTTACTCTTTGTTAGCAGTATAGGTTACTCAGTTATTCTTATTGCTGGTAACTTTGCCGTTTTGCTCATCAAAAAAAGCCAAAACTGCTCCCGTTTTGTTGACTTGTTTGATTCGACGATATTTTTGCAAAACCTCGTACTAAAATGACGACGGCATCACGTTTTTCCCGCCAAAATGACGCTGGTTTGCGCGCGCTCACTGTTGTTCTATGAGAAAATCTCGTCCTCGTAGTCGTTCTCGTACTAGAATCTAAAGCTCTCTATTGTTGGGTATGAGCGTGCGCACCAATCGGTCTGTCCATGACGAATCCATGGTAACAACCGCGGCTGCAGCCTGTGACTGAATACAAGGCCTCTCGTGAGCTTTGTTGAATCAACGTTGACGATGTGTTGTAACCGTTTGCCCACCCCAGAAGTCAACATCGCATTCACCATCATTCAGCAAAATCGAACGGATGCTGAAGCAAATTTTGAAGCCTTTTGCCCGGGCTTTTACGACTAAATAAAACCAAAGCAACTGAGATATCGACAGAGTCGTGAGTTAGACGAAGCAGGAGTAAACTGCAAGGTTCAGAATATTTGTATTTTTCTCTGATACCCGCTTCCAACTCCCTAACGACTCAAAGCGAGAATGATCACATGTAAGTGCAGTGTATATATACATATCTTTCGTATATTTCATTGTCACTAATTCACTTTTATATTGCATGATTTCAAGCCGCGGGGGACAAGGTACGAGTCTGCAAATTATGGGACTAGCAACTATTGATCCACATAGTCAGAAACTGAACACGAAGAATTACAAAATCCCCAAGTTTGGTGTTCATAGACCCAATATTAAGCGAGATACAGCCATTTGAAAACGTCAAATTTTTCAAAGAAATGTATGGCCATCGCTGCGTTCGGGTGACCAAACACATTTCTTTGTAAATTTTGAAATATTCAAATGGCTGTATCTCAGTCAAAATTAACCCGATTAACACCAAAATTGGGGATTTTGTAAATCTCGGTGTGCTCTTTCTGACTATGTGGATCAATAGTTGCTAATCCCATAATTTACAGACTCGTACCTAGTCCCCTTCGGCTTGAGATCAGGCAGTAGTACGAACTCACAACTGAATAGCTCCCAGGCCCCAGTTGTTCGAAGAGTGCATAGCGCCATCCACTGGATAACTCAATAACGTTTTGCTAGTGTTCATCCGCTGTGGCGTGATTTAACCGGAGGATAGCGTTATTCATCTTTTGAACAACCGAGGCCAGATACCTTAGAAGCTCAGATGGCAGGTCGCAAGGTGGTGGGTTCGAATTCCGTTCACGCCTGCATTTTTTCAACTTTCTTTACAACTACTAAAGGCTTCATGAATTACTGGAACCGCAATTTAAACTCTGTGTTTCATATATTTACAACCATCGCTTCGAAGTCCATTGCTTACGATCAAGTGAAAAAATAGATTGTGGGAGTCAACACAGGAGCGGAACTGGGGATAAACTGACTACGTGTAGATTCGCGTTCTCACTATTCGTTTTTGTAGCTTCTGCTTAAGAGTTGATTGTGACTTAATTAAGGGTTTGATGACTAAAAGATAGGAACGATGTATTCTTCCATTTTGAACTGAAAGACTTTCGAGGGGCAATGCAAAGGAAGCAGTGAGAGCCCTATGTTTCTATGACTGCTACGAAGATAGCGTGACACTTAATTTGTGTACTATAGGAAATGACCTTTAGTTTGATCTGCAATAAGATAGGATTTGTGACTTGAGACAATGAGAGTTTAGTAGCTTTTCAGTACACGTGGAGCAATCAATTTAGTTTTGGCTTTCCTGTTTATGGCTATCCCGTCTGTCTGTTAATTCAAGGTTTACTTTGGAATCTCGCCACGAAGTAAGTTAATTCATCTTGGGTTTATTGCTCGTTTATAAGTTTGTGATCTAAGTTGTTTCCATTAGAATTCTATCACAGAGATTATACAATAGGTCGCGTGTGAGATTACATTGACCGCGTGGGTCACTCGAATATAATATCTACTCTTTGATTTTGCTGATTAGCATAGTTATTTGTTTCCTTTGTTTTCTTTCAATTGACCTGATAAATCTTCAGTTTGTAAATACGTTGTTGTATTAATTTCAGATCGAATAAATTTACGCTTATACGATTCTCGAGAGTCCAAAGTCTGTATATGTGAGTTTTCACTGTCCAAGGGAACACCCTCAACTTCCTGTTTGCCCCTTCTTGGACTTGGCGTTATAAGAGAGCTGAGTGGAGAGTAGAGAAAATACTGAGACGAAAACGTCACTTCAAAATACAACTTTGCACCATCTTAAGACTTTCGCGTTAACGTCGTACCGCAATATGGGCGAAGTATCATAAGAATAAATTGAAATGAGCGGTTTCAGAGTAAGCCTCGAATTTGGTGATTTCATGTCGTTATGCTGAGCACGCCAAATTTGGGTCATGTCGTACCTCATTGAACGGGCTTCAGGATTGGTCAAAAGAACAATAGAACGAACAAAGATAACAATGGATTTAGCACAGAAAACAATAGGAAGTACGACACTATACAGCCAATGAAATTAATACACATGTAGTGTTCAACAAGAGGTACGACTCTACCCCAACATTTGCGCTAAAATGCGTGCTGCACGTGCAGCACGAATACTGTATTTCCCCCCTTTTAACCAATGATGTTGTTGTTTTCTAGCGTTGTCGTTACCGTCGCCGTCGTCGTTTCTTAAACTTAAACTCCCTTGTATAATAAATGGCAGCTCACCTTCAGGATCTAGAAGCCTATCCACATCAAGAAACTGCTCAGCGATAGCAAAGGCATGCTCGCAACAATCCACGGGTTTCTTATCCAGTTGATCACTGTAGTCAAACAGATGGGGTCTAAAAAAAAAAAAAAAAAAAGAACGAGAACATTACCAACTGAGAGAGCTGCTCCTGTTTCCATCCCCATACCAGTATCACTCGGTATAAGTTGTGCATACAACGTGATTGGAGTGGCACCCTCCCCTGTGCTGTAATAACGGTAGAAGCTATTGAAAAAGTAGCCTTCTGGTTGCGCTCGACTGCGGTAGGCCTCTCGTCCCCCTTGTTGCTGCGAGCACCGGTGAGCACCTTACTATTCTTGACATTTGGGCTCCTTGTGCCTTCACTCGATTTAGGACTTCACTAGACGAGCTCACAATACACATGCCCAGCGGTTTTCAACGTCAATTATGCACAAATGTAAACTGCGCAGCCACGTTCTTCTGTCGTAATTTGTTGATTCCTATAAACACGTACTTTCTACAATATAGAGATCATTTTCATTTTTTAATAAATAAACTACATTTCCATCGTCACATTAACTGATTATATTGTCACAGCACTTCACTTTTTTTTTAGAAATTACTAGTCTACTATACATTCAATAACAGAGCAGAGCCCGCAAAGCGCAGGAAAGCGCGATTTGCCAGCCAGACATTTTTCGTTCAGCAAAACGAGAGAGTATTTTGTTTCTTGTCCAATCACAAAGGGAACGTAAAACTAAGCAAAAGCCAACTAGTTTTTAGAGCGGTTTTATTTTCAATGCCCTGCACACACCGCCGACCAGTTGGCTCAATCGAGAGTGCACTGGACTTGCGGGAGGTTACGGGTTCGTACCCCGGCCGGCCCAACACTCAGGGTCTTTAAATAACTGAGGGGAATATGCTGCCTTTGTAAATACATCTGCAAATGGTTAGACTTTCAAGTCTTCTCGGACGATAAGCCGGAGGTGCTGTCTCACAGCCCTTGTTCATTAACTCTATGGGACTTAAAGATCTCACACGGTGTTGTGGTCTGACCTTTCCAGCATGTGGTCGGCTTGGCAGGATTAGCTTGAAGGGCTTCTGTGTGAATGAGACCACAAATGTGTATAACAGCCAGAAGTCAGGCTACTTAGCCAAGTGCTGGAGCCTCACTCACACTCAAACTCAAACTTAAACACATGACTTTGACCAATCACAGCAGACACAGTCAAAATGAGCCAATCAAAACCCAAACGTGCTGATAGCGCTTAGTGCCGGAAATTGCGAACGAGCGAGCGAGCAACTCGCGATTGGTTCTCCTTCTGTTTACGTGTCCATCTACGATTGGCTGAGAATAAGTGCGAGATTTATAAGTCAATCACCAAGTGTTCCGAACTAAGTAGTGGAAAACTTTGGCAATTTCCCTTGTTGAACATCGCTCTGTATGACTCCATTTGTTTTTCTTCCCTTGTTGTTATAAATAAAGTGCACTGCATAAGTTTAAAGATAAAATTGGAAAACACTCGTGGAAACAAATTTCTTTACGAATATCTTTCTTGCTTTTGTGTGATTGCAACTTCACACACACAGTTCATTTACAATTTCAGCAGTTAGAGGAACATTGAATCTTGACCGATGAGGAAGGTCGGGAGTGGATAGAGGATGTATCCCGAGAAGGATTTTTACATACCTGTATCTATGGATCAGAGCGTTGAATGCCAGACCATCCCTCCAGCTGGTGGTAAAGTTTTTAACGTCAACTGCATCATATCTGGTAGAAATAGAGCAACATCATACAAGTTAATAAGTTAATTAAACGAATTTCTCAAGGACTAGATGACGATGCTATCTCCAAAGTTCCGTGTGTCTACTCTGTTTTTTATTTCCTGTAACTTCTTTAAGCCGGTTTCAAGAAGAAGGCTTGGCACAGGCCAACCAATAGTTTGTCCTGTAACGACGAGGGTTGATATCTGGACTCTGGACATTGCAGGTTCAATAACAACACTTAAAATGCCCCTGTGACCAAAAAGTCAATTCTTGATTTTAAAAAAAGACACTTGTTTATTTTAACTGGAATTTTTCTATTTAATAGTCCGTCATTAAGTTCTTGAGAGAGCTAGATCGAGGCTCACTAGTTTAAGAATGCAATGTGTGTGAACGCCGCAGAATTGATATGCAGTACGGTTTCAAGATACGATATGCAGTACGGTTTCAGCTTTCAGATTTGTAAACCCGCTTTTTGCATATATAAAAAGCTGCATTCACACGCTGAATTTTTTTGCTAGTGAGCCTTTGACGTCACTTTTCCCTGGATCCAACCCTCTGAGGTCCAATCGGTCAGTTTTGAACGTGAGCAATGGCGGATCGTGAAATCTAAAACTTACACTCAAAGTAAACGGCCTTTGGATAAAAATTAAAGCTCAAAATTTTGCCAGTCACGTGTTAACCAAACACACTTTCAAAATTTGAAAAAAAAAGGAAGTAATTTCATCATACGGGCACTTTAATGCTCTTGGATTTTCCTCTTCAGGGAATCCCCTAAAAAAAGTGTCTTAATTTGACTGATTTCTGCTTGACACTTCATGTACATAAACTTTATTTTACTTTCTGTTCACAAGTTACAATTATACAAGATAATTGAAAACAATGCTAGAGCCATAGGGCAGTATTCAATTGAGTAAAACAATTGCCAAAGTGATTACTTCGACCAATCACAGCTGGTGCAAACAGCTCAATGAACCAATCTAAATTTGTAGCAATTCCATGTAACTTGCTCAAGGCATGGGGAAAATAACGTATGCAAGTCGCAATTAGTTTTGGTTTTCCTTCTCATTGGTTGATAAACTGGCACAAGATTTTTAAACATAATCACTAGCTAAGTGTGGCAAATTGCAATCTCGTACAGGTGTAATTACTTTCGACAGTCATTTGAAAAGTGCTCTATAACCATATTCAAACCAATGGTAATATATAAATGGTTTCAGAATAGAAGTCAGGATAGCTTGCTCGCAAGTGTTAAAGATGCCTGAAGCAGCATAACAAGATTATGCATTAAATTACATAATAAATAATTATTAATTATATTGCTTCTATGGATTTCTTTGCCATGCTCTAATTACTTACAAATTTTACTCGAAGGCCATATTCATAAATTACAGTCAGTAATTCACTGTTTTTTACATGTACCTCAAGCTAATACACATGCTGTACTCATTATAAGCACTACTGGAATGGACAAAATACAAAAGACTTTTGATTCAAAATAAGGCCCATCTGTGTAATTGACACGAAAACAAAAGAATGATGTTATGCCTGTTATTTATGACGAAGGCCTTTTACTCCTACAAACAATGGGTCTTGAGGGGTCACACCTTTAACCTAAGTGTTTAATGGAATGTTATCACTCACTCACCCTCTGACAGACTGCCGACACCAAGCCAACAATTTTTCCTCTGGTGTGTCCGCATCAGAATCCAGCATTAGGTTCTTAAGTAACAATTGCAACTAAAATGAAGAATTGTTCAAAAGAAAGATTTTCACCATCACATGTATAGCCTCTTCATTGGTCTGACCCCAATACAATGGCTGACAACCCCTCACAACATATAAAATAGATAATGGTGTAAAAGTATTCATTGCAATGAGATAGTCTAACCTGGAAATGTGAAATGATATACCACATCAAACCAAGAGTCAGTTTAGGATTGCCATCGACAATATCATCATTGCTGATATTCACAGGTCGCACCTAAAAAACATACCAATTGATTGCCATTTTTGGAAAACAATTAGTTTATAGGAAATCATATGAACAGGAGTGTAAAACATCATGAGTGACCATCAATCACAAAATGCATGAGAGAAAGTTCATACAATTATTTTTTTATCTACAGTATTTGAAACTCAACAAAACTACCTCGTTACTGTGTTTTCATAGTAACTTTTGAATTCCACTCTATACATGTACATGTACACTGTAATCTGTACTGCATTCTATAACCTTGTATTTACTTATTTGCCATTGACCAACCAAATCAAAATTATAATAAATTTCCATAGGAACAGCAGGCAAAATTATTGAATAAACTCTTGCTGTTCAGTTTTGCTTTTACTGTAAATACATGCTTCTTAAAATAATTATGAGTTTAGTAGCTTGTTAGAAAGGTTCCCCTAACAGCTAGTGCCAATAATTTCATTATTGTGGTCCCAACGTCAAGACACACAATTTGCCAAAAACTCCACACCCTACAGTACATGTTTTCCTTAAAAAACAATAATGGACTACATGTACATGTATTTAGCCCCACTGTTTAAACGAACAACAGTTACTGTTAAATACGACCTCATCCTTGGAGAAAACAAGAAAATTTGGCCTGAAAAATTCTTAAGTATTGTTTTTTTCATGTAAATAAAACTCACTTACATTGTTTTGCTGTAGAATTCTCAGGGCATTGTCTACATTTGTCATAAAATGGACACGAGTCCGACCTTTTTCACTTCTCTGCAAGAAAAAACAAAAGACAACAACAATAACTCTCTCTCTCTCTCTCTTAGCCAGCTGCAAGGCAGTCGGCCACGATCCTTCTCCACTGTTTCCTATCCTGCACCATCCATTGGATTTTCTCTGGAAGTGGTGTGTGCTCGCTGTTTATATCACCTTGGCAATAACAACAAGTTTTATTTCCTGCAGGTTTACTAATAATTTCAATTAAATTATAATAAATTTACAATGAAAACGAGGAAGCTGGCTGCCTGGAATAACTCCAGCCGGGTACAGGTTAAAAGGGGTAGGCCGAGCCAGTTTGCCATGTACGTGCCTACAGTGTACGTGTAACAATCTCAACATTTAGATCACATTGAGTTGAAGGTTTACATGTAATTCTTCACTCTTCAAAATTATTAATGAGGGTGAAAGAGTCTGATTCCTCATCCCATTGGTAAAGTTTTACTAATCATCGGAAACTGAGATTATTGTGAATATCCTACTTTTTCTGCACCTTTCAGGACAACTGCTTTATGTATATACAACCAATTCACCTTTTTATAAAACAAAACCATGCACTGACATTTGCGTTGGTGCTAGTGTCCAGAGAGTAACAACATTTACATTACTAATAATTCATCCATGCTCATAACTTTATTTTTGCTAGAATATTCAAGCCTTTTCCAGCAAATGACCATATCAAGCTTGCACTGTTACTTCTAGTCAATGAGACTTATTATTCCATTATCATGCCATTTTACCATATTTGGTCAAGAGAATGAAGAAAATATGACACGGAAATACATGTACACTGTAGTGTCCTGGTTTGACCAGTTCACATGCAGAACAGAGCAAATACACTGTACATGTACCAACAAAGCAAGAGTTTTTCAATAAGAGAAAATAATAATATTGTGTTCAAAATGACGCAAAGTCCAAGAATTTAGCTTGTCATCACTTGTCACTCATCATTTCGTTTAGCCAATCAAGTAAAAGACACTTGGAGGGTTTCCTCTGTGTTGTTTTCATCATTCGCACATGCCTTATTAATACGCAATTGATACGATTCTCAGGCAATGCAGGAAGAAGCCAAAATGGCGTAATGTAAAGCCCTTATTGAAAGGTTTTTTGCACATATAATACCGTAAAGTTCCGATAGTAATGACCCCCTGAAAGTAGCGACCCCCCGAAATTAACGTCAATTTTTGTGACCGCTAGTAAATCCCGAAAGTAGCAACCCCCCCTCCCCCCGAAAGTAGCGACCTTCCCCCCGTCCCCCGAAAGTAGCAAGACCAAGTTTTTTAAATGGTATGCTGTCAATCAATAGTCAAAATTTTAAGGTACAATAATATGTTCGTGCAGTTTAATTTACAACAAGGGGAAGCTTTATGCCACCATTCGTCCTTGACATCAGTTCACTGATGTAGCGATGAAAGAACTACTGTAAACCAGTATAATTTCATATTAAAAACAGGAACATTTCTTCAAATTGAAATTGAAAACTATCTAGTTTTGTACATGTACTGTATATACGTTTTTTTGCTATATCTATCATTGTTATCTTCTTTTTGTGAAACACAATCTATACATATGGAATGCAAATAAAATGTTGTTCATTTTTTATTTCGGAAAAAAGGCTTGGCCAGCTCTCTTTGTAAACGATTTGTGTTCCCCGAAAGTAACGACCCCCCGAAAGTACCGACCCCCAAAGGCTGCTAATTCCGAAAGTAATGAGGGTCGCTACTATCGGAACTCTACGGTATGTGCAGACATTTTGCTCATTGCGCTAAGCAACTTGCAAAATATCCATGAATATTATATGTTAAACCACTCAATAAGGGGTACATGTATATATCACATACAGCTGTAAGTAATTTTGAATTAAATAATGTCTGCTTAAGGGGTATTAAGGGGTATGTTAAGCTTTAGACAACAAACAAAAACACTGCAACTTACAATTCTCTTTCCACAAAGAACCTCCAAAAGCAGTAGCAATTTTGTTCCATCTTTTAGATCCTCAAACAAATCCTTGACTTGTTGACCAGAACCAGCCTAAAAAAACAAGAAGCACAATGACATAAATAAAAGTTACGGCATTACATGTAGATTTGAATGTGATTGCCGCAATTACATACTGCCATGAACAGACACTGAGTTAGGATTCCAGAGGCCGGTTCCTGAAAAGTGTAATAAACTCTATTCCGGGGAAAAATGTGCTGGAATAAGGCACATTTATCCCTGGAATAGAGTTACTTCACCTTTCAGGAACTGGCCCAAGAATGATTACCTTAGATAGCTGAGCATTGATCCACTTTGTAAATGTTTTCTTCTGTGTACCCTCATGGTCATCTGATATACAAAACTCAATGTTACAGTATGTACTTCTTCTTAAGCCATTATATATAGATTTAGCCAAGCCTAAAGCGGAGCTCAAGAGTTATTTACTCTTACAATAAGTTAATCTGGCTTGCACCTGCGATCCAATTAAAACCCAGTACCTGGTCAGCGGTCAACTTAAAAGAAAAACCAATGACCGCTAAACATGAGCCCATGATATGGTCGCATGATACTGGTCAGCAGATCCCTTATTTTGACAGGTGTCAATTGACCAGAACATGGATGTCCAATATCAAAGATGTACGCTGTTAACTACAGTAGCAGAAGTATGGCTGCCTCGATGCTCTCTAAACTTGAGCCCGTGTTATGGTCATGTGATACTGGTCACATTGGCATACATGGAGCCACGATGGAGGGGTGGACGAACATGATCGTACGGTGACCAAAACCAAATTTTCTTGCACAGATGGGGGCTTCACATGCGCACCTTTGGCTCAGGGAGCGTCGCTAATGATAAATAATGGTAATTGAACTGAGTGGAGTGCAATTTGGTCTGAAATCGTACGTGTGATTTCAAAATCGAACGAATGGTACTGATATCTAGTGATAACTACCAATTACTTGAATAAATTTTCCCAGTGTCTCGGGCAGATAATGTCCAAGGTTCCACCCATTTTCATTTTTCATTTTTCATTTTGCACAGGCTTGTGCTCTTAACAAACATCAAGCTCTGCTTATAAGTGGTGTCATTTCTGGGATGGGTCACTGCATGCAAAACCCCATTTTGCAGCCTTTCTTCCTTGTTATTTCTCCAATTGTATTCCTGTAATTTCAATGGCAGCATCTTCGTGAATTATTATCCTTTAAGGGAAAAGGCCAAGGCAGATACCTGTAACACACAACAAGACTGGTGTGCAATAATGAGGTGTGACCTGATTCAATCATTAAATCCTGCTTTTATCCATGACAGCAATTTTACAAAAGTCTTCTGTAAAGTGTATCCATAAATCGTCATGCCTCTGAGCTTTCTAGATAGATATCTCTGACTCATACACCTGCTCTCTTTATGTAAATCATTATTATACATTAAGGTGGCTCCCTAGAGTACAGTGTATTTGCGAATACCATTACTGCGGGGCACGAGTTTTCCCTGTAGAGATTTTCCAGTACGGGTACTGATAAAATAAGGCTAGATTTTTTTGGTGTCAATGTTTGGATTATGGCCATTACCATGGCAACATCAAATCTAATGACAGGCAGATATAATCTTATTTTTGACCTAAATTTCTTATATTTTATACTTTTCTTCAGAGAATTTTTTTATTCTTTGCCACATCATGGAAATGATATTGCCTGACATTTTGAAGTGCTAAAAAGTCAAGGTTGTTCAGACAGTTTTGCCAATATTCTGTAATTTGTCATTTTTCTAAATACATTCGATTAGCTCTGATTATAAGTCAGATAAACCAAATTTATATTAGCTGAAACTGTAAATCAGTTATCACTTCAAAGGTGCTTCTGGGGATTTCAAAAGATAAGAAAAAGATTTTTATTGATAACATCATAGGGTAAGTCTAGTCTTCCTTCATTCTAACTTCTAACTTAATCAAAGAGGTTTGCTGCATGGTTAGTTTTATCATTATAGTGTACATAACAATCAACCTTACAATCATTACCAGTATTGTCAGGCAAAAAACCACCTCTGAAATTTTATGTTAATGAGGAAAAAATCTATTGACAAAATTAATACATTTTGTTTATGATGGCTATGCAACATGCAGGACATAAGAAAACTGGTTGGGTTTCTCATCTTATTCATTTTTCAATAACAGTACTGTTGTAAGAAAGACAAAATCACTTCATATTCCGGTCTAGTGGCATTATTTGGTTTCGTCTGGGATTTTTGATGTGAAATCTAATTAATTACCAGTATTGTCAGGCAAAAAAACACCACTGAAGTTACTCCCTTTATACTTTTATGTTAATCAGGAAAATATGTATTGACAAAATTTGTTAATGATTGCTATGCAACATGGAGGACAAGTAAACTGGATTGGGTTTCCCATCCTAATAATTTTTCAATTACTGTTGTGAGAAAGACAAATATTCAAATTGAATTATCATTATGTAAAATAAGTAATTACTGTACCTTAACAAAATAATGCGACAAATTTAGTTATTGATCACGTTTCGAAATTTGCGCGAAAGGTTTTGCCCTACTGGCGGTATTTCAAAATCACTTGTGGCATTTGGTTTCGCGTGAAATTTTTGATGTGAAATCTACAGCGTTGTATATTTCAGCGAACTCCCAAAATGAACATCATTAAACCACAAGTATTCGTCAAATTTCAAATATTCAAAAAGTTAAGTTTGAATTAGCTGAACATATAAGCTTATCTTTTCGATTTCCTTAGATGTGAAGGCTTCATTTCCGCCGACAAAAATGTAAAACAAAACAAAAAACATCGCAAATATAGTATAAAAAAATGCTAACACACGCGCTCCCTTCGTTTCAAGGACAATCTTTCTCCAAGAACAAGCTTATCCCAGCTCATCAACTGATGAGTTTTGCCGTCAGTTTAGTTAAACAAAAACACTACTTGATTGACTTTGACTATCGGTATGAAAGATTTATTATAAGCTGCAACTCGAGTGCTAATCGACAATCGATTTGACTTGAACGCGACAACAAAAGATCTCAACACAACTGCTTTAAATTCGGGTAACCACTAAATTATATTCAAAAAGTTTTTGTTCAAAGAACTCTCAGTGTAAACAAACGAGTGATTTTTATTCAACGAGTGTCAGTCTCGAGAATCTGGCTGAGAAACAATACACAAAAACCTTGTTCAAATGAAGACTTCGGAGTTAAAAATAATGGTTGCTAATCATCTTGATACGACGAGACGTAAGCAACGCAAAATAATTGGCTGTTCCTTAAAAAAACCAAGTCAGTTAAGAAACCAAGAAAAATAAAGTTCCCTTAATTGTCTCGAATACAGAAGTTTTCTTTGCAGCTGACAAAAATAGGATCAGTTTTCTTTGGGGGGAAAACTTAAGCCTACGTCTGCACCCATCCGTTATTGAAGCATCCAGGAACTTCCACACCAACGAAGAACTTACTGGAGTGCAAATATAAAGCCTCCCGTTCAGTATTGTTTATAAACAGAAACCAGCCTGGGAGTGTCTTATTAAAGCAAAGGATAATAGTGTAGGTGTCAATGAATATTTTAAAATGACGCTGTATTCGGTCATGCGAGAAGGCGAGATGATGACACTGAAATGTTCACGGCATGCCATACTCCTACGGGACAATTTACGCAAAATAGGAAATAAACTTACCAGATCGCGACTTTATTCTTAGAGTGAATGTCCCATTTTCCTCACTTTGCTCGTATTCCATGATTTAGTGTCCTGCAACGTCGTTGATTCGACAACAGCTGAATCTTCGGTAAAAATACTCGTGCTTCTTTCAATCAAACGTGGTAAGCTTAAGTTTTCTCGCTGGCTCTAAATGATCAACCACATCGAATAACAAGCATTCCAACCTGCAAAGGAATAAAACAGATTCATTATAGTTAGACTTTGGCGTGATATATACTCAGCACAGAATACACTTGCTGAATTATGAAGCAGATGAATCTTGGTCGAGAGAAATATAAAAAAGAACAGCTGATAAATCTGTGAAGAGGTTTATCGATCGAACCTCGCAGCAGATGTTCCACAACCCGTGAATCAAACCGTTAACTCAAAGCTTTAAGGCTATCTCTGGGCTGATCGAATCAAGAATCGAACGGCGACAAGCTCACTTAAACCGATATTCCAAACACTAGGTGGAGTGGCCGTAAAGTCAAGCTCACCAGCAAAGAAGTATTTCCGAAATAGTTGGTCATGCGGAGCGCGGCTTATTCAATGATCCGGAACGCGGCAAAACAAGTTGAACAATAGGGAATTGTGAAGGACCAATGAGAAAGCAAGAATGTCGTGAATCTGCAGTCACCAAATCCATTTCGAGAGCAAGAAACATAACCCTCAAAGAAAACATAAATCATGGTGAAGATTCTACAACAGATAAAAGAGTTCGGTCTGACTCAAGAATTATTTTAATAAGCTCTCTACAGAGACTCAGAACTAGAGACGATCAAAATAAAAAAATATAAAACGAATCAGAAGGTTACTTTATCATTTGACAGAAATTACGTAACATTCAGGTCTTCATAAAAAGATGTTTGAGGAGGGTTATGGATTAATATTACGAGTAAAAACTTTGTTTTGATCTTAATATTGTACATTCTCATAGAGGAATATCACCAAATGAGATGATAAAATTAGATTTCTGCATTTAAACGAAAACGCAAAACACTTCCGAAGACAGAGTAAAGCCTTAATTGATGTAACGCAAAACACTTCCGAAGACAGAGTATAAAGCCTCAATTGATGTAACAAAAATAATTAATCCAAAATAAAAACTTAACTAATGACAGCTTTTCTGCAATGTAGTTCTTTCTTTGGTTTATAACCACGACATATTAGTCGGAAAAAAAGAAACAATAGATTATGTGGGGTGCTTTTAATGATATTAGCTCCGAAATAATTAAGCCTAAAGATGTCATTAACACTTTCGATATTTTATGTCCTCAATCTTTCTGCTGCCTTTGTAGAATACAGCTTTGGTTAAAGAAGGACTTTATTGTACTCACGAAATCTGTTCGTCAACTTCAAATGTCTGTTATTTTTCATACTTTGCCAGTCAATTTTACTGCGATAAGTCCCCCATTAAACGCTCCTCTTTCCAGGTAAGACTTTCTAGTTTAAAACTCGTTAATTAAACTGGGTCTAAACGCAGAGTGTGCCACTTTTTTCAAGGTTGGATCAATGCCTGATTCCTCTTGTTCTTCATGGTTTCTGGGGATACGTTCTTTCACATCTGACCACATTCAATTTTTTTCATTCATACCGACCTCAGCGGCTTGCGTGCTAGACAACTGGCAAGTCGCGTGATGAGATTATTCAGAGAATAAAATATATCATGACTATTATATACATGTCATGAAATCGGCATTAGTTTACTTTGAAACAAAACAAAGGCTACTCAGTTTCGTGTGCAAGCGTTGGGCCGCAATGTGGAAAAATCAAGGGAGGAGTTCATGCCTTACTGTGCGAGAAGACAAATTGTAATTGACGAAAGAAATTCAGATATAGCACAGAGAGAACGATTTTGAATCTGGAATGCAATTAATTAGCCTACATGTAACTGAAGTTGCTAGTGTATTGCGCTAGAAACGTAACCCCAAGAAGCAGTTTTTTTTTATCCTTATCCTTTGACCGCATGTTATTCGACCCAACGACTTAAAACCTTCATATTTTTTTCGCCCAAGTGATGAGAGATCACAGCAGACTGCACCTTATCACCTTTTCCACGGAAGCTTTATGCCTTTAGTAGCAGTCCTCCCAGCTATGAGCACGGTGTCTCAAGTTTGCCAACTTATCTTGATAACTGCTTGATAAAAATCCAACGGTCACTGTGGAAGGTTGCACGCGCACGATCGTCTGAATGTCACGCGGCTTAAAACAAAAACACAATTTCCGCAATTTTCGGGTTATGTTATTCTTAAACTTTAATGGTTTGAATTCAGCAGTATCATTCCTTGATGAAGTAAGATTGTTGGGATGAGTTACGCCGCTCTCTGGTGGCTCAAATTCCATTACATTTTGTCAAGAGTACTGCCGCTCCACTTTGGGCGAAAGTCATCTTGACACTGACAGTCTACACACAACTTTATACTGAAAATCGCAATCTCGACCCCAGAGCTCTTGACTGAGGGCGAGAAGAGCTCTGAGAAACCCTGAAGCAAGGTGTCTTCTCATTGGTTTTCGTGAAGAACAATCAAAAGCGTCTCTAATTGGTGCGTTCATGTTAGCACGAGGAGTGAGCAGGCGCTGTAAGATTCAAATCGCCAATTTTTGGCTATGAGAACCCTACGGCGCATGTTCTCCTACATATAGTTTCCCAGAGCCTTGGGTCGATCCGAGGTTCTGGTGACGGGAATGTGAAAATCGTCGATCTTCATTCCCGATGCGCATGCTCATTATGTGAATCGTGCTCGCGCTTTAGCACTTGAGGCACCACAAGCACCTATCAGTCGTCCTACTTTAACCGAATTGTTAAACTCTGGAACTACATGTGTAAACTGTCGCCGCCTTCAAATTTCTCCAACCCCGAATCCTTCAAGAACTTTGTTAAGTCTCATCAGAAACCCATAAGGGTTGAAACGTGCAACGGCCCCTTGTGTGCTGGGAAACAAGCTTCTGAATATTCGATTTACTAAGTACCATATTTGGAACAACAAGAGCGAGGGGTTTCCAAATATGGTACTTAGCACTGAAACATTCAACCAATCAGTTCGCCCTGAATATTCGGAAGCTGTGAACGCGCGTTACACGTTTCAACCCTTATGGGTTTCTGGTCTCATCTTATGCACTTACTTAGGACCTCTTTTGATGCCGACTACACCTGTACCTGGACCATGATCAGAACCTGCCCCTGCCATCGCTATCTATTGTATTTCTTTTTTTAAGTAATCTCCTTTTTGGTCATTTATGAATTTATTTATTTACTTTTTAATATAGGGGAGTGCCTCGCATGGAACTTCGCGTCCCGTTCGCACCCTTTCAAAAAGTCCTACCCAATGGTTCTTTCTGGTCTACCAAAGATTCACAAAACTGGGTGTCCCTTTCGTCCGATTGTTTCTTCCACGAACACCTACAACTACAACCTTGCCTCTTACCTTAAAAGCGTCCTCCAACCTATCTCCACAAACTGTTATTCAGTTAAAGAATTCTTCATTTTTGCAGAATGCCGCCAAACAGTACACTCACGGCGAATTCATGTGTTCCTTTGATGTCAGTTCACTATTTCCCACTGGATGAAACTATTCAAATTTGCCTTGATAAGCTGTATGCCTTCGCAAATCCACCAAGATTACTGTAGTATTATACAGAGAGCACAGACGTGATTCTCTTCAATTGGTCTTTATTTGGCCTTCGATGATCAAATGCAACTAACAGAGTATTCGATTGCTTAGATTACAAAGTAGTCGATAGAGTGATTGACGTTGCTAATTAACGGTTAACGGATATCAGATCATGACAATTACCCCGATTGGTCCAAAAGAATTTACTCTTGTTTGCAACAAAGAAGAGTCATTTTGTTTTTGATGGTCAATACTATGACAAGATTGATGGCGTCGCAATGGGCTCTCCACTTGGTCCTGTTTTGGCGAACATTTTCATGTGTGATTTTGAAAAAAAATGGGTGATGAAGAACATTTGGTTCCGGTATGTGGACGATACCTTTACTCTTTTCAAGAACAAAAATGACACTTTACTTTGAGCTTTTTACATTACATGAATGGGAGACACAACAACATTACATTCACAATTGAGTTTAAACAAAACGATTAAATTCCATTCCTTGATATCCTTATGAAACGCAATCATGACAACTCCTTCTCAACATCAATCTATCGAAAGAAGACATTAACCGGTTTTTATACCAAATGGGACTCTTTTGCTCCGCGTAAATACAAAATAAACCTAGTCCGCACTAGCTTTGGCTTAATTATCGCTGCATTAGAATTTGTTCGTCACCCCAATTGTTACAGTTTACCTTAGATGACCTCAAGAGGATTTTGTTACTCAATGGCTACCCTATGGGGACTGTTAAATATCATATGAATGATGTCATTGAGAAACATCAAAAGATCTTGTACAAACAGTCAGGAAAGAAGAAGTTCTTATCGTTCTACTTTTCTTAGGTCATCACAGCAAACACCATACAAAACAAAAAATTGGTTTTATCAACGGAGTTGATAATGTAAATTGGCCACCGTACAGAGATTCTAAAAGCTGACGTTTCGAGCGTTAGCCCTTCGTCAGAGCGAATCCAAATCTCTGTACGGTGGCCAATTTACATTATCAACTCCGTTGATAAAACCAAATTTTTGTATACTACTTCCCCACCGACGCAGCACCACAGTTTCTTTAGAAACTACCCCTTCATTCACCTTACAAAACAGCTGAGGTCTTGTATAAACAAATTCTATGGTATTTTCAACCTCAAAATAGTTTTTCAGAACACCCGACGAATCAAGTCTTTTTTCCCTTACAAAGATAAACTAGCTTCTTCCTTCAGGTCAAAAGTAGTGTACAGAGCAAACTGCTGGGATTGCAATGATTTTTATATAGGGGAAACAATAAACCTCCTTACTGGCAAGCTTTATGACCAGCTGGATGACTGCCTCAAGTTAGTATCCTGAACTGGTATTATTCTGACAAATCACTCGTGTCCAGAAATGCACATATACTCCAAACCTTTATATACTCCCAAATTTGACATTCAACTTACACGAAGGGTCCCGTTAAGTCTAAGGTCTCTAAGCATTTGATACCTATTTTTAGCAATGACGTAAGGGTTAGTGGTACGTTTTCGCGAGCGTAAATGCAGCCGTTAATCTTTACAAGAGGATCGGAGTTTAGAGGGTACTTTGAGACGTCAACTGTCTGTATTCGCAGATGCGAGTGATATTGAAGTTAGGAAGAAGGGCAAGGGGTGCACTTCGTGACGCTTATCAAAATCGTCGTGCATCTAATCACGTGCATTCCTGGACATTCCTGAACAAATAGAAACGAAATATCCTTGGTTTTCACGTGAGGTCTCAAGGTATGTTTCCCCATACCCACGTAGTTATCCCAAACTATGCGTAGAGTTCTAGCCTATATTTTTCTTTCGGTAAAAAAATACACGAACTTCAACTGAAAAAAGCATTAAAAGTAAGGTGAACACACCAGAACAAAAACCCAATCTCGACCCCAGGGCGCTAGCTCTTCTCTTGACTGAGGGAGAGAAGAGCTCTGGGGAACCCGAAAACAAAATGTCTTCTCATTGGTTTGCGTGATGAACAATCAAAAGCGTCTGTAATTGGTGCATTCATGTTAGCACGAGGAGTGATCAGCACCGTAAGGTTCAAATAGCCAATTTTTGGCTATTAGAACCCTACGCCGTGCCGCATGTTCTCGTATATAGAGTTTGCCAGAGCCTCGGGTCGATCCGAGGCTCTGGTGACGAAAATGAACACCAACTCGGAGTGACCAACACGCATGCGCACAGCCATTTCACCCGCTTAATTTGCAGCCATGGACAGCTGTTTCGGCCTTGTCAGGCCTTATCAGCATGGCATAGCCAACTTACTTAACTTAACCAGGAGAAATGGTTGTGCGCATGCATGATGTGTTGACCACACCGGGTTCGCCCGGTATATATGGGTTATATATTGACCAAGCGTAGGTGAGATCAGGATGTCTGGATTTTGGCCAAGTTCTTTTTTTGCTTGTTTATGGACCAAAACGAATGGACCGAGACGAAGTCGAGTTCCATAAACTCGCAAAATAAGAACTTGGCCAATATCTACCCATCTTAACGGAATAATCTAGGTGAATAAAACACCAAAATCATTAATGATCTTTGATCTTGCGGGACCAAGCGAGGAATCCCGAGCGGGCAGTATAGCTCCATCTTGCCCGCTCGGATAGCCAATCACAGCCTTGGATTTGGTTCATCTTGCCTCCCACATAGCTACTCTTATAATCATATGGAGTTTTCACTTTGTTCTTAATTAATTTTAACGCTAATTACATGAAAAAAAAAAACCCGACAAATTAGCTTACTATGTTTTGGATATATATGGGTTATTGACCAAGCGTGAGGTCAAGATGGCTGGATATTGGCCAAGTTCTTTCTTTGCGTGTTTATGGACCGAGACGAAGTCGAGGTCCATAAGCAAGCAAAAAGAGAACAAGGCCAATATCCAGCCATCTTGACCGAACAAGCTTGGTCAATAAAGGATTTATTACATGGGATAAAACACCGAAAAAATGATCTTTGATCTTGCGGGACCAAGCGAGAAATCCCGAGCGGGTATTTTGTCCGCTTGGGTAGCCAATCAGAGCGCAGGATTTGGTTCATCTTGCCCGCTCACGGAGCTAGTCATATAATAACTTTACTTATAAACGGTCTGTAGATTTCCTCAAATTCATATTAATTACCGACTTTGTCACTATTAGATACAATTATAGATAGAAAATAGCAGCATACATGTTTGTTTAATAACGAAGAAATAAGAAATTAGACAAGAACTTACAGAGCCTGTCATGGACTCTTTAGAAGGTGAATCAGCATACTTGCAATATGCAATTGGTAACCTATGGCACCCTTAAATTTGTTTTTAACTCCCTTAATTAACAAATACTCACTCATATACTCCTCTCTTGCCAAACGCAGACAGCTTTTATGCCGTGGTTTGCAAAAAGCTTCAAATTAATTGCTCTAGTGCACACGACATCATCTTATGTTTATCAGTTTTAAATTTAGTGACACAAATGACAGTGAAGACAAATATGTAAATCTATTCCAAACCACTCATTGAAGTATCTTTATTTACTTATTCACAAAAAAGCAGTGTCTGAATAACTCAACATGATTTATTCTGCTTATTGCAGCGTCGCGGGCACATGAAGGAATGTGGGAGTTCAGTGATTCTCGGACAAAATTTTAGCGCAGTCAGTAAAATTATACTATTCGTAACAAATCCGTCCTGACAGCAAATGAAAATCATACGAAAATCGAGCGTTCGTGATTTGTACGCCTCAGAAGTGTTCGCGGGTCAGCGCCGTTTGAACTGTGTGGGTTTATTATAGTCAGATATGGCAAAAAAATATACTCTTTTTACCTTTGCCTGGGGCCAATTATCTTTTTTTTATTATTTCCACCGGTAAAACGCTGAGGCATTCTAAAAAAATATATACAACTGACATTGAAGCGCAGCATGAAGAAGCTCATGTCCATTTCTTTTAATTGGTATGTAGTTTTTTTTGCATGCACTAAAAAGAGAAAAAACACAACGTAACTTGAGGTTTTGTTGCCAAGGTAAGCAAGCAATAATTAATCTTTACTCAACGTTAACTCAACCTTAACTCAATGTTCGCCTACATTGCATAATCTTCACAAGATGGAATTATCCTGAAATACTGACGATTGCGCAATTTAAGTCATATTTAAAAAGACGTTTTCGTTGGCTTGACCGCCTTAATGGCTGTATAACAAACGCCCTACTTTTAAGACTCTCTGACCACAAAGTGCCACGCAAATAGTGTTGCATAATACTTCACAGGCAACCTACTGCTAACAATTTCCGTGAATGTAATAGCCATAAAAATAGTTCAAAATATATCGTTAACTGTACCTTTTTGCATTATTGACATTTTCGACACTAATAGCAACAGATCCCGTAGGTGGGCATGTACGAGCAGTTTTTTTAGCACTTAGAACAACGCCACGGGGGCAATGGCGTAGAACAGGAAACGCTCGCCCAAAGGTTTTGAAATGCCTGTAATTAAGTATAGTAAAATGTCCGGTGACTACCTTGATAATTCTTCTTCAACGAAGGAGTGTTTCATCAACGAAGTTTAAGGACGGTGCCTACGCATATGTTCTGCGCATCTCGAGATACTCGGATTTCCTATGGGTGATGCTTATTAATACAGGGATATTTTTGCGCGGTTCAAAACTATGCGGAGAAAGCACAACTTAGAAAGTGCTCTTGGTATCTAAAAAGAAAATTGGGGGTAACCATTCATTTTCCAGAGATAAATAAGCTTCAATTTGCAAAAGAACGCCATACATTTCTTTGTATTTCAAAGCTTTTTACAAATATTGTTGATTAATTATCTTCGAAAAATGCGTGGTTACCCCCAATTTTCTTTTTGGATTTCAATAACACTTGTTAAGATCTGCTTTTCCCGCATATTCAGTAAACCGCGCAAAAATACCTTTGAATTGGCAGGCACCGTCCTTAAATCAGCTATTACTGTAGTGACAGAATCAATGGATTTCGGAAACCTGTTCCCCTATCGTAGTTTTTCCGCAAGACGAGATTGGTTGCTCCCTGAACACTATAATGAGTTAGGAAAGACTACTTTGACAACCACAGGAACCAATGACGACTTATGGGCAAATATGCGCAGCCATATTTAAACGCGGGCGGGGAAAAGGTGAGTGAAAAATCTAAGAGTGGGGAAAAAAAAAAAACGAAATCACTGACAAGTTCCTTCTCACTTTCGACTTGAGGTATATAAGCTGTCGTTCCCGGCCGAGGATTGGAAAGCTGCCTCAGATCTGAGTGGCACCCCTCTCGCTGCAATGTTTAGGGCGTTGGATTCGGAGTATTTACGAGCGACATCGCACACTAGAGGTAGTCAGCATCGATCGTGTGCAGGGTGAAACTTCCGTTTTGTCAGAATTAACTGGGGAAACTCCTTTTATTTTTGCTTATTTCTTGCCTGTTAGCTACAGCGGGTATTGAGAAACGTTTTGATCAGGCAGGAAGAACTGAGCAGGAGGGACCTCTCGTTTCCCGTTTTACGCCAACGCAATGATAAATCTGTCAGTTGTTAATTGACTCGTAAGCTAACTCCAAATGTGATTCAATCTGATTGGCCTAGAATATATTCTAGAGGTACTAAAGAGATGAACCTGTTGGCACTGTCACTGCATAAATGACAGATTAAAAGCAAACGCAGAAACGGTTTAATTTCAAGGCTACCAAATGCAAAAAACAAAGTGATGACTTAAGAAGTAGCGAAATAACACTGGCATAGAAACAATATTTTACAGCTTTGTGCACGTATTGGCCTCAGGGTGAAAGCATAAGTTTCTTTCGACTGTCACGTGTACTGCATGCCTGACCAAACTTCTCCTAACAAACATTAACTCAGTCTAACTACGTAGCACTGAGTCGGAAAACGCGTTTCACATGTCTCTTCTCCAGGGGGCTCCTTACAAATGTTCTTTCTGATGACGTCTGCGAATCCGCCGGCAGCAATTGCTTTGAATCCAGTCTCTCGAGACACAGGTTACAATGGTGTTAATTGCAAATGCTGATGGAAAAATAAAAGCAGCTGACGAGAAAGCTATTGTCGTAAAAAATGTTGCTGTTATTCATGATCAAAGCTCTGAGGGGCTTGCAATTGGTCCCTGGTTATCTTTCTGATGAACTTCTCACTCCCTGTAGGCCGTCCTGCAACCTACGATCAAGAAATGCAAATTTTCTTGCTGTTCCCAGATGTAGAACAAAAACCTATGGAGAGAGCGAGGGCCTTTGCGGTCGCAGCACCCAATTTATGGAACGGTCTGCCTGCCACAACCAGAAACATTGAATCACTGTCAGTTTTTTAATGTAGAGTGAAGACATTTTTACATAACAGTTAGGTTCTTTCTTTTAGGACACATGGTAGATATTAGCTTATTTTAGTGTACAATATTTTTGTAATTCTATTATTACTGTAAATACTTATGTAAGAGCGCTGAGATCGTGTTTAAGCGCCCCTAGAATGTACATATTATTATTATTATTGTTATTATTATTATTATTATTATTATTATGATGATGACGACGATGATGATGAAAGTGCCCTGCTGGTCTGCCGCCGGCTCTTCAACATCGTGAACCTCAATTTCAAACGTAACTATTGTAATGCAGCCATGAAAAGTAAGAAAAACATTGGTTTGGAAGACGTTTTTTAAATTCTTAGTTATCAGTTTTAAGACCCGTTAGCGTGAAACAAATCTATGGGTGACGCAAGCCATTATTCCATCTTCCACCCCTTCTTCAAAAGTAAACGCTTGTCTTTTTTCTTTGAATATTTTCCCTAAGGAAAGGTGATAATTGCAACTTCATAGGGAAAAGCCCTGGGAACGAGGTTGGAGCTAATTGCTGGTTGTCTTTGGTGGAGAGGAAGTTGTATGGCAAGGACCATACTAACACAACATTTTTAATATAATTACCTGAAACGGTCATTACGAGAGCACATGCAGAAATCACTAACGCCATTGCATCAGAGGAATATACCATGTATGCCTTGCGGGCACTATACATAAATTAACATATTTATTAACAATGCCGCGAGTCTTTCTATGATCACGCCAAGGCTATGGGGAACCCTCATGATTCGCTCCAAATACACCAAAAAGGAAAAAAGATGACACCTTTAAAGTTAGCTTATTGTGACTTTTAATCAAAAGATTTCACAAGTCTCGCACTTTCATAACAGACACATGTTGTAGATTTAGACCTACTTCGTAAAGCGTGCACTTACCCACAGAGACCGCCGACTCAAAACAAGAAATACAACACGAAAATACAGGCAAAGTCTGTAAGATGTACCTTAGGAATAGTAAACAATAACTTTTATGTGGTACTTTATCACTAACTCATTTTTAATAATAACAAGTTCAATTTCTTACTTTCCCCTTACGGCCCATCCCCATATAAATACACACATTTCTTAACCCAGAGTCGTGTTTTGGGTTTGGGATGTCTGAAGATCGATCGCTCAGAGAGCTTGATCCAGGCGAAAAGGTCTTCAGAGCCTCGCTTTAATTTATTTTATAAACTAATTTGATGAAAAAATAGAAGTGACACTTTGGAGGCTTCATATTTAATTACACAGAATTAAACCTACTGCAAAAATATAACTATGTTTGTCCAAGGATAGTAGGCGGTGACGATCTCGAATTAGACGAAAATCAATATTCAGCGAGGGTCGACCCCTTAACTTTCCAAGAGAAAGGGACTATCATTATTTAGACTAACAAGACACACTTTTGAATTTCAACTATTTTAAAGAAAGCGATATACATCACAACAATTAAACTCAGCCGTTTTCAAACTTGTGCTACGACCTAAATACTGGAAATCAGCAATTTGGTCTGCTCTGAAACGCTGTTCAGTGTTGCTCTATTCTCCCGGTTTTCCATCCATTATATATCACACTCTTTCAAATGTGTGCTAATACTGCAAGAATCGGAATATTCGATCATGCAATCGTCTGGAAGTGTCCAACGTTGTAAGAAGTGTTATCGCTTCGTGACGTCACGTAAAAACCAAGTTTCCTTCGGCGTCTTTGCGCAGGCGCCAATTTGGAATACTATCCGCAGGCCAACACAGCCCAGTTCTCAGGCAGTTTTGTTCAAGATTGTTGTGTGCTCACAAGTGTGTCTTATATGATGAAAGTAACGTTTACCTTACCAAAGGTTCCACTTATTCATATGTTTTAAATCTCCGGATCCAGTGTTATTTTTTTGGTTATCCTGAGGTTTCTCTGTTATCCTGGAGACTTCCTTCTTTTTTAAAGTTAAAGTTAAGTTCTATCTCTTTTTCTTCGATAAATTTACTCTCGTAATTTTAAACTAGTTTTTTTCCTCTGTCTAAAACGAATGTTTTTTTCTTTTTTTCAATCGGCGCAGCTGGAGCACAATACTTCCACTCCTTCTCGGGCGAAACCTTCGTTTGCCAATGAACGTTGACAGCGGCTACAGTTGAAACACTCTTTGTGGAAATTGGAGTCGTCCAGAGTAAAGTACTCCCCTCCAATGATAGGCTTCAAACAAAGCTCACATTGCTTGGCAAGATATCTTCCGTAACACTCAATGCAGTAACGTAGGCCACCATGAACCGAAAAAGCTCGCGCCGCCAAGGATTCGTGGCAGCTGTAACAACTGAAACATTCTTTGTGCCAAGTTTGCTCGTTGTACAGGACGCCACCTTCAGACAACGGCTCACCGCACTCGGCGCAGCGTTTGGCGTGTTGATTCTGGTAGCAATTGGGGCAGTAAAACTCGCCGTCTTTTGGAACGAAGCCGCTTGTTCCTATAGCTTCATGGCAGATGGCACATTTGAAGCACTCTTCATGCCAATAGGCTCCATTGTATTCGAGGCGAGCGCTCCCTGATTCGATGGCATAATGGCATCCTTCGCACATCTTTTGAAAGTTATTGATATAGCAGTCATTGCACAGGACTTGGTCCTTGTAGAAGGTGAACTTTCCTTCCGAGCGCAAAGGTTTACGGCACAAATCGCACATGAAGCACATTTCGTGCCAATGCCGATCGTCTGCAGTAGATACATCCTTGCAGTCGGGTCCAATCTTGCCGTGACAGAGATCACATTCGTTTGCAAATCTGATAAACAAAATTCATGTGTTAGCAAATGTAATTCGATAGCACGTGAAAAGTTAGTGGTGCTGCAGTCCAGTCACAAAAATCTTTCATCTTGAAAACTGGTCCTCCTAACCCGTCACTGAAATAGTAGAACTGCTTTGAACATAGTCGGCGATGAATCATTGTTTCACGAATTGCAAGTCGGAAAGCTATATGCTATTTCAGTTTCAACGCGATTTTACGGAAAACCTTTTCTAGGAACTTGTTTTGTCCCAAGATTGAATGAACAGCCCTAAATAATTCAGTGCAAAACTATGCATTTACGTTTTCGGACCTGTGAGGGCGATCTTAGACGAGAAAATCTTATGCGATGACTTGTCAGGCCTGAATGCGTTAAATGATCAGTAAAGACAAATTGACAATTTAATGTGGTTAAACTGAAACGAAAGGGCACCAGTGGATAACAGCAATCAAGGATGCAAGCTGTAAACTGTTTGACTTCTAATTTACAGCGTTTGCATCAGTGGAAGTGAGATTCGCTGTGATTGGCAGTTTTAACTTCGAACGCTTAGGAAGACCAAACAAAGGCTGATTTTTGGTTGAGAGAATAGCCTTTAAGCAAACAGTTTAACTTTCAGCTGCCGCGTAGAACCTACAAACTGAACCTTCTTTGGGTTGTGATGCACATCTGTTAGCAGCCGAAATAATCCTTTGGTTGACTTTTTCTTAATTTTTACTATTTAACTTTACTATCAGCTTTGTCACACAAAACTGAACCAGAACTTCGTAGGCCTCCAAAAACACTGGAAAATAATATCAAAGATTGAGATTATGGGAGGGTCTCAATGAGGTTAAGCGCGTGGCGTGAAACGTCCAAAAAATTAACCTTGTGTCGTGAAAAAGGGAAAAAAATAACCGTGTGTCGTGAATTATTTTGTCCAGATAACCGTGTTGTTTGTAGCTTTTCCTAAGCTCTGAACAATTATTTGTTGTAAAAATTAAGCGTGCACCGTGAAATCGCGAAATTTTTAACCGTGTACCGTGTTTGCTACACCGTCCCCCATTGAGACCCTCTTATGGCGTATACTCAAACGTACCTGCGATCAAAGCAGTCTGAGCACACTGGCTTTTCGTCTTTGACGATAAACTGCTTGCCAGTGATACTGACGTCGCACTCATTACAGCGAAAGTGTCCTAAGTGCCAGCTTTTGTTCATCGCAATCGTGTATTCTCCAGTGAATATCAGCTGCGACGAAACACGAAGGTTAAGAAAGACAAAGATGGGAATTGGAACGGTGACATGATTATTTGGTTATTTCACGTCGTTGTCACGACGAAAATATCACAGAATGAGAAACGCACGTGCGAGGCGTGCAGATCCACTTTTAGGGACCTTAAGCACGCGCGTTTTTGAGACGCAGACGGCAACCGGAAGAGAACATTTCACGTGACAGGACGGTGGTGTCTCCTAGATTTTTATACGAATCATCTCTAATGGAGAAAAGATACTTAGCAATGTAAATCTGGTTGTGTCAAGACATGTAAAACAGCTCACTTCTGGTTGCCATCCGCGTCTCAAAAACGCGCGTGCTTAAGCATCCTATTAAGCCCCGTGCAAACGATCGCAACATTAGGGAGTTTAAGCCCGCGCGTTTTTGAGACGCGGACGGCAACCGGAAGAGAACATTTCGCGCGCCAGGACAGTGGTGTCTCCCAGATTTTTATACCAATCAACTCTAATGGAGAAAAGATACTTAGTATACTAATGTGGTTGTGTGAACAGCTCACTTCCGGTTGCCGTTCGCGTCTCAAAAACGTGTGTGCTTTAAGCTCACTCCCAGTTGCATGTTGTTTCGTGTTGATGGGAGTTGTGGCACGAAGATTTAATAACGTTTCGGCTGTTCAGCCTTCTTCAGATAAACGTTAAAAACTAAAAACTAAAAACTATTTACAACGGTTGTGTGTATCAGAGGTACAGGCTTATATAAGCAACTTAATTAAGAGATACAAAAAGAGATACAAAAAGTGATACAACACTCAGGGTCTTAAAATAACTGAAGAGAAAGTTCTTGCTTTGTAATTACATCCGCAAATGGTTAGACTTTCAAGTCTTCTCGGATAAGGACTATAAACCGTAGGCCCCTTCTGATAAATATCTTCCACGTTCATTAGTTCCCTGTGGGGCGTTAAAGAACCCACACACTATTCGAGAAGAGTAGGGGATGAAGTTCCCGGTGTTGTCGCTGTCCTGTGTGAGTATATGGGTGGGTGGGTGGGTATAGCAGGTACACATCAGCTAAATAGCTGCCTAAACTTCAACCAGCTCAAACAAATAAACAACAAACAAACAAACAAGCAAAATAACAATAGGATAAAAGCAAAATAACAATAGGATAAAAGTAAGTGGCAAAAGTCATGGGGTAACACATTCCCCGCAAAAGGCCATAACACAGTCCCAAAGGGCCCTGCTTTGGGACTGTGTTGCTGCTATTCAACAAGTTTCTTCCATTTTTGATAAATCGCAAATTTCAGTCCAATGTTTGCCGTAAATGGGATACAAAATCCCTCTAATTTTAGACTGATTTTACCGCCAAACCAGACCTTCCCCACCCTCAGTACCCTTGGGGGTGAGTATTGTGACTGATAATTTTAAAAAAGTCGCGTCAACTTAAGGTGGCTGGAACCAGTTTCACCACTTCTAGAGACCTTTTTATTAGATGGGTTATAACTACTATACTGTAGATTACGTAACAGCAATGTTATGTTACCATATGAAACATCAATTATTGCTTAACAAAATGCGCTCACTATTTTGACGTAATACGCTACCATAGCAACATGAAATTTCTCCAAAAACACCCAATATTTCGTCTTTACTTGCTTATATCTCAAAAATGAACTCGGTTACCCCCATTTTTTTATTGTAGAATAGTAATTAGCTGTTTGAGATAGAACTATCAGCAAAGTTTAAAAAAATTCTGGGGAGCCAATTCAGAGCTACCTTAATTTTTCGAAAATTTAAGGTGGCCCTGAATCGGCTCCCAACAATTTTTTTAAAATATTGCAGATAGTCCTATATCAAATAGCTAATTACTATTTTAAAATAAAAAATGGGGGTCGCCGGGTTCATTTTTAAGATATAAGCAAGGAAAGACGAAATATAGGGTGTTTTTGAAGAGCTTTCATGTTGCCATGGTAACTTCTTACATCAAAATAGTGATCGCATTTTGTTAAGCAATAATTGTTGTTTCGTATGGTACCATAACGTTTTGTTTACGTGATACAGTTTTGTAGTGACAACCCTTCTAATAAAAAGGTCCTTAAAAGTAGTGAAACTGGTTCCAGCCACCTTAACTAGGCCTCTGAAAAGGGATTTGTCATGATGCATCTGACTACTAGTACTGGACCCTGACGCCCCTTTTGCTTTAACTCACGAATTTTACCTCATCACATCCAAAGCATCGTTGTCTTGACAACTCCGCGTGATGTCTTCCGCAGTAAATCTTGTTACCGTACTTGTAATAAGAAAGATCTACCAATAATTCAAAACAGGTGGAGCAGCAGAAGCAGGCTGCATGATAACAAGCTTCATCGTTATCCTCAAACTCGGCCGCAACCACCACATCTCCTTTCGGAATGGTTTTGAAGCAAGACTGGCAAGTCTAGAAAAAAACAGACAATTGATGGAGAACTTGGTAAAAACGTTTCATACATAGAGGATATTACATGGCCCCGCGAGGAAACCAATGTTATCTTCGAGCGCTGATGGTATCTCTCACGATTGAGCGCAGCGCCAGAACGAGTGAGAGATACTATCAGCACGAAACACTTATGTAATGTTCCGTTTATTATATAGATACTGATAAAATGTCCAGATTGTTGAACAACTTGATTTAATCATAACAGTGGTCATCAACCGCTAAAACACGCATGTTGTGTAACATGAACTACTAGATATGAAAGTGGTTATGAAAAACAAGTCATGATAATGTCAAATTGAGTCGTAAAAATGTTAATGTAGTAGAGAAGAATTACCTTACAGCCCAAAAGTATTTCACAATGAAGGGGAAAGCTCGCATTTTATTGGCTAATCCTGTTAGTTATCATGACGACACCTCTATCCTCACATTAACAAATGGATTCCATGTTGCCGTGCGTCTTTTCAGGAATAGATCACAGATGACGTCAAAATGTGGTAAGAACAAAAAAGTGGCACACGAGGCGATAGCTCGAGGGGGGGAGGGGGACTCGATATATCCCTGGGTGGGGAGGTGCGGCGCGACCCCTCATACCCTGACCCTGTTTAAGACAAATATCGCTGATTTTCTTACCTTGTTTAAGACAGAATTCCGATTTTTGATACCTTATTTAAGACATTTAACCCAGTTTGTTTAAGACAAAAATTGATAAATCGATACCCTGATTAAGACAAAAAATGATAAATTCGATACCCTGTCTAAGACAAAAATCCCGAAAAACATACCCTGGCTGGCCGCACGTCCCCATTAAGCCCTTATAAGGGAGTACCCCCCAGGGGGGGGGGGGGCGATAGCGGAGTGTGTCACTGATGTTCTTACCACATTATGACATACTGTTATAAATTACAGTTATTTCGCTACATTACCTTTTGGTTTTCATCCATAACGCAAACAAAAGAACAAACAACGTGCACGAAGAGAGAAAGGAAAGGGGATTAGTTTTTAGACTGATCAGTAAACTGTGGTGCTGCGTAACTCAGGAGTGAAACAGAAAAATTTGGTTTATTCAACGAGTTAATAAAGATGAATTAAGCACCATAAGAATTTGTCAGCTGAGGTTTCGAGATCAACTAGTCAATTAGTGTCTTGCCTCAACAAAAGGCGCTGATAATTTACAAGCTACTGAGACTGCACGTGTTGCCTGTACTTATGTTTTAAATTAGCTACAGTTTTGGACAAAAACAGTTAAAAATGAACAGAGGGCAAATAACCCTGTCGTATTTCAACATCGCTTTTGAGGGAGGGGGAGCCCTTTCTTCCCTGAGGGGTTCCCGATTGACGACTGAGTAAAATAGAAACACTGATGTCTATAAAATAGAAACACTGATGTCTACAGGAGCCCCTTATTGGAGGAAGATCGGAAACAGGGACCTTTTAGTTTTTGAGTGTACATGGGCATAGTTCACTCTTTCGTGCCCTGAGGGTTCCCCCATTGAGGAGTAAAATCATCCGGTGTTGGATAGAGTAAAATCTATAGCTGCCGCCCTTTGGAGAGAAATGCTTTTAAGTTTTAATCTTCTGTGTTGTTCAATAAGAAGAGCGCGCATGTAGGAGCATAAACATATCCAACTTTGCGATTAAATACTCTCTTCAGTATTGTCATATGATCTACATTGGGAAAACAAACTGTGTAGCGAATAAGGTCCATTAACTTGGCCCCTCGTTAAAGTAAAAGAAAAAAACCTGTGAAATGCACTGATAACGTAAAGGAAGAAAGGAGAATAAAACTTGTAACAATTTCAACGTAACATCAACCCGAGCTAACGAAACGAAGACAAACTTTCGTAGTTGTTTTATACCAAGGTTAACCCATTACCTTTGATTTTGGGTTTTACAAGGAGGCTGTTGTTGTTTATTGACCAAACGACAAATTTCGTGACGTTCTCGAAAGCCTCAGGTTTCTTTGAAAGAAGTACACGTAAGTATTTTAAATGCCATTCATATCGCATATAAGCCGTTTAAGTAATGTAAAGTATTTGAAATAAAATCCGATGGTATCTAAATTGATGAATTGGTTGACTGATAACCCTCTTGACAGGTTTTAATAAAACCGTCTTAAAATTAACAAGATTGGTTAGACAAGCCGCCTTAAAATCTTTGTTTTCCTGCGGATCGTCAGAAAAAATGGGCTTAACTTAATTGCATGAAATGATAATGAAAGATACTACAAGAAATAAAAAAGATACCAGCACGCAGGTTTATAAGGAGAGATGACGTGTCATTTGGGTGCATTCGGGTCACTCTTTACACGTTAACGCCATAAAATAAACGCTTGTGTCACACCTTTTGATTATCGAAAACGTTGAGAATGAAAGTACCGTAATCTGTTTGACAGGCCATCCATCCAATGGAAAGCAAAAGATGAGAACATGGTGCGTGAATGACAGATTCTGTCAATTTTCCTTATTACGCACGGTGGCACGGCAAGCATGCTTCAACCTTCAATCTTGGACAAAATAGGTGGGAAATTTGTACCCCCCTCCCCCCCAAATCAAGGATGGGAAAATGGCGCGTTTTGGCTTTTGCGCGGCTTATCCTTGATTTGGGGGGATGGGGGTTTACTGTTCCATTTTATTTGTCCAAGATTATTGCTTCAACCTTGGCCCTGAAAGGCGGGCCACCTAAATATTTTGCTCCTCTGTATAATCGATACCAGTTTTGAGATCCTATTGACACGAGGGTGGGATTTCAGTCACGTGACAAATTAAAGTTAACAAGTAACCACATAATCAAGAACATTTTTAACTGAAAATGGTGAAAGGAAAGACTACCATCACCGGCCGGCTCACGTCTCCGGGTGGGACGGGAGTTGCCGTTTTCTCTGCTCGGCGCTTGATCAAATGCCCTACGAGACATCTTTAAGCCTCAATCATCCTCCCACGGATCATGAACCCCACAAGGACCCGTCGGAATACCTTCGGGATTTAGCTCACCGCTTCATTTCTAATACTGTACCTCTCTTCTTCCTAACGGGACCTTAACCTTTCCTGTCCCGCGGGCTTTGTCTTCGCTGTTCCAAAACTGTACGAACGCTTCTCTCTGAGGCTCTGGGATGTTGGCGAAATGCAGCGGTGCTTTGTCTTGAGGTGGGTTCTGATACAAGCGCTGTGTGAGGTAATATGCTTCGCCAGGGGTCTCGGGGATGGGTACTTTATCGTCCGGTAGAGACCTCATGTAAGCGTCCACCTAAAAAAGAAAAGGCAAAGAGAGGGAGAGAGAGAGAGAGAGAGGAAGGTCATTTCCCAGAAGCAGGTCCAAATGCGACGGTTTTTGTGATGACAGTTACTTTGGCTTTCATATGAATGGAAGCTAACTTCCATAACAAAGATTTCGCCCTCGAATTCGCTTCGAAAAAGAAGATGAAATGTGCATTGTAATGACGGCGGAAACGATATTGTGTCCATTGAAAAGATTGTTTTCCTGCTCTGGAAGCATAACCTGATCCAAAAAAGGTTAAAGACCACACCCCTTCGTTTGCCATATAAAGTGCAGTGCTTGTGACAAGCAATGTGTGGGAAAAACTGGAAGATCATTGAGGTTGCGCTTACAAGAGGATAAGACGCGTCCCTCTTCAGACGTTTAGGAACATTGTATGATTTTGAAACATGACATCACAATACGAGACGTCAGAGCTTTAACATCAGAGGATCACATGGACAAAGACCGGGTTGAGGAAGCAAGGAAGCACTAAAGTCCAACACTTAACAGGGATGGGGGTAGTCCCTTACCTATTATACTAGCATTTTTTGACATTACTTGGTTAAATAAGCATTATTTTTACATTCTTTCTATAAAGAATTGCTAGCATTGTTTAGCATTTTGCACAACTTTGATCTAGATTTCAGCATTCCAAAGATTGAGAGAACGATTTCTGTAACTAAAGTATGAACTGAGTGCCTCTGAACTGACTGGAAAGAAGTGTGAATCTAGCTGGTCAGCGGTTAACTTATAGAAGCCGTTCAAGCGCTTGCTCAAACAAGATGGCGTCGGCAGTGCGCTAGTACCACGCCACCTTCTCGAAATTTTGGTTCCTACTTCAGGTACCGGGGCACAGATTACGTAAAACGAAAGAAACAAAAGACAGAAAACAAAACAACGCCAAATAAAGACTAATCCCGAGTGACCAAAAATACAATGCTTTCCGGTACATGCAGATAGACCCGAAACTTGCAGCTCATAGAAGGAAATTCTGACGCAGCAACAAGCAACGAGGAACAGGATTATGCTCCTGTTTACTACCTCCAGCCCAGCGTCATGTCACAGTACAACAAGCGCTAACTTTTTATAAACAAACAATTAAACACCTTTCGCTTTCAGTATTCAGTTGATGATAAGTACAAATGAAGCCTGAGTTTCTACGTTTTGCTTGAAATAAAACAGAGCAATTTCGAAAACCAAAGTAGCATTATTTTGAGAATCGAGCATAATTTGAGAAATATGGGGGTGTAATACGAGAATTGTTAGGAGCATAAAATGCCAGTTTTAATGGCATAATCGGGAAACCCCTATGTGGGGGCCTGGACCTACCTCCTGTTTACGGTGCACTAAAATGTTCCTGTGGTTTACAATCACGTGACTGATAACGAAATCAGCCAGTCGGCTGATCAAGACGTTGTGATAACGTCGAAATATTTCTGGTTAAATACCGGTTCCTCTGAGGTCAGAACTTTTTTTGCACCACTTATTCCGTCTCTTAGGACTGTAAGCGTTCAGTTTGAAAACTACAGAAACAATTTGCTTTTACCTGTCCAATTGTTAATCCCAACGGAGACCAAATGTAATCAGATGCAATTGACGATGGGGGAGGAGGAGGAGGAGAAGGAGATGGTAACACATCATTATCCACAGGAGTGGTCTGAGAAGTAGTAACCCTCACAGCCGTAAACTCATTGTAGCTTGAATTCAGAGGGGGAGGAGATGGTAGGGCATCTTTGTTATTTATGTTCTTGTTAATGTTTAGACCTCGTACTTTAAACTCGACCCCATCCAAATCGACCTCGACCGACACGTCGTGATTCTCTCGAGGGCACTTGCAGTTCGCACATACCTTCCTGTTGAATAAAAGAGTAACCAAATATATTGGTACGGCTTAAGTAATGTAAAATTGAGAATG
Source organism: Montipora capitata (assembly GCA_949126865.1). Lineage (NCBI taxonomy): Eukaryota > Metazoa > Cnidaria > Anthozoa > Scleractinia > Acroporidae > Montipora > Montipora capitata. The sequence goes on from OX421446.1 coordinate 12,189,991, forward strand.
CATGCGAAATCTCACAAAAACATTCCCTTATTTCTTTATCTCACAACCACTCTAGGCAAAATTAGCGAACAATCGATTGAGTATGCGCCCCGCGTTTAAAGGAACGATTAAATTTATTTGCTTTTACCACTTTCTAGCGTTCTAAGCGCCGTACGTCGTGGGGGTCTTATGGTGGGCCTTACAATGTCCTTTTCGCATTTACAGGATCCCACGATACAGAAAGACTCACCAGGACAACATTGGGAAGTTCATGTCCCGTGCAAAACTATGTAAAAAGCCTAGCCATTGTTCAATTGGTGACAAACCACTTTCGTAAAAGCAGTTTTTAAGCTGTATAAGTAAATAAGCTATACACAAGACTCCGCGCTGAAAGTTTTCGAGAGTTTGACCTACAACACTTTACGCAATTAGTAACAATTTGTAAGTGGCTGAACTCTTTAATTTTCATTTGTAAATACTCCAAATTCACTTTAACTTAATTTTATTTGTTTTCTTTCACACAAATAATTGTAATCCGACAGCAAAAATAAACAAAGGCTGTTATTGTTACGTCAACTTCTTCCTGAACGTCGTCCGCCTTTAGTTTGTCTGCCCAATCTTCCATCGCAGGAGAGCACAGCATTTCATTCTTTCTTCCACCACCACCCTACCGGTCTTTATACATCCATGTATGGGCAAGACACCGTTGGCAAAGGCCTCTCTTTTGCAGCCTGAGCGTGATTCCGAAGCGCCTGTTGTGGTTTCGAAGCCACACCGTTTTCAGTACTATCAACAAAATGGCCACTTTAAGATGGGAAAGTTTAAAACCGTGGTGATTTTGCAGCGAAAACCCGCTCTAAGAACACACTGACCGAAATTGCTGGCACTTTATTAGCGGAATTTGAAGTCACTCGAAAAATTGTCAAAAACAGCACTCGACCCACTAAAAAATCGATCGTAAATAGTATCTATATTGCCTGTTTTGGTACGGAAGCGGAAGTGTTTCCGCGTCACTGACACATTTTCAGAATAGCTTCACGAAGTCCGGCGTCTCTCAACACGAACGCGAAAAAGCAGAGGAAAAAAAGGCACTTCCAATCTCAAACAATAGTGTCTTAAAACGGATGTCTCCCGAGAGATGGTCATGCTTTGTGGTCGCTTAACCATATACTTCTAAGTAATCCTACCCATTGAGGAACAAAAGAGCATTTGACCCCAGCCAAAAAAGGACTCTATTTTGAGGAATCATTAGATACCATTTCACTTGACAATTGTCATCATGAGTTTATTTTTAAAATCACACCAAGAAAGGTTAAAACAATTTTATTTGAACTAAAAATAATTGGGCGCTATGAATATTAGGCCCGTTTTAAACGTCGCATTTTACATGTGCCGAATCGAATGCAAATGGCAAAAATCTATTGTTTTCGTTCATTTGCATTAGATTCGGCACGTGTAAAATGCGACGTTTAAAACAGGCCTAAAAGAGGTGATGAATCGAAAAATTTTAGCATTCTAGACTTTTTATAATAATTTCCGTCATCAAAAGTGAGCGTATATGCAATAACAAACTGCACATTAGAAGAAAGACTCAATTATTGTCATTAGTGAAAGGTGAAACTTTAAAATATTCGATCAAAACATGCAAAATTAGATACTACCCCATTCAAAGCTGTAAACTCAATTCCATAACTGAATGTTGCCTTGGCCGACAGGGCAGGCATTTTGTGGCGTTTTGGTTTCTTCACTGTTTCATCCACACGAGGAAAAGTCAACATACTGTGGAAGCAAACGGCATTGCAAACTGCAACACAAAAGAGGCACTGCCCATGATCTCATTTCTGTGTGGCCACGCTTTTTAAACACCTTAAAACACAGTTTATACAGACAACCCGAACTCCTCTTTATATTGAAAGAAATATAAAAGATTTCTCGGTTTCAAAAGAGCTTCCTAATACCTCCTCTTTCAGATTTTCCTGGCAAATAGAAATAGCTTTTTCAATGCTTCATTTTAAAGACCAAGCATTAGCTCAGAATACTTCAATATTAGTTTGACGGCGGTCTTATCAATTTGGAGTGCAGTCATCCTTAATTAAAACAGAAACGACCCGCCAGCGGATGTCGAAGGGGATACGAAATGCTGTTGTTAATTAACTAAAAACACACAGCTGTCGTATTAAAAAGAAAAAGAATAATGCATTCAAACAAGTGTCTGCTTCGATTTTCACTAAATTCTCAGAAGACACTGACTTGGGAGAAATTATATATTCAGACTACGAATGAAATAGCGACACCTGACTTACATAATAAAATTTGAATCTTTGTTGCGTTAAAAGTCACAATGAAAATCGAAAGTCTATTGTTTGTGATTTGAAGAAGAAAAGAACGCTTCAGTAATCCTCAGAAGAAGTTGAAACGGGTTTCACAACCAAGAAACAAGAAAAATTATAATGAAAAAGGAGACGTTTGGTTTTTGTCGCACCAACAAAAGAAGGTTTAAACCGCCACTTGGCAGAAAGAAATTCCCTTTGAAGATTTGAAATTACAATATTTTGATAAAGAGGTCAATCTCGTTTCGTGGTAGCAGATGAAAGCTTCGTGTGTGCTGTCGTGTGTTGCTTCATGAACATTTCGTTGCGTGTCGAAAATGCTGAGACCAAAAGTAGTCTAAGGATGTAAACTTCGAGTCCTTCAGTTGCGATAGAAGCGAAAAGCAATTTATGACTTCCTTGTTTTCCGGCCAAATACGACTCTGCAAGATATGTTGTACAAACTCTTTCTTGAATTTGTAGTCTTTGTACAATAGAAATAAGACAGCCTGATTTTATTTTGTCTTGATCCAGTAAAAATCAGGAAGTCTTCCTAGCCTCACAAAATCATGGATCCTTTTGACATTTCTTCGTAACCTTTATACATGTAAACGAGAAATATGAAGGTTCGATATTCCAGCGTTGATTAGTCGATCGCGAAATTTCACTAAACTTACCTTATACTCGGTCTCGGCGGCTTTTTCGGAGGAATTCTCTTCTGGTGTCGAGATATTATTTCCATGTTGCCTTTAGTTCATTATAAGAGATTTTCAGGCGATAGAAACGTTGAAATCCAACAATGAATTGTACAGCCGGTGGGCTGAACAGACGTACAAATCAACCCTGACTCCGAATTAAAGTTAATTAATCATTCATGCGAGAAAACTGAAAGTTTTTAAAATGCCCCAAGGCTTTTCCATAAATGACATCTGCATCTTCAGTGTCAAATCCACTACGCGGACACTGTCATATCGTGAGGAATTAAGCGAGTAACGTTCACTCACGGACGAGCAAGATAGCGCGCCGACAAATGTTCACAATTGATAATGGTTGGTTCTCTGAAGTGGCGCTAACCTCTAATCCCAAACCCATTGTGCCAGAAACGTCTGAATTTAACCGGAAAATTTAAAAGACGCAAGTATTTGCTTAAATGTAAAGTTCATCACTTTCGTTACTCCTGGATCCTGCTAGGATGGGAAGTGAGAAAACTCGACAGAGTTTCAAAGATCTCACAATCATGACACAGAGAAGAATTTGGAGTTCAAACAACTGATTAGAGGTATCCATTACATTACCTGTGGGTTCGTGAGCAAAGCGAACTAAAGTGACATTGCCGAGTGGTTTGTAAACCTAATATGGAGTCGAAAAAATAAACAAGTCTTGATGCACTCGAGTTTTTGCTAACTTACCGCCAAACGTGTAAACTGAATCCAGGGCACTTTTCCCCGCATTTAAGACAAGGCTTTCCCTCGTCAAGATTTTGAAGTAAAATTCCCTGACAGAAGATAACAGAGGCGAGTTAGCATAAGACAGACATTACAGATTAATTAAGCTCTGCCGTCCTCTCAAGCCATCCATCGTGCTTTCAATATTTCAAGTCAAGCGAAAGCACGTAACGAATCTCACCTTTTTCGACGCAGATGATCGCTCGGAGTTCATTTTTATTTCGTCGTTGCCCAGTATCCTTTGAAAACTGTCCATGTTTTTCCCAGCGTGTGACTTGCCTTGTCGCACGCTCATCGTTGCGCGTAGCAAGTCAAGGGAAGCGAAGCGCGATGAATTCACGAAATCAAATCCCTTGACACTTCTCCAACTCACTGCACAATGGCCAGGTCAGGGTTGTGCGTCGAGACGGTATCAAATTTTACGCGCGCGCGGGTCGCCGGCGGACGCGCGCGAATCCGGATCTGGGCGTTTGATACGTGACCGATTGGAGCTTCGCGCACAATCTACCGGAAATGCTTGGAGCTGATAACAAATTGAACTGTGGCAACCGCTGCGAGGTCAGCGAAAGATGATGTTCTTCTTTCCTGGTTACAAATACCCAAGCAAAAATGCATTATATGTAACGCGAACGAATCCGTTATCGACTGAGCATAGAATGTACAAAATGCCAAGATGCAACTTATTGTAACATTCTTTGAAATTTCTGAGAGGTACTAAACCATTGGGCGTCGGTTGATTCTTGGGAAGGAATTTTTACGATAAGATCCTAATCCGGAAACTGAACAGAGCTTTTTATTTAATCCTGCTTTGTCACCTTCGGTCCGAATTCCTCTGTTACTTAATTCTCAATTGTTAGCTGATTTCAGAAGAAATGTTTTTAAGTTAGATACTGTAGAGGAACTGATTTTGCTTATATCAACCAATCAGATGAATGACTTAGAAATGTAAATGATTTTCTTTTACACTGATAAATAACTGTTTCATATTGCATGTCGAACAGAGGGAAGAATTGTCACACAAAGAAATGGATGGTTGACTTTTCATGGCATTTTCTCGGGAGAAATGTTTTGAGGACAAACGACCTTTTTATTATTAAAATAAGTTAATCTCTCGTACGTACCGCACTAGGTCTCCTTGATAAGCTCATCAATCGTTCAATTCCTTTTGTTGAGCCCCTTTTGTCCCCGGAACGTGGAACTGATGCTATTTGAAATGTAGTTTTTGTTCGCAATCAGCCCAATCAGTCAAGGGATGGCTCGCAATGATTTGCAGGAATGACCTTGAAATAATAATATGAATAAAATCGCAGTCACCATTTTAATTACACGCAGTTCCTTTAAAATTAAGGACGCTCGGAAGTCAAAGTCAACGTTTTGGAAAAAGTCTTTACATTTCGTCAGTCATAAATTTAAAAACTAAGACGTGTATGCCGGCGGCAGTACCCCACTATTTTGTTAAATGGTCTGAAGAAATCCAGCTCTCTTTGGGCAGAATTTCATAAAAAATCGTGTTACACTATTTTGATTCTAAATTCGTGACAGGGTTAGAGTGTCTCAACAAAAGATGAACGTCGGAATGTTTTTCCCCACTCCCCACATAGGAATTTTACAAGGAAAAGGTAACAATCCAGGGGCGTAGCGTGAGATTTTGAAGGTGTACGCACACGAAGAATGTTTCGAGCGTCGAGAAACTTTTGAAATTTACGGTATCGGCCATTTCCGATTATTTTCGAAGGACATTTCAATACTAAATGTAAAGGAAAATGCAGTAGTTAGATGCTTATTTTACCCATCGGTCGAGTTATCTCTGCAGCAAGCTACAACACAAACAGGAGGTTTACAGTAAACGCAAAGGGAAAGACGTCGCATACTCTGTTATGACATCATCATGATCATCATCATCATGATCATCATAACATGTCCCTAAAAAATAACCGGGAACTGGGGAAGTGGTGATACTGAAGACTGACACTGTGTGGGGGCTTCGAAGGGTAGTTTTTTTTGCTTTCGTCCACTATTACGTTTCTTGCCGTTAAGGCCTGACTAAACGGGTCTACTGAACATGTTAGTGTTACATCATCCAACATTGTTGAATCGAACATGTTGCAATCGTTTGTGTATGATGTTGGAAGTTGTTGAACGAAGTTTGATTTCCATCAAACATCGTCTTTAACATCATCCAACGTTTCTTTTGTTCTAAGGTGTGAACAACAGTATTGCATTCGTTCGGCCATCACATTTAACAGTGTTGCACGCGCGCGTACGCTGCAGCTGTCGGTATCCATGGAGATGGTTTATTCGTTGCATCTGTTTCGCGCGTTGCCATCTCAGTTCAAGCTACGGAATGTTGAATGAGCAAAGTCTTGAATGTCTGAGCAACGAAAGCTTAATGTTGAAAGCTCTCAGGGGCATGGCGCCAATGTATCTGCAGGATCTTTTGCAAATCAAGACCCCGGGACGCTGAATCTTTTAGAGGTTCCTCACACCTACATTGTGCAAGACCCTTCAAGACTGGGCATTTGCTTAATGGCCGTGATTTTGCGTTCATTTGTATGTTATTTCTCTCTACTACTAATTGCTATCCTAAAAAAATTCAAAGCACCTCTTAAAGTGAATGACCTTAATGGCCAAATACTCTTAGCTCCTTCAGCTATTGATTGGAATGTTAATTTGTTTGGTAACGGCTTGTGAAATGCAAATAATGAAGAAGCTTTCCCAGTAATCATGGGGACCTTATTGTTTAGTTTATGATTCATGAATCAACTAATTTTTTTTTTCTCCGTTAAAAATGATGCTTGTAAGATAGTCGCTACACGGTTATCATGCCTATATTGTAATCGCCTCACCCTCTCAGCGATTTACGGAATTTCTCATCACCAGTTTGTGACCTCCTCGCACGCACACGCGAGTCTCTTTCGTGCTCGTTGTCCCTGAGGTCCTAGGAACCCAGAGGACTCTCGGCACCCATCTCGCGCTGAGAGCTCTCTTCGGCTCTCCGTTTTACGTTAATTCCAAGAGTTCCGACACCCTGTAGCAGCCTGAAGAGTTTACCTTGACAACAGGTGTAAAGGCATCCTCGGAGACCCAGGGGCAGCTAGTCGGGACGATAGAATGTTCGTGGTGGAAGTTTACTACAAGAACAGGAAGAGCCCCTGGGCACTTACTCTTACCGAACCAGTTCCAGAAGCGTTCGAATTCCCTGCTTCTGATTGGCCACAAATAAAATTGTGGCCAATAAGCGAAGAGGAGCAGCCGGGTGACTCTGATCTTTTCTTACACGAAGCAGTGTTCTTCATCGATCACCACAGTTGTGTGGCCGGGGAACAGAACTTTTCACGCCGTAGAAAGTTTCAAAAGTCGTGCTACGATCATGGATATGTAAAAGGTAAGCTTGGCGTTGTGTCCTAGACAAGTTAGTGAGCAAAGGTGCAGAAAGTGAAAGTCATGCATCTCGTATCAGTGTTGCTTGAAACCGTGCTAAAGCTTGTAATTTTTCCGGCTTCGTTAACGTTTTGTTCTGAAACGTTCCTCTAGAAACTTTCCCCGTTGAAGGCGCTACGTAGCTATGGCGATCGATGAGGAAAACTACTTCGTGTAAGAAAAGATCAGAGTCACTGGGTTGCTCCTCTTCGCTGATTGGCCACAAATAAAATTGTAGCCAATCAGAAGCAGGGAATTCGAACGCTTCTGGAACTGGTTCGGTAAGAGCCCAGGGGCTCTTCCCGTTCTTGTAGTAAACTTTCACCACGAACATTCTGTCGTCCCAGCTATCTGCCCCTGGGATAAAGGAAATCAGGTTGTGGTTTTATGGGAAGAGGTTCATCAGTTGATTTATTTCCCGTTTCTGACCCGACACGAACTGGACTTGTCCTATAACATTGAATAATTTGTACCATTACATAGACATGACGTACCCTATTTCTTTTGTTGCATGAGGAAAAAGAAATCACGTAGATTGTGCAAACCGGGTGAA
>OX421446.1:12202696-12205196 GCA_949126865.1 Montipora capitata
CCCACGACGGAGCACGGTTTCCTATCAAAATTTCCAGAGATTCCGTAGGTTGGACATACGGTACGCCTTCTGCCATCTTTGTTTGAACCCAAGTGTGTACTTCGTACCAGTAAATTTGTCGATTCGATCAGCTTTCTCCAATAATTTGATCTCTGCCGTTTTAGGGCAGTAGAAAGTACAGCAGAAATAACGTAACTTACACTTTTCCCGCCAATATAACCAAGACAGCGGAAGCTGTAAGTACTTCATTTTACTACAAGGCTAGAAATGACTCCGATATTGGCAAAGCACATGTTCCAAGTCAACAATGAAAGCGAGGAAAAGTGGTCACATCGCGTGAACAACAGTAGCCATCTTGGAATTGTGGGTACAGTCTTCAACAAACTGTACACTTCGTCTGTACTGGGACTGTAGCCCTCATAACAGGCGGTTGTGTCTGATTAATCCTAGACCAACGATATTGCAAATAACACCGAACGTTTTCTCGCCACCAATGGTCAGGAACTCTGCTCGTGAGAAGCCCTTGAAACCAATGGTGAAGTCCACCGTCCAAATAAAGTCCTTGACAACCACTCCTCATAAATCAGCTACGTCCAGTTCAAGAAGACTAGATTTTGCACGCTAATTCAAAAGATTACACCTTTGAGAACGAGCATGTCTTCTGTGCCATCTTAACAAGAGCAGTAATCGAATGGTTCTCCCTTGTATACAAGGAAAGCGACTTCTGCTTTTTATTCTGCTCAATTAATGTGAATTGGAAATTTGTGAAGGATGTAGACCTTCTTGTAGAAACAAAAGAAGGATCCGAGAGAGGAAACCACAAATATCTGTGTCATTCATGTTTACGCGAAAAAAAAAAGCACTCAGCTGGAAATTTGGAGTTAAAAACCATACAAGTTAGAGAGCCTTGCGAGTCATAATCTAAAACTTAGAATCCTAATCGCTCTTTAACTCAATTCAGAGTTGATATTCCAGTGAGCTTGCTTATGTGTGCCTTGCCCAATGTCCGATCCTTTGACATCGGAAACATCTGATTTGGTCCAGAGATTAGACTCCCTACTGGTTAAAACGACATAAAGCAGTATCAGGAAATTAAGGAAAAAGTAAGCGGGTTGTGAGCGGGACACAGGTAGAAACCAACACTGTCTTCCATAACTCGATCGGTAGAAGAAAAATGAGTCTCCCCATTGCTGAGTCGAAGGAGTGAATAATGAATGGCGCGAAATACCACAAATAACTGCCCTTCGAGGAATCAAAACGAATAAAAGGATATGAAGGGACTGCAGTTAAACAAGAGAAACCACAACCATAGGAAAATATTTTTTCCACTTAGGCACTAATCTTATTCATTCCAAAGTGGGTCGTTGTCCTTAAATATTACATTCATACAGGCATACATCAACTTTATTTTTAATTATCAAACATGAGAGGCGATCAAAGCATCATGCTTGTGGGATTGTTTGTTTGTTTGTTTGTTGAAGCTGCAGGTTAGTGTAATACTGGCAGTTATGCAGCTGATGTTGGCCCGCTGTAATATCAGTACAATGGCACTCAATGGCACTCGAACAGTGTGTGGGTTCTTTACCGTCCCGCAGAATTATTTACTAGCAAGCGTACATGTGAGACGGGGCCTATGATTGAAGCACTTTCCTCCCTTCAGTTATTTAGAATCCTGAGTCAGTATTGGTTTGGTATCTAACTAGTAAAAATAAAAAATAACTAAATAGGCTGCAAAATGCTAAGCTAGCTAAAATTCTAAGAGTTAATCACAATCCAGACTACTAAGATACTAATTGTCTTCGTATAGTGACCGCAGTTTATACATGCAGCTCCAAAACTTTGGAACTTGAACTTCCTTCGGGACTGCATAAAGGCAGCAGAAAGAGTAACGTTATTTAAAACTAGACTTAGAGCATTTCTTTTTAAACGACACCTTTTCTAGTTGGTTTAACTTTTAATACCCTTGTGGCCCCAGTTGTTGAAACGATGGATAGAGCTATCCGCCGGATAAATCACTCTCCACTGGATAATTCAATCGGTCTTGCTAGTGTTTATCCGCTGGATATTGATTTATCCGGTGGATAGCGCTATCCATCGTTTGAACAACTGGGGCCTGATGTAAAAGTCTATGAACGCGCATAGAGATATTTTATATGCGTAAGAAGCTCGCTCTTATTAAACATTCTAGAACATTGTTATTAAACATTGCTCATTTATTCTTTTGTTTTTATTGAAGAGGAAAAAATGTGCCGCATGCTTAACCTCAAAATTATCATGAATATTTTACCTAGAACGAGGCAACAAGATTATTAATCAAAATAGCAACTATTTTGGAATAAGGCGTAATCACTCAGAATCGAGCGAGGAGGCAATAATGGAACTATCAGCTCCTTTTCTTGCCGCTTACTGGCCGTACATAGCTTCGATATTTGTAGGATTTGGTATCACACAGTTCATTACGCGAATTATTCAGCCAAAGAAACACAGCTACACTGTTGAC
>OX421446.1:12210196-12215196 GCA_949126865.1 Montipora capitata
TGAATTGTACGTAAGCTATGATTGCTTTATTTCCGTGAAGTATTACTTTCCTAGGCCATTGTCAAACACCGAAAACCATAAACACACAAAAACACTTTGGTACTGACAAAAGTAGATTGTGTAGTATCCGTTGAAGTTTGCTGTTAAGTTTTGTCTACCTAATTGTTTTTTTCCCTGCAACTTTTTTCCTTGTTATTATCTTTTCACGATTGTGAATTCCCTTCTTTAACGCTGTACAATCACTGGTTCATCTATTTACTAGACACGTCTGTGAAAAGTCCACTTAGAGAGCTTGGCCCGGACATGATGTAAGAATGGTAACACAAACACAAACAGTGTTTATAAAACAAACGAACAAACAGTGTTCATAAAAAGGAAACCTTTTCTTTTGAGAAGAGTTTCCTTGACAAATTTAAAACGAAATGTTCTCGCAATTGGTACCTTAGCTTTTCGTCCTCTCTGACAGTAATTCAATTCCGTTAGATGTAAAGAGAAGGAGTTTAGATGTAATGACGAATGGTGTTTTTTATGTACTATATACTTTGCAATTAAGTAACGTAGTATCCCGCAAAAATGGGAATGAGACGAAGAAAAGAAGTAATCCTCACACCTATCTGGGCAATGTTAAGCAATTGCCTCTAATAGACAACTTAAAAATTCAGGTGGCTCCAACAGGATTCGAACCAATGACCGCTGCGATACCGGTGCAATGCTCTACCAGCTGAGATATGAAGCAAAACAATCCGGAGCAAGTCAATTTGTCATGTTGAATGACGTTTTATATGTACTATATATACTATGGAGCGTTTTCATTCACGTGACCAGCAGCCATATTGGATTACTGAAACAAAAGAAAAGTATTTGCATAAAAAAAAGAGTTCAATTCCCGGAGGATTAGTTTGCTACACCAACATGGCCGCCATTTCTTTGTTTTGGAACAACCAACATGGCCGCCTTGACGTCACGTGAAAACACTCTATACTTAACGGTTGAGGGCGAGGATCACTTTCTTCATTCGTCAAAAACCCGCACTTCCATTGCGTACATTCTCAGCTTGCCAGCAATCTAATGTAGTAATTCAGTAATTGTGAAGTATTAATAGTAGTTGACGTAGTCGTAGTGGCACTGGTAGCGGATAGTAGTGGTGGTAGTTGAGTGGAAGTGGTAGACAGCAGTAGTAATAGTAACGGCATAAAGAAGAGGGTGAACAAACCATAACACCAAACTTGGTGTAGCCATCACGTCACGCATGTGCACTACCTTTTAACCATTTAACATGGACAGCTGTTTCGGCCTTGTTAGGCCTCGTTAGCATGGCATAGCCAACTTACTAGGCGGATGTTTTTAGCCACCCTTATTAGTGGCATCTCCACATAACAAATTGGGAGCAGCACAGCCGTTCTCCCGCAGCAAGCGGGCGGTTGCCTCCGCTTCTCGGCAAAATCCCGAGGAGGCATCATTGTAGTCCGCGCGTAAAGTGGTATCATATCACGCATATAGTTTTTGTATACCAGACAAAATCACGAAATCAATGGGGAACGATGACGTTTTTACACCAAATGCCCGCAAGTAAGTGTCGGGTACTGATGATGTTGAGCAGAAAACGGCCGATAGCGGTAATGGGAAGGTAACGTCACAAACAAGGGGGAAAATTGCCATCTGTCACGCAGCGTCACACGTTCCCTGCCAGCAGAAGTCTCTTCGAGAAAAGCGACCTCTGCCATGGGTAGAAACTCACTTTGATCCAACCACCGTCCACAATCTTGGACGGCACTCTTTAAACCACATGCCCCATTCTCTATTTTCGAATTCCCCATAATACACTTTGTTTGCCTCCCAAACTTTTCATAAACCATTGTTTTCAAATGCTCTTGGGAATACGCAGTGTCCCCAAGAGCATTTGAAAACAATAGTTTATGCAAAATTTGGGGGGCAAACAAAGTGTATTATGAGGAATTCGAAAATAGAGATTGACATGTTTACCGACTGTGACTTGAGCCCGCCGTGTCCAGCGCATTCCTTTTCAGTAATTCCGCTGTTGTTAAAGGGGCTAGGTCACGCAATTTTAGGCAATTTCAGCACTGATCGAATGGTCATAGAATTGGCTAAAATATCAAAATAACTGTTCAAAACTATAGAAGAACTCTAACAAAACACAGGGAAGCCAAGAAGGGACATGGATGGACAAAACTGGAGAGGGTTGAAATGGATTGAATTTGGGTAAATTTGAAAAACGTCGGCACACCTTTTTTCAAATTTATATGAGTCTATATCAAAATGTAATTTACACAGCTGGAAAATTATTCTCAGTTGTTATGAAGCCGTGATTTTGCAAATGAAAGACTCTTGCTCTGCCAATATGACGTTTAGAGATCATAATTAACAAAATTAAACAAAATTACCTAAAATAGCGTGACCTAGCCCCTTTAAGTGAGCTCACACAACATGAAGTATCATATGAGGATTGGGTTGCCAAGTAACCGCCACGCATGCTCAACACAGTGAATCCGACCCATGACAGAGGTCTCTTTTCCCGTACTTCTCAGCCCAGCGAATGCGAACAAAAAGAGACCACTGTTAGCAGGGAACGTCACATGTTACATGTTGTACAATCGAGCGTTGGATCCGCCTTTGTCTCGTCTGTTTTCTCTCTAAGGGGTCGTAAAGTGACTAAATTATCTCATCACGACAAGGGAAATCCTTTGGTTTGATTAAGGGTCGCGAACGGACGACTTCATTTGGGAAGCAATTTGTTAATTGCCAAACAGTCCACAGCCATCAAGTATTGTTAGAAAACGATCGAAGGTAAAAATTAGAGATTCTTTTAAAGTATTTATACGGCAAACGATTGGCGTCGTTCAAAAAGATAACATATTAAAGACACGACAGTACAAATTCCAGCGCCTGTCCTGAAGTGTTTGTTGTTTAGAAAGAACCAAGCTTGAATACGAATGTGGATTGAAGAAAAAAGCCGCAAGTTATTATCATATTTTTGCTGGATTTTGGAGACTGAGTTTTAGTTCTTTGAAAGTGTTAGTAAAGCTTGGAATAAAGTATCAACCTCGTTCCCAGGGTGTCCTTTCTTCCCCTCCTCTCTCTCTCCCGCTTCAAGGAAGGGAAGAAGAGAGACCCTGGTAACGAGGCTGATAAATTATCACAACACAGGAAACTCATAAACATCATGCAAAACCATGTCATGTGTAGCTGTATAAGGGAATGAACATTTTGCGAATTCTAATTTTGTTACCAGAAGAGCTTTCGACACAATTGTTTCACTCAATGTACTTATCATTAATAATACTAACACCGTTTCATAAGGTCAGATTTTAAGGACGGTGCCTATACACTAATTCAAAGGCATTTTTGCGCGGTTTGCTGAATATGCGGGAAAGGCAGATCTTAACAAGTGTTATTGAAATCCAAAAAGAAAATTGGGGGTAACCACGCATTTTTCGAAGATAATTAATCAACAATATTTATAAAAAGCTATTAAAATACAAAGCAATGTATGGCGTTCGTTCCCAAATTGAAGCTTAATTATCTCTAAAAAATGCATGGTTACCACCAATTTTTATTTTGGATACCAAGAGCATTTGCTAAGTTCTGCTTTCTCCGCATAGTTTTGAGCCGCGCAAAAATATTCCTGTATTAATAAGCATCACCCATAGGAAATCCGAGTATCTCGAGATGCGCAGGGGGTATGCGCAATAACAATAGTAGGCACCGTCCTTAACAGTCCCTGTTTCTAACTAACCATTTAGTCATCATCACGATTTAATCCTATATCTGCGATTATCTAATCCAGATCAAGGACAACTAAATGACATTAATTAAACCTTGCAATATCAGTGGTTATTTATTACTTTATTCATGACTAACAAACTTCATCCCTTGCAGTAAGGCCCTCCACATTGAATTCTGTGTACAACTATACCTAATAGCGACGGCAGTTGTAGTGTCAACTCTCACTAAGTTGGATATATACTAACTTAATATCAAGTTTCTCAGGTGTTATGCAAAAACCTCTTTACTTCAGACAATATGAAACAGAGAAAATACTGGCACGAAAATCAAAAAAGGGCAATGCTGTCTCTTTGGCTGTTTCTAAATTACTTCATTCTCTTATTAAAAGCTAGGCTTGTGGAAATTAGTGTTCGTTAGTATAGAAATAGGTATTCCATTTGAACTGGCTTTCAACGAATGCTGAGCTGCCTCAAGTATCAGTCATGGGACAAACAAATTTCAAAGTGAATTCCTTATCAAAAGAGAAAGTGCACTTAACTGCTGAGCTACAATCTTAGCCAAAACATACGGGTCACTCTGTCATCATTCAAAGAAAATGATTGTTCTATTGATCTCCCCTCCACACCCTTTCCCCTTCCTCGAACCGAGGACAGACACTAAAAAAAAAAGGCAAAAAAAAAATCGTTTTTGCCAGGTGTGGTTTTTGGAGTTGTTTGGGAAAAGGGGAGGGGGGGGGGGGGGGGAGAGGGATGGTGGGACGGTTGTGAGAACTTTGTAAGGTTGTAGTTGAGAGTGGAATTAGCTACCGTCTAATTCCAACCCAACCGCTAACGAAGGGGTGTGTCCGGCGAGAAACGTTTTGGTTACGATTGTAGCTCACAGGAACTCCACTTAGCACGTACTATCGAGAGAAATGTTTCAACTAAAACAACACGGTTTAATACCTTAACTAACAGCAGGCTACTAGCTATATTTAGAGCTAAAACAAGACAAATCCAGATTCATGTGTATCGGATAAAGCGGGTTTGAACCCTGGGCAGCAAACCTATCTCAATGTCTTAGACACAAATCACACTTGCATCTTCAACATGGATACAGTCGTGAATTCCCCAACCGTTGTGCGTACATTGAAACAATGAAAACTCTCCTCCATCACAATAGACACTATCCATCCAGATCTTACCGGTCCCTTGGCCGTATCTTGCATAGTAAGGAGCAGCGGATGCACGAGAGAATCCCAACTCGCGACAGACCAC
>OX421446.1:12225196-12240196 GCA_949126865.1 Montipora capitata
AAACAAGCTGATGAAATGTACATTTTTTGCTGATCGATCGCAATGATAAAGATATAAATTGAATTGAATTGAATATTTTTCAATGCAGGCAGAGAAGTTGATCCGGTCTTTGAGAGTAAAAATATTATGGTCGACTGGTGAAATTTTTTCTCGTTTATTTGACCTGCAGAATGTCTGTAGAATTTGAGCTCGCGTGACGATCTCCGTAGACGTGAAAAAAGAGTGATTTTGATATAAGACATTTAAGAATTTGAATATGTCTGTTAATTTGACAATACGTACTCAAAGAGTTTTCATTCTCTTTTCATTAACAAAATTAAGAAAGGAAAAAGGCGACAAGTGGGCCGCAAAGGAACATCAATTGGTGTAATTCAAGAAGCTGCAGACCTACAAATCTTACACTCACTCACTCACTCACTCACCCACTCACTCAGATAGCCCCGATGATAATGTGGTAGTGTACGTATGCTAAGTGCACTACCACAAAAAACGAGTCTTCGGGTTTCTTCATGTCCTCTGTCCTGCGGTTTGCAAATTCATGGAATTATTTTATTGGACATCTTTAATCGAAATTTCCGAACTTGTCTCATACTCTTCTGCTTCTTATATTTGGAAATTATTGAAGAATGTTGACAGTAGTCTGTCAAGTTCAGACGATGTTTCCTCTAGCTCTTTCGTTTCGTTTATGCTGTCACAAATACCGTCGCTGAAGTGCTTTAATGTTGATCGCCGTTTTTTTTTTGGTGCATTGATTGACCTTTGTGAAGAAATAAAATCTTTTTGCTTTTGGCTATTATTGTTGACTTTGGCGTTCAGTTTCATTGTCAAGGCTGTTGCTGAGGATTTCGACATTTTAGCTGCTTCTCCACTTTTCGAGTCCTTGTAAAATTTTACTTTTTCAAGATCGAAACACCAGGGTATTTCTGTGTTAGCTATCCACTCAAGAGTTTTGCATTGATTTTTGAGAGAAAAGTAGTTCGTACTGTCCGCCGTCTTTATTTGAAATAGAAAAATATTGTAAGTTCCGAATCACGAAGGATCATTGGGGACAAGAGATTAAGCATCACGTGGCAAACGTCGGACTAAAATTCACGTTTTGGCAAAAATGGAAGAAGCTCGTTTAATATGAGCTCATTTCTTATGTGTTAGCAGTAGGTGTCATGAAACTTTTCAAAAGAGAGAGACGAGTTAGAATAGCATAATTTTCATGCTTTTATGACAAGCAGCAGCCAACCGTTTTGCGTTTGCCGTTGCACGTAAACGCCATGCGCATGCTCAATCTCCCTTTACCCGGTCCAATACAGAGGAAATATTGGCCCTCTCGGGACCAGAAATGAAGTAATGTCATTGGTTGATTTTAGTTACTGGCCCTCGGAATGTTTTAGTCGTGTAATAATAACCTCTTACGAACCGAGCGCGAGGGCCAAGCAAGTGAGGTTATAGTAAGTTGTCTATTATATGGCGCCTTTTCTTTGAGCGATCGGATACTTCTCCACTTGCAATTGGTGAATTTTCGTAATCTTCGTCTTCCACCAGCGAATTTTGAACAGTAATTGTAACCTTTTACATGAAAAAATTAAATTCTGCTTAATTTTTTTTTTTCAAATTTAAATTTCCGGGAAAGAGAAAAATACGGAAACGAACCGTTTCCACGGTGATGGTTCGTACTGTAAAATCTCGACCAAACAACTAAAAAGAGTGTTCTATTTAGCCTAAGAATTGCTTGATATATGATATCACAATGTAAATTATTGTTGTGGAAGAAGATTGGAGGGCCACAAGTTTATTAGTCTTGGCGATAGAGAGAAGTGATCCTCGAACTTGGCTGGACAATTTAAGCAATTGTATCTTATAGACACGTGAAAAATTCAAAGAAAATTCGTCATAAGGACTTGACGAGAGTTGACTCGTCAATTCTTTTCATTTTTTAAGACCGTTTTGGAATTTAAAAGAAAAGAAACAAGTAAAGAAGGTATCGGTATCCATTATTCGCAGCGTGCCAGCGTTTTTTTTTTAATCAAGTCACGTGGCGATAGAATTAAGGGCATTTGAACTAAGGTTTTTTTCCCTTAACATGGTGGGATCTTTAAGGCTTAAGCTCTCTGAGGCAGTATAACACGCTTGCACTAAACCTCTGTACAAACAACAAAGTAGACCCTACACTCTCGGTCACAAATGTTGTAACACAGATGGTCCATTACCCCTTCTCCCCCTTCAACGTTTATGCTTATGGGTTCACGTGCAAAACCAACTGGTAAACGCAACATTGAAGGGCAGGAGGAGGAGTGGAGGGGTACGTAATCAATAAGTTTGATGCAATTTTACGTCCTGTTCTAGCGAAGTGTTACAACTTTATATATGACCGACGTTGTAGCAATTAAACTTAGGCAACAAAACCGTCGGAACGAAAGTGAAAAGTGAATCGCTGTTAATAGTTCGTACTTACATGATGCTGAGCACACGACTGACGCATCTTCACTGTGGTCACAGTTGTGGGCACCCCATTCCAAGTTCCTACAAGCTCTTAATGAGTGCTCGGATCCCGTACAGTTTACCTCGTCTAGCCATATAGAACCGCTGCCTTGTCCGAAATGAGCGCTTTGTGGGGCAGAGAGGGCCGAGAGAAACCCCAGTTTGCGACAAACAACATGAGCATCTTTTATATCCCAGTCATCATCACAAACTGTTCCCCCGGCTCCATTATGATATATTTCCACTCGCCCTTCACCTCTTCTAGTTCCTCCAACCAGTCTTAACTCTTCACCTGTGAGTAAAACAGTAACAAACCAAAAGTGTAAATTTCATTTTATTAACAAGCAGCAGAGTACAACAAAACAATAATTGACGAGCTTACTTGATGATCGTGTAGTTGTAATTGTCACTGAAAAAAAACCAAACAAACGAGAATAATTTCTTAGGGCTTCTGTGGTTCAATTTCTCCTTAAGTAAATTGTAAATTTCATTTTATTTAGAAGCATCAGAGTACCAGACACAAACAAACAAATGGGCGAGTTAGTTGTTTATGAGCTTACCTACTCGTGTAGTTGTTTGTGTCGCTGAAAAATCAAAAGAACACAATTTCTTAGGGTTTCCGTGTATCAACTTCAACGTACGTTTTACATTTTAAAGCACTTTCTTACTAGACTAGTCTCAAGTTTACAACTGCGAGTAAAACAGGTGGAAACCAGATCTTATTTTCACTTTAATTAGAAGCAGAGTTAGTGAAAATTGCGCAAATAGAAGGAAAAGATTGTCTGGTGACCACAGGGATGATTACGCAATCCCCGATGCCTCGCAACTCTTAATAGAGGACTTAGGACCCTTGAACTGAACATTCCTTTGCAAAACGGGGCCACTACCTGCACCAAAACTAGCACTGATTGGAACAGAGTAAGTGAAGAGAAATCCAAGCTCCCGACAAACGATTTGCGCGTCCTTCATATCCCACCCATCCCCCCCACAAACAGTTCTTCAGCTCTGACGATGATATCTTTTCACTCGCTCTTCCCCGTTGTTGAGTTCCTCCAACTAGTCTTAACATTCTGTCTGCAAATGAAAGTTCTAGTCCACAGGAGATTCAGTAGAGTACACCCAATGGTATGAAGCCAAACAGATCCCAGTTTTTTTTAAATGAAAATGAGCCGTGCAAGAAAAGACATTTTTTGATAAAGACCAACTTAAAAGTATATCTAAGAAAATGGGATGGGAATTGATCCTTGAGGCCTGATAATTGCTTGAAATTTATTCATCAGTGACATTGCGCCTTTGTTTTTGCGACGGCCTGGTTCACTTTCACTGTGGCTGACCATTTGAGTGTTGTCCTTGAAATAATCACCCAGCATGACGCAGAACTATTGGTAGATTCAGAATAATTTTCATTGGAATAGGGCCAAATTTAGGGATTATTTTTCTTAATATCCCGAGCACAATGTTGGGAATAGTTAGATAAACTCCAAGTTTGTTTTTTTTTCAGAGTGCGGCCAAGGCACCAAAACTGTTTAGCCAGGAATAGAGGATGACAACTGATTGTTTATTATACTTTCCTGATTTTTCCTTTACTATGATGACTGGAAATAACGGAAATGACTGGAAATAACGTTTTGGTCTGATTTTAGTCAATCAAAACCATAAAAATAATCGATCAAAAACGTAAACATAAAAATAGTGTCAATACCTGCTTTAATTGAGCTCTATTATAAAAACTCAACGGAATATCGCATTTCTGATTGGTCAATTACGAATGCATAATACGTTTCACATAATAAGCTCAATAAATAAATGCTGGCATTTTAATTGGTTCTCACCTATGATCTATTTAATAGAGGACAAACCCATCGCTGACGTCATCGTCAAATACTTTTAATACTTCATTATATAAAAGAAACAGATTTTATGTTGCAGTGGGTCTGTTCAGGAATAGGTCACAGACGTCAAAATGTGGAAAGAACGTTACTAGAAAACGAGGCGATCCACTCTTTGTTTTTACCACATTTTGACGTCATCTGCAAGCAACATGTTCACCACCGTGTGCTGACATCGTACAAAAGACCTTAGTATCAATCATTTCACGTTGTTGTTGCTGTTGCTTTTCAAATATCCGAACATTTACAAGGTTCTAACATTACATTATATAAAAAAACAGAAGGAAAAAAAGCAGTTAGATGCAAAGAACAGAAAAAACGATACTAGACAGTAAGAGAAATGAAGGAACGTAAGCATCTAGTGGAAACACCCAGAACAAGGCTAAAAGAGCTTTACAACTTTCCAGTGTGTAGTAAGTTCCTACAGAGCGGTTCTTTAGTGCGCATACCGACTGGATAATGATTTTTCCACCTTCTGAACAAGTGAGGCCTGATAAAAAAAGGTACCTTTGTTGGTTTTTTACTTACGTGCTTGTGAGCACAAGACTGATGCATCTTTACTGTGGCCACAGTTGTGACTACCCCATCCCCTGTTCCCGCATTCTGTTAAAGAGCGCTCGGATCCGGTACAGTTTACATCGTCTAGCCATATGGAACCGCTACCTTTCCCAAAACGAGCGCTATGTGGAGCAGAGATAGCAAAGAGGAATCCAAGTTCGCGACAAACAACATGAGCATCGTTTATATCCCAGTTATCATCACAAACTGTTCCCCAGGCTCCATTGTAAGATATTTCCACTCGTCCTTCACTACTTCGAGTTCCTCCAACCAGTCTTAACGCTCTATCTGTGAGTAAAACAGTAACAAACCAAAAGTGTAAATTTCATTGTATCAAGAATCAGCAGAGTACAACAAAACAAACAAATGGGCGAGTTAGCAGTTTATGAGCTTACTTGATTCTGTAGTTGTTACTGTCGCTAAAAAAAAAGAAAAAAAAGATCATTTATTGGGACTATTGTGGTTCAATTTCTCCGTAAGTAGTTAAACTTAACACCTTAATATCTAAAGTTATATTTTACCCTTTAATGTACTTCCTTACCAGACTGGTCTCAAGTTTACAGCTGCGAGTTAACTGTGACAGGTGAAAACAAGAGCATATTTTCACTTTAATTAGAAGCAGAGTTACACAGTCTGGTCTGGTGACCACAGGGATGATTATGTAATCCCCAATGCCTTCAACTCGTAATAGAGGACGTAAAACCCTTGCAATTGCAAGATGAGCAAAAAACTTCGTGTTCACTGACACACGAAGCGATCGACTATTTTGTTCTTACCGCGTTTTTGACATCATCTGCATGGGACATGTTCAACACAGTGAGCTAATATCGTACAAAAAACCTTGACCTCGATCATTTCACCTTGTTGTTGCTGTTGTTTTTACAAATACCGGTACATTTTACAATATTCTAAAATTGCGTTTCCCATTAACTAAAAAAAAGCTATTACAAGAGTTATATATAAAAAACAGAAAGAAAAAAAAAACACTTAAATGCAAAGAAGAGAAAAACCCCCGATAACAGACAGTAAAAGAAAAGAAGGGATGTAAGCATCCTGTGGAAGTATCCCGATCAATGCTAAAAGAGGTTTACAACTTTACAACTTTATTTATTTATTTATCTTTAAGTACAAGTTGGGGTACTTTGCCCCGCAAATAGCTGAGAAGCTAGCCGAGGCGGGGCAAGACAATTACACGAGCAACTCAAACAAGTGCCTTAAAGAAACAATTTAAACCTTAAATTAAAGCAAGTTAAAACAAGCTTGCAGATTACAAAATTAAATAAATAACAAGTGTATCTATATACCTACTTTTTGGATAATCATGGGGATTTGAATATAGTCATCCTCCTTTTCTAAAATATCAAATAGTAATTTGCGAAGAACTCGTTTGAAAGTTCTTTTAGAAAGATCCGTTATATAGCGTGGTATCTTATTCCACAGTCTTACTCCGAGTCGGGAGAAGGAATTGTTTTGTATTTCCAATCTAGAACTTTTAACAAAGAATTTTCCAGATGTAGACGATCGCGTATTGTATATATATGAGTGAATATTAGACGTTTTCTGAAATAAATCATTAACATGTTTGTTGGAGGTTTACCATTATTGATATCATACATTAAAGTTGATACCGATTCATAGTAAAGAAAAGTTATTGGTAGCACGTTTGCTTCGAGAAATAAAGGAATTTGCATGGTCATGCCAGTCTGTGAAGTACAATAAGCGAAGAGCCCTTTTGTGAAGAATTAAAATTTTATTAAGATAAGTCAACTTTCCATTATGTAGTTAGTTCCTACACAGCGGTTCTTTAGTGCGTTCACCCGCTGAATAATGAATTATCCAGTGGATACCGGTATCCACCTTCTAAACCAGCGCCTTTGTTGGTTTTTACTTACATGCTTGTGAGCACACGACTGACGCATCTTCATGGTGACCACAGTCGTGGCTACCCCATCCATTGTTCCCACAATCTGTTAAAGAGGGCTCGTATCCTGCACAGTTTACATTGTCTAGCCATATGGAACCGTTACCCTTCCCAAAACGAGCGCTATGTGGAGCAGAGATAGCAGAGGAGAATCCAAGTTCGCGACAAACAACATGAGCATCGTTTATATCCCAGATATCATCACAAACTGTTCCCCAGGCTCCATTATAATATATTTCCACTCGTCCTTCACTTCTTCGAGTTCCTCCAACCAGTCTTAACGCTCTATCTGTGAGTAAAACAGTAACAAACCAAAAGTGTAATTTTCATTTTATTAACAAGCAGCAGAGTATAACAAAACAAACAACAGGAAGTGCGTGTTAATGATTGACGAGCTTACTTGATGCTGTAGTTGTTACTGTCACTGAAAAGAAAAAAAAAACAAACAAGAGAATAATTTTCAGGGCTTCTGTGGTTCAATTTCTCCGTAAGTAATTAATCTTAAAACCTTAATATCTCAAGGTACATTTTACATCTTAATGCATTTCTTTACCAGACCAGTCTCAAAGTTTACATTTGCGAGTAAAACAGTTGCAAAGAAAATTTTACCGCTCGTGCCCAGGCCGTAGGCCGCACGAGCAAAACTCACTTTCGTCGTATTTGCGCTGGCGGTAACTTTTTTGTTCTGGATACCAGAGCTCTTCTCTTTTGTGGGCACTTATAAGATCGGAGGCTCTGGTGACATGAATGCCAGGTTTGCGCAGGCGTATCGTAGATGCTTCGTGCCGCGAGTACAATCTCGTTCCCAGAGCCTCCGTTACCCTTGTCCAGCGTAAAGTGCTCGGGAGGCTGTGGAATAATCCATAGTTAATGCATGGAAATGGTTATGAAACTGGACAAGTTCCTTTGTTTCATGTTTTTGTCCGTATTTTTGGCCTTGAGCCTGCACAAAACACACCTTTTTTCGAGAAGATAACCAATCAAATCATTCGATTAAATTATGCGCAACTAATTTGTGAACCCGTGCGAAGCGAAAACAAAAGATTGTGCAGGGTCACGGTCAATTCAACATCGATTGCAACAACATTGTTCTCGCTTTTGAAAGTTCTAAGGTTTCATAACCAGTCCCTCGATTAACTATGAATAATCCAAAACCGGAAATAGAAAACTGTGATTCCAGTTGAATAACTGAGCGTGCGTGATCTTGCCATGAAAGCGCTTACTTCACTTGCATGACAGTGCACTTGAAACATTTAAACTGCAGAGAATCAAAAATAACGAGAGATATTTAAAATGCTCTATTTTAAAAAACAAAAGCGTTACAGATCTGGCAAGTTGTAAAAAAGGTTCATTTCTAGATCATCTTCAACCTCGTATAGATAAAAATAAAGAAGAAATCACGATGTTGAGATTAGAATTTGAAAATCGCTGGAAACAAAACCGGTTTTCAATAGCCAATCAAATATGGCCTTTTTCGGTTGCAAATGTTTCGAAAATTAATCGAATTGTCTCCGGCTAAACTAGCACGTTTTTCAAACAAGGAATATTCATCTTGTTTTCCTTCAATGCCCTCCAGAAAAGGTCAACCTGCATACATGCCAAAAGTACGTGCCAAAAGTCGTACGCTGCAGAAATGCTAGAGAGGAGTTCTGAGAGCGGCAAGTATTATGCTGCTGTTTACTCTGTTGAAGCAGTTGGTCCCCAGTTACATCTATTTGGAGATAGACCAAATTACCCAAGAAATTTATCATTCCTTTCAAGTCCTACGGCAGCAGGAAGAGGTCCTTCCAATCGGGGTGGTTTGATCACCCCCCATGGCTGCACTAAAATGAAAGTGCAGGCAATGGGATACAACACCTCCCGATTCGACATCGCTGATCTGCCGGACTCTTTTCAGTTACTCGGAAGTGATCACAAACTCCTACTGTGTAAGATTTCACCCTCGGTCAGAGCGTACTCGTTCTCTCACTGACTTTTTTTACTGGGTTGCCAGTATGGCAATCCCAGTCGGAAAAAGGGTGGCGTTTGTTGGGTGTTTTTCTTTTTTTTTTCCTTTTTTTCCGTGTCGGTAAAAGTCTTGCCTTTCACTCCCCTGCTAAGTGGTGTCTTTGTGCATAGAGCCTTCTGCGTGTATTTTCGTAGGATCGAGAGGGTAGTGGGAAATGCGTAGATTTCTCTGGTGGACACAGTAGAACGATTAACTTAACCGGCAATGGCGTCGAAAGTCATGTAACGCGAATGGTGTTTTAGTGGATCTTTGAACAAAATATACCCTTATGAAGCTCAATAATGGCAAGTCAATTGGATACTGAACAAGACAGGCGGTGAAATCTTAAAAGCAACGAGTAATGGACTTCGACAACAATCTGTCGCCCGTCGAGCCGTCTTTTACCAAGTGTGCTGTTATGTAGAACACTGAAGACTCGTAGGGTAGCGATAATAGTGAATTCAAAGACTAGACCAGGTGGATTGGATGGAATTTCAAGCGTTAAAATCGCTGAAAAGGTAAGATTATTTTCGTAGCGATGCAATTGCGTGTCTTCACCAGATGTTCCTTTGATCTCACATAATTGTGTTTTCCCTCAAAATATTCGCTTGTTTTCGCTTTCGCTCGAACATACTTACCTTTATTACATGTCCAGTGAATAGTTTTATCCTCTGGGATGAATTTTCCGTTGAAAAATCGGTTATTTGGGTGGTTTTTGGCAAACAGAGGTTAATTATTCGTAATGCGATCGCTTTCGTTGCCGTTAGCAACGGGTCGCAAATTTGACACTTTTATCGCATTATCACATTACGCATTGATCGCTAATCCGATTATTCCTAAAAATCTAAAAATATTCGTGCCTCATCAGTTTTCGGTCGAATTTATGTCCAAGAAAGCAGATAGATTGCAGAAAATTTTAGTTTTGCATCCAAAAATTCGTAATCAAGTGACCAAATTTTGCCTGGAAAACATATTTTACTGTTATTTTTCTTAAAGTTTTTCGTTCAACTTTCAGTTGTCTGTAAATAAGTTATATGCTGTTGGAAAGCTTATTTTCTTAGCTTTAAAATGATGTATTTTTTTCCCCCTAACTTTAAATATTTTTTAAAAAAAAAAACATTTTTTGGCGATGGCTGATTTACCGCGGTTTTCTCGCGGTTGGGAAAGTAGGAAAAAGAATTAGGCCGGTAGCCAGGTTTTTAACCTCAGAAAAGGATCTGTTTCGTCGTACGAACGTGTGAGGACCCGTGAGCCAAAGGGCCTCTCTGCTGGTATGACTTCTGGGTGACCCCTTAATAACTTCTTACTAAGCGCGAGGGCCGCACTGGGGAATATTGACCCGAGGTCGTGGCAGTACGGACCGAGCGCAGCGAGGTCCGTACAAAAACGACCGAGGGCCAATATTCGCCAGTACGGCTCGAGCTAGCTCGGTTAGTAAGTAGTTTATTATATGGTTTTTTAATTACCTTTTGCTTTGTTTTTGCAAGCCCGTAATCAGCCCGTGGGCATTACAGGAGAATAATGCCCTACAATTCAGTCACAATTAGCCAATCAGAGCGCGCGTTATATCGGCTACAAACACAAGCCATGTAATAAATGGTCTTAATGACCCCCCAACTTGAAAAAAATTGCCTGGAACGTTGCACGTACCACAGGCAACCCATTGTACCCTCACGGAGGGTCTAGTTAAGGTAAAGGTTAAGGTCACACCTGTCGATCGCAAAAAGAAAGAGTGCAAGAAAGATCAAATATTTCAGAGATATTGCTAAAATACTTTTTCGCTGGAAGGAAAAGTTTATTTTGATTCAACGAATGAAATGATATATCAAATGAATCATATATTGAACTGCGGATATGAAATGAAGTGAAGCTATGATCCTCACGATTATGAACGCAATTTTAGCAATTGCGTAGAGAAGCCTGAGAAATTCAGGACTTCAACAGGACTGAACCCGTGACCTCGCCATACCGGTGCGACGCTCTAACCAACTGAACTATGAAGCCACTGACTTTGGGAGCTGGTCATTTGTGGGTTGATTATTTTCATTGACAGCATATGTAGACTGTCGGAACACTTTTGGCCGAATATATTGTTTACGCGAACTAAAATCATTGTCTTCCCGCGCAAACGTTTGAGGTGTTTATATATAATCATCATATTTTACTTTTTGGGGCATTAAAGCGTATTTTAAGAAAGTATTAAGAAATGAAAACCCACAAGTCACATGAATATCAGTGCTCTGGCGCTAGCAGAAAGAGAAAAAAAACCCCATAACCCATAACCCTCAAATTTCAAAATACAAGTTACTTGAAATCTTTGTGCCCCCCAGTTTTTCCGGGCTTGCTACGGCCCTGATTAAAATGCGATGCATTGACGACAATTCACTTTGCAGTCATGTAAATCACGATGTTACTTCAGTGAAATTAAAATAGAGAAAGGAAGACGGACCTCTTTTTGCTACATTTGTGTATTATAGTATTGTGTGCTCATGTGAAAGCAATGATCGTGAACCCAGCAGGATATACCTGTGAAGAGGTTGAAACGATCAGGGGCGGATGTATGGGGAGGGTGCGGCTTTCTACACATCCATACCCCCTTTTGCCCACAACACTACTCACAGACATTTCATATTCTCAAGACTTTTCTTTATTCTCACCAGAACTTGACCTTAAACTCCCTACGTCTGGATCTGCTGCCTACTCCTTAATCCACTTGACCATGCAAGCAATAATAATTTATAAGAATAATTTGCAAATGAATGTTTTATTCTCCACCCCAGGCCACTCTCGGTCAAAAGTTTGATTTATTCCCAAATTTACAATACGAAACGAGAGCCACATATTGCAGAGTCACGCCAACGCAACTGCGTAAATGAAATAGATTTCTATGGAGAAATAGAGGAATTGAAAGCCACCTAAAGACAAAAGACTCCCAAAAAAAATGTTAATAATTTTAGATGATTTTTACGACAAGGCAAAACATTTCTTGAAAGAAAAAACAGTGAAGCAACTCCGCCTTTCAGTAAACAAGGATCACAACAGATGATAACTCGAAGGAAATGGGTTTACAGCAACGGCAAACTCGTATCAGAAAACAACAAGAAAGTAGTTCCAAAACGGGAACTGTTTTAAGTCTTATCCCAAGCACACAGTCGAATTCCTCACAATTCATCTCAATTCATCTTGAAAGGAAATTACTCATTTTGCAGAATGGCCTGTTAACAAGCTGAATGTAAAGGAAACTTCTTTGAAATAATCGAAAGTAAGATTAGTAGCACTGTACAGGTTTAAATTGGACTTCTCCAAACTTGGAGTGGAATAAGCAGTAGGCAGCAGATCCAGAGGTGGGAGTTCAAGATCAAGTTCTGGTAAGTATACAGAAAGGTCTTGAGAAATAGGAAATGTCTGTGAGTAGTGTTGTGTAGAGGACGTGGGCATAAGAGGGGGTAGATGTGTGAAAGAAGGACAGTGGAGTAGGTTAGAGGTACTGGAGAAGATCAGGGAGAGTTAGGTGAGTAGAAGGGAGGAAAAGATGTCTAGTTCTTTTTAGACCCCCTTAAAAACCAGGCCCCCATTTTTTTTAACTACACCCCCCCTCCCCCCCCCCCAAAAAAAAAAAAAAAAAAAAAAAAATAGAAAAATATATTTTTTAGACAGTTGATAAAAATAAAATCAGTTAAAAAAATTTAAACTGGTTTGAAAACAAAATGAACCGGGTTTAAAAAAAATCAAACCAAGGACAAAATTAAACCATAACAGCTACACTTGGCAACAAATTTTTCCCGATTCGCGCGACCTTGTAAGACTGGGTATGAATTTTATTAGTTGATAAATTGTTGGATGACGATATTGCGATTTTGTACCCAATATATGACCTTTTTTCCATCAACTTTTTCAGGAAATTTCTGTTGAGGACACTCCTGCGTCCGCCATGTTGTGAAAACCTAAACACTGATGACGTTCTTGCATCTAATTGGCTCGATAACCCCTGGACGCGTCACAAATTGCCACGAAAAATGTTAACGTTGCAACGCGGCTACACAAGTGGCAAAGTGTCAACTCATGCAATATCTCGCGATATTTTTTCCTGCGATTTTTTCAGCGGTCGCATCACCTGTGCGAGGGTGGCTACACGGGTAATTTTTACCTCGCGCTGGTGACGCGACAATTTTTACTGGGTTGCCGTATGGCAATCCCAGTCGGAAAATGGGTAGATTTCTCCGTTTCATTTTTTTTATTTTTTTCCGTGTCGGTAAAAGTCTTGCCTGTCACTCCCCTGCTAAGTGGTGTCTTTGTGCATAGAGCCCTGCTGCGCGTATTTTCTTCGGATCGAGAGGGTAGTGGGAAATGCGTAGATTTCTCTGGTGGACACATTATAACGATTAACTTAACCGGCAATGGCGTCGAAAGTCATGTAGCGCGAATGGCGTTTTAGTGGATCTTTGAACAAAATATACCCTTATGAAGCTCAATAATGGCAAATCAATTGGATACTGAACAAGACAGGCGACAACATCGACAACAATCTGTCGCCCGTCGAGCCATCTTTTACCAAGTGTGCTGTTATGTAAAACACTGAAGATTCGCAGGGCAGCGATAATAGTGAATTTAAAGCGTAGTTACTAAAACATGGAACGACCTAAAACCACGTACAACCACCTAAAACCATCTACAACCACCTCATAAAAAATCTGCAACCATCTACAACCACCTCAAAAACATCTACAACCACTCTCAAAGAATCGAATACCATCTTAAACAAGCCATAATTGTATAAAATAAGCGAGACTACAATATGTGGTTACCATTTAGCCAAAAAAATCCGGAAGGCATGATCGTGGCATAAAGGTAAGCAAATTTTCGAATTTGTTAAAGGCCAACCGGATGTGAATAGCGCTTTACCCTGTGTTCCATGCTGTAAAGGGTGCTAAAATCGTGAAAAAGCGCATGGAAACGGAACGATCGTCACGAATTTCCCAAATTCCGGGAAATAGAAATAGAGTGCCGGCGCACATTTCCCGGAATTCGGGAAACTCGTTTCCAGGCCCTTTCTCACGATTTTAGCGCGGTTTACAGGATGGAATGCAGGGTAAAGCGCTATTCACATCCGGTTGGTTTTTAACAAATTCGGATAATCGCTACCTTTATGCCACGATCATGCCATCAACACAGCGGTCAAATGAGTGCGCATGTGCGAACACAGCGGTCAAATGAGTGCGCATGTGCGTGGTCTAAGCACTTCCGGTCTCTTTGCGGAACACACTACGGAACGAACTGTGCGTGAGTTTGTCAATGAAATATTGCTGGGAATCTTCTTTTGGTGGATGAATCATTACCTAAATGACTTACCACGTATGACTGAAGACCTTTGCTGTAGTAAACGCAAAAAAGGGGATCCAGTTTGAGTAAAACTGCTTGCTTATTTTCATTGTGGTAAGGTGAGTAAAAAGTAAACAAAGGCATTACCCCGTAAACTATTTCTGTTTCCTCGGCTCCAACTACGATTTACGTTTATTTTACTTTATTCGGTTTGGGAAAGACGAGCTACAATTCGATGTGGGCTAACGATCATTTTAGCGCGATATTTAAGACAATTTCAGGTAGATCTCTGAAAGCTCACTTCGTGGAAAACGTGATTCCATGTGGTGAAATTAAGAAATTCTATGATCGAGAAGGAAACAAATGTTAAACTGCTTTTCGAATTCATCAACCAGTACACATGATTTTAGTGTCTTCAGTTCATCACATGCCAAGCCAGAATATATTCTGCAAAGATTTAAACATCTTAAGAGCCATAATAAATTTAAATACGTGTAGGAATAGCAAACTCAAACTCAGCCTATTAATATATATACATGTAAAGTGGAAATTAAGAAGGGAAACAGAAGAAATGGTGTACTGTCTAGTCCAAGGATTAATTTATAAATTAGGTCTTCTAAAATCTCAAACCCTGACTGAAGGAAATTGACCTTGTTTCATTCCAGACAAAATCCCTACTCACCCCAAGTGGGCTCAATGTGAGGGCTAATGTGGCAGGAGGTCTAAAAAAGCCATAATCTGTTTAAAAAAATAGTTGCAGGCCAAGCTATCATTCCAAAACAGATGGATGAGTTCAAATCAAAAAACCCTGTGTGGAAAGGTTGGATATTGTCAGGAAAAAATGGAAATACTTG
>OX421446.1:12250196-12260196 GCA_949126865.1 Montipora capitata
CAACTTAAATGCTTTCCCTCCTACATGTGTCAAGATGACAGGTCACATAATGTGGCCGTCGATTTGAGCCCGCCTCGTTACGCGAAAGTTATACTAGAAACGTTTACGCAACAGGACCAGTAACGAGGGCTGAAGGGGGGGGGGGGGGGGGGGGGATTACGATCGGCGCTTCATGAGATGACCACCGACATTTACAAAGACTTTTGAAAAATAATTTACCCCGCTGATAATAAATATCGTGGTGGGGGTGCTCGATAGTGTAAAGGCCGAATTAAAATGGAAACGGATCCAGAAATGTCGATGTGTCAATCAAATTCTTGTTTTTATTCGCAACCTTTTGAATCATAAATAATATCGATGATCGCACTTTGTTCACAATTCATATCACGTACAAATAAATGTGATAAATTTGTGTTTTGCTAGAAATGGAAAAAAAAAACACTTCTATGATATAAGCTATTTTCTTGCCTGAGCTTAGCAGACTTTAGACGAATTTCTACTTTGAACATATTCTGTAAGGCAAAGCTATTTTGACTTGATTACTACCTTTGCATTGGGGTAAATGTCCACTCCACACTCCGTCCTGACAGCGGATTGTTTTATTTCCCACCAAACTGTATTTAGGATTGCACTGGAATGTCACCGTTCCCTCGTGACCAAAATCGGAACTTAAACGCCTACCATTAGATGGTACACCTGGATCCACGCACGGTGCTATGAATAAGATCGTAAAAAAACCCAACTATATTTGATTTCTGTTTACATGAATTTTATTCCGGGACATACAAGAGGACTTTAAGCTTAACAGACTTCAGACAAATTTCTACTTTGAACATATTGTGTAAAGCAAAACTATTTTGACTTGAATACAATGTACTACCTTTGCATTGGGGTAAATGTCCACTCCACACTCCGTCCTGACAGCGGATTATTTCATTTCCCACCAAAGTGTATCTAGGATTGCACTGGAATGTCACCGTCTTTTCGTGACCAAAATGGGAACCTAAACGTCTACCATAAGATGGTACACCGGGATCCACGCACGGTGCTATGTATAACATCATGAAAAAACCCAATTACATTTGACTTGTGCTTACAAGAACTAGCTTTATTCCGAGACATACAAGAGAACTTTCAGCTTGACTGACTTTAGACGAATTTCTACTTTGAACGTACTGTGTAGGGCAAAACTATTTTGACTTGATTACAATGTACTACCTCTGCATTGGGGTAAATGTCCTCTCCACACTCCGTTCTGACAGCGGATTCTTTCATTTCCGACCAAAGTGTATTTAGGATTGCACTGGAATGTCACCGTCTTTTCATGACCAAAATGGGAACCTAAACGTCTACCATTAGATGGTACACCGGGATCCACGCACGGTGCTATGTACAAGATGATGATAAAAAAACAATTATTTGTTACTTGTGTTTACAAGAACTTTATTCCGGGACATGCAAGAGGATTCTAAGCTTAGCAGACTATAGAAGAATTTCTACTTTAAACATATCGTGTAAGGCAAGACTTTTTTCATTTGATTACTACCTTTGCATTGGGGTAAATGTCCACTCCACTCTCCGTCCTGACAGCGGATTCTTTCATTTCCCACCAAAGTGTATTTAGGATTGCACTGGAATGTCACCGTCTTTTCGTGACCAAAATCAGAACCTAAACGTCTACCATTAGATGGTACACCGGGATCCACGCACTGTGCTATGTATAAGATCATGAAAAAACCCAATCACATTTGACTTGTGGTTACAAGAACTTACTTTATTCCGGGACATACAAGAGGACTTTCAGCTTGACAGACTTTAGACGAATTTCTACTTTGAACGTACTGTGTAGGGTAAAACTATTTTGACTTGATTACAATGTACTACCTTTGCATTGGGGTAAATGTGCACTCCACTCTCCGTCCTGACAGCGGATTATTTCAATTCCCACCAAGCTGTATTTAGGATTGCACTGGAATGTCACCATCTTTTCGTGACCAAAATGGGAACCTAAACGTCTACCATTAGATGGTACACCGGGATCCACGCACGGTGCTAGGTATAAGATGATCATAAAAACAAAAAACAATTATTTTTTACTGGCGCTTACAAGAGTTTTATTCCGGGACATGCAAGTGGACTCTAAGGGTGCGTTCGATTGACCGTATCCCGGAATTGCATGGAATACACGGAAAATAAGTTAGAAATCCTGCATTTTTTCGGAGATTCACGCTAAAATTGCCAAATAGCTGCTAAAATGCTACTTGAAAACATATTTTTGTTATCCTTGCTGCTTCGAAACGCGCCAAACATGCCGTTTTAATCATCACTCTGTCATATTACGTCATTCCATGTGCTCCCATCGGGCCTCGGGAGCTAAAAGCAGGACTGTGAGCATCGGCCATATTGCCTGCTCGTGTTGTTATGTAGTACCCGTTGCGTTGTTAAATAAAGAACTTAGAAGGCAATATTGTGACACACTCCACGTATTTTTATTCCGGAATAGGGTCAATCGAACGCGCCCTAAGCTTAGCAGACTATAGAAGAATTTCTACTTTAAACATATTGTGTAAGGCAAGACTTTTTTGATTTGATTACTACCTTTACATTGGGGTAAATGTCCACTCCACAATCCGTCCTGACAGCGTATTCTTTCATTTCCCACCAAAGTGTATTTAGGATTGCACTGGAATGTCACCGTCTTTTCGTGACCAAAATCAGAACCGAAACGTCTACCATTCGATGGTACATCAGGATCCACGCATGGTGCTATGTATAAGATCATGAAAAAAACCCAATTACATTTGACTTGTGCTTACAAGAACTTTATTCCGGGACATACAAGTGGACTTTCAGGTTAACAGACTTCAGAAGAATTTCTACTTTTTTTTTGTTTTTGTTTCGTTTTCAAAACATCTTTTTTATTTATTTATAATTCTACTACATTACTACATTACTACACTAATACATTACTACATTATTACATTACTACATTACTACATTATTACATTACTACCTTACTGCATTACTACATTACTACCTTAGTTACTACATTACTACATTGCTACATTGCTTGAATCAATGATAAGTTCGTCAGATCAAAAAATTAGAAAAGAAGGATCTCACATGGCTTCTGTCTAGTTTGTTATATAATCCATTTATGGGGGTTTAGGGATAATTTCCGTAGGGCTAAAGGTAGATAGAAAGTTTGGAAAGCCTTCCATCTTAGGATTTGTTTCACGCATCTTACAGGTCCAAATATAATATCTAGCCACCAGGAAATAGAAATATTGTTTGGTGTTACAAAAGAAATTGGCGTTTAGACCAAGGACTGCAGCCGATGAGAAAGAGCTATTAAGTTTCAATGATATGAGATTTTTATTTAGCCAATCTTGAAAGTTTTTCCAGAAAAAACTGGTCTCCCTACAAGACCAAAAAAGGTGGATAAGAGATGCTCTCTCATCACTACAAAAAGTACAAGGATCATCTGATCCTATACCTATTTTGTTTAGGAAATCGCGTTTGTTGCTAAACGTCTGTGAAGAAGCTTAAACTGAAAAATTATTAATTTCGATATTTTTGTGCAACTAAAGGGGAGTTTGTATATCACTTTCCAGTGAATGAAATTAGAACAGGTAATTTGGCAGTCAGTAAGCCATTTGTTTTGAGTTTTACTAGGGCTAGTCTGTTTAGAGTTAGCGCATTTTTGATACACCACTCTGTTTGTGTGTTTTATCATCTATAAAAAACTTGCGAAATAAGGTTAAAACGCAGCCCCCTTCAAAAGGAAATTATGAAAACTTTACTGATGTCTTTCTAAGCGTTACAAAAACAAACGAATTTCTACTTTGAACGTACTGTGTAGGGCAAAACTATTTTGACTTGATTACAATGTACTACCTTTGCATTGGGGTAAATGTCCACTCCACTCTCCGTCCTGACAGCGGATTCTTTCATTTCCCACCAAGCTGTGTTTAGGATTGCACTGGAATGTCACCGTCTTTTCGTGACCAAAATGGGAACCTAAACGTCTACCATTAGATGGTACACCGGGATCCACGCACGGTGCTATGTATAAGATGATGATAAAAAACAATTATTTTTTACTTGTGCTTACAAGGGCTTTTTTTCCGGGACATACAAGGGAAATTTATGCTTAAAAGACTTTAGACAAATTTCTACTTTAAACGTACTGTGCAGGGCAAAACTATTTCGACTGATTACAATGTAGTACCTTTGCATTGAGGTAAATGTCCACTCCACTCTCCGTCCTGACAGCGAATTCTTTCATTTCCCACCAAGCTGTGTTTAGGATTGCACTGGAATGTCACCGTCTTTTCGTGACCAAAATCGGAACCTACACGTCTTCCATTAGATGGTACACCGGGATCCACGCACGGTGCTATGTATAAGATGATGATCAAAAAAAAAAAATTTTTTAATAAGTCTAGATCTTGTGACAAAATTGATTAAAAAGACAAACGCAACTAGATTCATTTTGACAACGTTTCGACATCGTCCGATGTCATCGTCAGGCAATGAATTTTAATCGGATGAAGCATAACTTATAGTACAAGAACAACAGAACAATAGAACAATATATACAATAGTACGCTAACAATAAATGTGAAATCTAAGTAAATAGTTTTGCCCTGACAGAGTCTGACTGCACATTAAGTGATGGTTTCAATTCTTTGATGTAGAACATCTCATGAATTAAGCAATGAAGGGGGTGCTGTTGTTTGGCCATGATCTGCTAGGCGATGCCTCCCGATAGCTGAGTATCTATGTTCCTCAATTCGTTGATACAAGTGACGAGCTGTATAGCCAACATAGCTCGCATTACACGAGCCACATTGAAATTTATAGACGACTAGTTGTTGGCTGACTAATGATGGTTTGGGCTTACGGAATTTAAGGACATCCTCGAGCTTTCGGCTGACAAAAACTGGCTGTAGATCTATATCCAGTTTCTTATTTAGCTGAGTAAGTTGGCGCTTCACAATATCGGCTGGTTTTTGGTCAATAAAAAGAGATTGCTGGTCTTTTGGTCTTTTGGTGCTGGTCTTTTGGTCCCAAAAGAGATTGCTGACACTGTATGCTTGAAAGGCTCTCGTCTTGTCCATCTATACGGGTTGCCTAAGACACATAAGAAAAACCTTTCAGTACGTCCCATCTTGTCTTCGACCGCTACGTACAACTACCCCCTAGCGAAGTGGTTGGATGATAAGCTAAAAACACTACCCATTAACAACTACACAATTTCTGACACACTCATGTTTGCTGAACAGTTGAAAGAGCTCTCCTTCGATGATGATGACATCTTGGTTTCGTATGATGTGACGTCACTATTCACAAATGTACCGCTTGACTACACGATAGACCTGCTTGTGGAAAAAGCCTTTGAAGACAACTGGTTCTGTGCGACATATGATCTGACCATCTCTAAACAAGATCTTTCTGAACTGCTAAAAATCGCCACCAAAGACCAGCTATTTCAGTTTAATGACAATCTATGCCTACAAACTGACGGAGTTGCTATGGGCTCCCCGTTAGGGCCTCTATTAGCTAATGTATTCCTGTGTCATGTGGAGGAGATGCTAGAACAACAAGACAAACTCCCGTCATTCTACAGACGATACGTAGACGATACCTTGGTTGTCATAAAAGATGTAGCTGAAACAGAACAGTTCCTAATTACGCTAAATAACTGTCATTCATCTATTCAATTTACAATGGAGCTAGCGGTAAACAACACACTGCCCTTCCTTGGCATGCTTTTGATGAAACAAAGAAGTAAGATTACCACAAACGTATACAGAAAAACTATCAACAAAGGCCTCTTGTTGCACTACCAGAGTCATGTGGACAACAAATACAAGAAATCTCTAATCAAGACAATGCTTCACCGGGCGTACAGTCTGTCCTCAACGACCGAGCTGTTTAAAAAAGAATGTGAAAACATAAGATCAATTTTTTACAAGCTACGATAACCGTCTGAATTGATTGAGGCAACCATCTATAACTTTATCAATACATCAGATGTCGAATCACAATCTACTAGCAATAATAATAATAAAAACACCATTAGAATCGTCTTGCCATTTATTGTCCAAAAACCATCAGATATTGTGAAGCGCCAACTTACTCAACTAAATAAGAAACTGGATATAGATCTACAGCCAGTTTTTGTCAGCCGCAAGCTCGAGGATGTCCTTAAATTCCGTGAGCCCAAACCATCATTAGTCAGCCAACAACTAGTCGTCTATAAATTTCAATGTGGCTCGTGTGATGCGAGCTATGTTGGCTATACAGCTCGTCACTTGCATCAACGAATTGAGGAACATAGATACTCAGCTATCGGGAGGCATCGCCTAGCAGATCATGGCCAAACAACAGCACCCCCAGCGGCGAGTTTTAGTGTCATAAAGAAATGCGCATCAAAATTTGATTGCTTAATTCATGAGATGTTCTACATCAAAGAATTGAAACCATCACTTAATGTGCAGTCAGACTCTGTCAGGGCAAAATTATTTACTTAGATTTCACATTTATTGTTAGCGTACTATTGTATATATTGTTCTATTGTTCTTGTACTATAAGTTATGCTTCATCCGATTAAAATTCATTGCCTGACGATGACATCGGACGATGTCGAAACGTTGTCAAAATGAATCTAGTTGCGTTTGTTTTTTTAATCAATTATTTTTTACTTGTGCTTACAAGGGCTTTTTTTCCGGGATATACAAGAGGAAATTTATGCTTAATAGACTTTAGACGAATTTCTACTTTAAGGTAATTCCTTAGTATTGCATTGCGCATCCCTCGTCGACGTCGTCGTCGTCGTCGTCGTCGTCGTCGCAGCCACTCGAAATCGAGTATGGCGGCCAAAAGGATTAGCAGAGCAGAGACTCAAACAAGCCCCATCTACAGGGTCTCAAGGCGCCGTTGGGCAGCAGCCTTTCTCTGCTCACGGCGCACAGCTTCCTCAGTGAGTCGGGTGTTTTCAAAGTGTAAAACACCTTTCCGAGTTGTACTTTTCCAGACCTGTCTGTCTGCTGCTAGTTGTTCTCACTCGTTCGCATTAATTCCACATTTCAGCAAGGAGTGCTTTAGCAAGTCCTTGTGCCTTTTCTTTGGAGCACTGACTGATCTAGTACCGTGGGAGAGCTGTGAGTAGTATAGTTGCTTTGGTAGACGACAGTCTGGCATTCTACAGATTTGACCAGCCGATCTAAGTCGATGAAGGAGAGCGACTGACTCTAGACTTTGAGAAGATGTTCTCTCAAATACGGTAGTGTTTGTTACTCTGTCCTGCCACTTAATGTGCAGGATTCGTCTCAAACGAATCCAGTTGTTTGATACGCTTCCGATAGGTAACCCGTGTCTCACAACTATAGAGAAGTGTGGGTATGATGATGGCATTGTAAACCTTAATCTTTGTGTTGGATAGGATGTCGTTATTGCAGAAAATCCTCTTGCTGAGTTTGTTGTAGGCTGTGGCGGCTGCACTTATGCGACTTTGAGTTTCCATATCCAAAGTGGCATTACTGGAAACAGTACTTCCCAGATATTTGAAGTTGTTTACCGCATTGACTTCTTCACCATTTATTTGAATTGACGGAAGAGAATCTATAGGAGATGGATAGCCTCGTTCATGCTGAAACATGGTCTCAGTTTTGCTGATGTTGAGGGTAAGGCCAAGCCTGCTATACGCTAAAGCAAAAGCGTCCACAGTACTCTGCATTCCATCCTCTGAACAAGAGCAGACAGCTGAGTCATCTGCGTATTGAAGCTCAACAATGGTTGTAAAAGAAACTTTTGTCTTAGCTTGAAATCTCCGAAGATTGAAGATGTTGCCATCAATCCGGTACTGGATGCCAACTCCGTCGTTGAGAGAAGGTCGAGCCAGTTGAAGAACAGTCCCCATAAACAATGAGAACAGGGTGGGCGCGATTACACAACCTTGTTTGACACCAGCATCGACTGAGAAAGGCTCACTAGATTTACCATTATACAGAACAGCAGCAGTCATGTCATCATGAAGTAGTCGGATCATTTTCACAAGCTTCCCTGGGCATCCATACTTTGCAACAATTTACCACAGAGTATCTCGATGGATAGAGTCGAATGCTTTCGTAAGGTCTATAAAGGTGAGGTAGAGAGGCACGCGTTGTTCACGGCACTTTTCGTGTATCTGGCGGAGGGCAAAGATCATATTGATGGTACCACGTGAGGGTCTGAACCCACATTGACTTTCAGAAAGAACCTCTTCGGCGAGTGGAGTCAGGCGGTTTAACAGAATCTTAGCAAAGAGCTTGCCCACTGCTGAGAGAAGTGAAATACCTCGATAGTTACTGCATAACGACTTATCGCCCTTCTTGAACAAAGTCACGATTAGGGCATCTCTGAGGTCAGCTGGGATTTGTTCTTCTGTCCAGAACCTCTGGATGAGCAGAAAAAGTTGCTCAGTGAGTTGAGATCCACCCGCTTTGATCACTTCAGCAGGAATACCATCAGGTCCTGAGGCTTTACCACTCTTCAAAGACCTCAGCGCTTTTTCAACTTTATCAAAGGTTGGGGGAACAGCTAGCCCGTGTCTTACAAGGTGCTGTTCGAGTTCATCCACTGCTCTTGGATCTACCTGAGCATTGCGGTTCAGCAAGTTGCTAAAGTGCTCTTTCCAACACAGTCTAATTGATTCAGGATCCTTTACAAGTTCATTGGTGGAGGTCCTAAGAGGAGTCGGCCCATGAGTCCTAGGGCCATAAACCATCTTGGTTGCTACAAAGAAAGCACGGTTCTTGTGAGTATCGGCAAGCTCTTGTAGTTCAGCTGCCTTTACCAGCCACCACTGATTCTTCAATTGTCTGGTGCGCCTTTGTAAATTAGCTTTTGCCTTGGTGAGTTTCTGTCTGCGGGAGCGTGTCTTTGGAAATTGTTGCCAGTTGATAAGCCCGATATTCACTAACGAAATTCAGTAATTCTTCATCGTTATCATCAAACCAGTTTTGATGTTTTTTCCTTTTTGGCGCAATAGTCTCCGAACAAGCATCAAGAATAGCATTCTTGAGGGCATTCCAAGTAGTATCAACAGATGTCTTCTCCTCTAGGGCAGAAAGTTTGTCGTTAAGTGATGCCTGAAAATCTTGTTTCACTATAGATTGATTGAGGGCTTCAACGTTAAGTGTGAGACGTGGTTGCTGTCGGCTCTTCTTCCGTAACTTCAATCTTAAAACAGACCTAACCATACGGTGGTCGGTGAAACAGCTGTCGCTACCGGTAATTGCACGCGTATTCAACACACACTGTCTGTCTCTCTTTCTGGTAATTACATAGTCAACGATGTGCCAATGGCGTGAGCGTGGATGTCGCCATGTGCCCTTGTGCCGATCTTTCATGAGGAATAAAGTGTTGGTAATGACTAAGCTATGTTCTGTGCATTTAGTGAGTAGCATGAGTCCGTTTGAGTTCATCTTACCCATTCCATTTTATCGTATGGGAGGCCACAAGTGTTTATCCCGGCCAACACGGGCGTTAAAGTCACCAAGTAGTACCAAATTGTCAGCAGCTGGTATGTCTGTGAGAAGTTCATCTAGTGCCGCATAAAAAGGTTCCTTAACATCAACGTCTGCATCAAGCGTTGGTAAATAGGCGCTAATCACTGACATGTACTGATTATGTGCCAGTTCAAGTCGCATAACCATAAGTCGTTCACTGATTCCAGTGGGCAGCTCATTCAAATTTCTAAGCAGTTTTGTACGTATTGCAAAACCAACTCCATGTATACGGCGATCTGTCTTGGGAAGCCCTTTCCAAAAGAAGGTGTATCCAGCCTTCTCTTCACGCAGTTGACCTTCATCGGGAAACCTTGTCTCGCTGAGGGCAGCCACATCAATTTTCTGTCGCTTAAGTTCATTGGCAACAAAAGCAGTGCGACGCTCAGGACGGTCTTTATCACTTTCCATCAGAGTCCTTACATTCCAAGAAGCAAAATTGAGAG
>OX421446.1:12265196-12267696 GCA_949126865.1 Montipora capitata
CTGTTTACCCGGTGCTGAGCATCCGTACAACTCTAATCTGAGACAGGGAACGGCACCAACTGATGGGTCAGGTATTACTACTAATGGTTCCTTCGGATAAATCCGCACTGCTCGCGTTATGATCGGTGGTTGTAAGAAGTTCTTTTGCCTGAACTGGCCGTTCCTATTTCCTGTAAGTTCCTAAAGAGAACAAGACAAAACGAACAGGACGTTACTTCTCTGTAGTTGACTTTTTTATTATAGTACACAGAAATCGATGAAATTCCGGATTTTTCTAGTTCCGAAATTTGATATCTTGGCCTCTCAAAGAAAACAACTGTTGTAAGGATACTGATGTCATCATGC
This sequence comes from Montipora capitata, assembly GCA_949126865.1. Classification (NCBI taxonomy): domain Eukaryota; kingdom Metazoa; phylum Cnidaria; class Anthozoa; order Scleractinia; family Acroporidae; genus Montipora; species Montipora capitata. The sequence continues at coordinate 12,265,542 of OX421446.1, forward strand.
TTAAGGACATGTAAGTCAATAATATGAGTGCATCCTGTTCACGCGCGAAGTTTTGGTGCCATTGGGGAAGGTACGTTTTTTATTGGGCGGGGGGGGGGGGGGGGGGGGATGGGCCGGGGTATTTTAGAATTTTCTTGCGAAAAAAGTCGTAGCCCTCCCCCTTCCTGGAATGGATTAATGCATGACCCTTCAAAAATACCCAAACAAAAATATCTGACCCTCCCCCACCCCCCTCAACCTATTCAAAGATAACCGGAAGTGGAAATAAGAAACTGGAAGTGTTACTCATATAACCGCGTTCATCTGCGCACAAAGTAGTTAATTGCGTGGCGTGTGATTGTACGGTGAAAACTTGAAAATGGGCAAGGATGTACGAGGAATAGAAAGAGGGAAATGTGCTTGTGGGGAATGCGAAGATTTCATGAGGTCTGATGGAGCAACTTGTGGCTATTGTGGCTGTTTGCCGACTCGCCATTCTAAAAAGGATGCCCGCTACTCCTCTGACTCAGTTGATGGCACATCGGCTGCGGGAACAAGTGAAAGCACCAGTCCAGAGAAGTGGAAAGATGAAGACCTAGGGTGGTTCCCGAACCAAAGGGCGAATATACTAAATTCTCAAATAGTATTCTGCCAAAATTCTACCTGTTCTTTTGGACCACTTGTCCCTACAAAGAACGCTTTCGCCACTGTTTCGTGACTGAAAGAAAGTTTTGAGATAAATACATTGTCCCCGAAAAGCTTGTGGCAGAGTATCTTGAGCACCTTGCCCAGATAAAAATGTGGAAGGAGAAGAAGAAAGAAGAGACTGAAAGGGAGCGAATGGAACGGCTGAACCGGGAGTACAATGACATTGACTGGGCTGGACTGTACAACTCCGATAAACTGTCGTCCTTGAGGGTGGACGAGCTATCCTTGTACTTTTCCCATCACAAGATCACCTTTAAGGGAAGGAAGCTGAAAAGGTCGCAATGATCAAAGCTCACATTGGCAGCTTGCGGTACAATTCAATGGAGCGTCAACAACCTCGGCAGCCACCGCTAAGAAATGTGAGGCAACAAGTAACCTCATCACTTTCCGAGGTCGAAACTGACTCGCAAAGTGATGTAGTAGATCGAGTTGTCGGTTCAAGTTCGAGTAGCTTAAGTGACGAATCGTCACCGGAGACTGATTTTATACCAGAACCCCGCCAGTAAACATCAAAATATGGGCGAAAAGCGGGCACGGGTCGAGAGAGACAATTATGTTAGTTGAGAGAAGATAGTTTTTTGATAAGTAAAGTTTTCGACACCTGTAGATAATTTAGATTAATCTCGACTGGTAGCTTTGCTTGAATATACAAAATAGAAGCGACATGGAGTAATTTTTTCCTTGTCAAAAAAAACTATTACCCTCCCCGGGTTGAGAATAAAACAGGTTTGACCCTCCCCAATTTGTAAAAAAAAAAATTACTAAGGACCCTCCCCTCCGAAGCCCCGGCCCACCCCCCCCCCCCCAATTAAACACGTACCTTCCCTTGGTGTCATTAAAATTTAAACTTCAATCAGTAAAAACAGAAATGGCTTCGCGATCTAGGTACGAAGACACTGAAACTATCGACGCCTTTTTTCAATCAAGGTGATCACTTTTTTTCGGTGTTTTCAAAATGAATAAAAGACTGAGATGTCTCAATTTGGACTTTTATTATCTATATAACTGATAAACAGGTCATTGCATGACCAAGCGGGGATACAGTCTTCCTATGCTGATTTGATCACTCACTGCTCTTTCAAGATACCATCAGCACTGGAAGATAAAATCTTATCCCCGCGCGGTCATGTAATATCCTCTGTAGCTGACCTGGTTATACGAAACCCAAGTGGCTTCATGATTCGTGTACTCGATCTCGTATTTTTGTGCCCATTTCAGATCACGTGAACTTCCTTGGGTACTCACTGCAGTTACCAACTTTTCTTCGTCAAAAAGGACTTGCAAATATGGCGATTTGTCCCCGGGAGCTGGGCACCAGGCCCTGGCGCTGTCCAATCGCGCGAAAGAGGGAATGTGATTTTCACTCAAACGGGTAGATGCCGTGATTCTTTCATCCGGAATTACCTTGGTTTTCATGCCGAGTTCTTTGTCACACACTGCGGTTATAGATGAAAAGAGATACGGTATC
>OX421446.1:12290196-12292696 GCA_949126865.1 Montipora capitata
TCGGCGTGTATCACATTTACATAACGCTATGTAAGCTTTGTTCATTCCTCCCCCTATGGCGAATATATCGCTGACATACACAAGACGAGCAAAGTCCCCTCCAACACGGGAGAACGCAAACTCGTCAATTAACCAGAATTCAGGAAGCTGTTTGGAATGAAGAACTGCATAACTTTTACCTTCTATCTTCTTACAAACAGCATATTTTCCAATAACAGTCTACAAAACTTGTCTTCCCTCTACAACCCAGAAGCAGGTCCTTACCTCTGTAAGAGTCTCTCTCACACCATTGTGTAGAACCTTCAAATAATATTCATTGATGACCCAAATTTGTGAAGTGAGACAACCTCGGCAGAAATATTAGAAAGCGAGCGTTAAACGGAATTGGTGCATTCTTGAGACGGCTTCCACACCTAAGAATCCCCTTATCATCTTTGTACAGTGACGAAACTTTGACCTGGTAACATTTCTTGCCTTCCACAACAGACCCTTGCACCTCCGTAATCCAAAATTTTCTTGCTAGATCGATTTCTTCTTGCTTCAAATCTTCACCAATCAACTCCTTATTTTCACTTTTCCGCGTAAGGTTACACGCAAACTGCAAGACATATACGGTAACTCGTACTGGTCTCTGTAGACTGTTGACCTTTTCAAAGGAATAATGCAGTTAAGATTAAGTTTCCTTTCTGACTTCACTCTGACAGCTACAATGTTCGCAAGAATAGTGTTGTTACGTTGCTTCCTTGGACTACTTGAACTTTCCTTCTTCAACTGAAGCCAAGTATCTGGTTCTGTACTAGTGACCTCAGGGTTCACAGAAAGGTTCGACCAGGACTCTTTACCCTTCAAAAGAAACTCATGGCCATTCCACCACAATTGGTTGGCAACCAGCTTAAAAGCCAATGAACCGCGAGAACATATATCAGCAGGATTGGGGCAGTAATCCCAATGAGCTGGGTTTACGAGTCCACGAATCTCCACCACTCTATTCTGCACAAATTGCTTGAATTCTCTGTTTACGCACCAAATCCACCACAAGGCAATTTGAGAATCCGACCAACAGAAGACAGAATCAACCCTAAGAGTTCTTTCACATGCTGTCAAGACAGAGTTGACTAAGAAGAACCCAGTAACAAGATACTGGTTGAGTGCACTTGAGAACTTGCGGAAGTCGAATGACCCGTGGACTTGTTTGAGACTCAATGGATAAGTGCATTAATACAGAAACCGATACGATGATACCAAACATTAAGAGGAAGTGTTGAGATGCGTAGGAAAGAGCTTGAGGGAAGGTATAAGTGTTTTCAATCCTTTTTGGAGGGGTTGATATATAACTGCTTGGTAGAATGCATATTCAACCTACAACCCCCGGTCATTAATCGTTGGAACACTTGACACTTCACAATACTGTACCCCGTTGAGGAATACTGCGAGTTTTGCAGGAAAATGTGCAATCACCAACTGTTTTCAACTTTGTGAAGGGAGAAGGGGGAGATTCTCATGAAGTGTTCCAACAATTTTGACCGGGGTTGTAGGTAAAATGAGGATCACCAATTTACCTGGGTAAAAACGGATTCAACCTGAGACCGGATTTGCCTGATACGTCTGGAAATGACAAGATACTTTAGCGCGTTTGAGGAATTGCGGAAGTGACCTGTGGAAAAGAAAGTAAACGGATATATTGTACATCCAAAAACGGGACAATAAGGGAAATTAATACATGCAGCTGATATGGCAGAGGTTGGGAAATTGAAAACTGCAGCCATAGTGAAGATGCAAGTGAGATAAATTCTCTACCTCGGGTTCAAAGCCACTGTATCCACTACAGCAATCTGGATTTGTCTTTTATACCTAGTAGCCTGCTCTTAGTTAGGTTATTAACGATGATATACTGAACTGCAGATATGAAATCATGTAAAGCTATGATCGTCGCAGTTATGGACGCAATTTTCGCAATTGCGTAGAGAAGCCTGAAAAATTCAGGACTTCAACGGGATTTGAACCCGTGACCTCGCGATACCGGTGCGACGCTCTAACCAACTGAGCTATGAAGCCACTGAAGTTGGGAGCTGGTCAACCCACAAATGACCAATTCCCAACGTCAGTGGCTTCATAGCTCAGTTGGTTAGAGCGTCGTACCGGTATCGCGAGGGTCATAGCTTTTAGTCTGGGGGCATCCGTAATCCCGTGGGAATTTCGTGATGAAAGCAAGCCGCCTATCTAGATGTGTTAAGGGGACCCTAAGGAACATCCAAATGTTGTCGGCAATAGGCCATTTCGGAAAATACCATAATATTCTTTGTTTGTCTCCCCAAATTTTGCATAAGCATTGTTTTTGTTTTCTCTTGGGACCGATGTAAGTCCCAAGAGAAACTGGAAACAATGCTTATGCAAAATTTGGGGAGACAAACAAAGAGTATTATGGTATTTTCCGAAGTGTCCAATTTTGTGACTTTCACCGACGGCTTTTATGGGGGGTTAAGAGTGTGACCCTCAGAGT
>OX421446.1:12297696-12310196 GCA_949126865.1 Montipora capitata
TTTAGGGACCTTTGTTCAGTTGGGAAGATGATTGGGTTAGGGGTGTGCTTGTAAAAGGTACAAAATTATCTTTAACTGGTGACGGTAATTGTGATGCCAAGAGTATAAAATTCTTGAAATAACCAATGCTGAATTTCGCGTGGCCTGTGGTTAGAGCATCCCGAAAGATCATGGAGGGTCGTCTGATTTTCCCAAATTTTATTTGGTGTTATATGTTCCTATGTCTGTCATACTGTTGGTGTATTAATTTCCGTTGTTATACCAGAGACGCAAAATTCGCCTAGGACGAATTTGGGCAAATTTTTTTCTGCGTCTGTTAAGTTCGTCAGGCATAAAGATAGGCGCTGCAGGACTCGTAATGCAATGCGTCTTACGTCTCCATTTTAGCACGTCATCGAAGACGCAGTAAACTGGATAGCTCGTCCAGACGCATTATGCATCTTGTGCCCGTCCGGCCAGACGAACTTTAATAACAAACGCAGAAAAAAGTTTGCCTAAGTTCGTCCCATATAAATTATTCGTCTCTAATAGCAAAACGGCCAATGCCAGCGCTTGAAAAAGACAAGTTGTCCTTCTCGCCTCAATACACTTGTTCACCCGTTTCACTTAAAGTCAGTTTCCGATGTAACGCTATTCCGGTAGATTCACGATATTTTTCGATTATTTTAGGCCTGACTTGTTCCAAATCAAACTAGCACTAAAGCTAAGTCGCCAGTTGTGTACACAAGGCGACGTTCACCGATTAAACAGCTCTAATTAATGTGCCGGCCAGATTCCTATTTGCCGAGGACTTTTTTCTACTGTGGTAAGCAAATTAGAATATCAAAGAAATTTTCGTAAACAGTGAGCGTATTAACAGGCAATTCAATCCTTTCAAAAGTTGTCGCCATCATCACCACCATCATCATCATTATTACTGTACCATAACAAGTACAGGGGACTTCGCTTACGTACGTTGGTAGTAACCACGTGCATTTAACTTGAGTGCACGCTAGCTTTCCATTTATTCTTGTCCAAGCTTCAATGTAGAATAGAAGACTTGCAACATGACTGCAAGTCTCGGAAAGTCCTGCTTTGCAGCCTAAGCAATGTGCTGATATTATAGTACCTTCTTTACTTGTAATAATCCAAACTGGAAGAGGAGGTTCATTCATGCGCTGCGAATGTCGCACCTTCCCGATCACCACAAACTTATCGCAGATGACTTTGCCTTGAACACTAGTGATAAAACCTGAAACCATTTGGTTGTAAGCTTCCATACTTTTGAAGGCTTTTAATTGCTCCTTTGTATAGAAGCTGGTATCCATTACCAGGTAGCAAAGGAGATCTGTGGCCTCTATCGGCGGTAGACATTCTGGATCCAAGTTGACACCGATTAGCGTAGCTGGATCGATCTTTACCACTGATATTTTCGCCAAATATCGAGATTTCACATTCTTTTCTAGATTCTTTGCGTAATCACTTAAATTGGGAATATCGCACTCTTTTGATAATCGTTTTGCGTGGCTTTTGTCTTCTGTATTTAAAATAAAATCACGCGACATTTATGTTCCACGCTTCAAAACACATATACGTCCCTGTTATTTTACATATGCTAATTAGCTCGTGCGACACCAACATGGCGGACGATAACATTTGATAGGTGTGTGACGTCACATGAAAACCAAGAATTACAGGTCACGAGCAATGATGTAATCTTTGCGTGACCTGACGTGAGACCGCTGGACATTATATGTACAGTATATAAAACAAAAAGTCGAAACCTGTAAACATAGCCGCAACGAGGCAATAATGGAACTATCAGCCCCGTTTCTTGTCGCCTACTGGCCGTACTTAGCATCGATATTGGTAGGATTTCTTATTACTCAGATCATTACGCGATTTTATCAGCCAAAGAAACTCAGCTACACTGTTGACGTCGATCCCTTACAAGACAGTGACCTGACCGCCATTCCTTCAAACGACCCCGCAAACTTTAGTGTCGTTGGAGAACGCGAGCCAGACCACATGCCTTATCCATGGTTCGGCGATCGCTTATCTGAGGACGAAATGAAGAAGAAATCAGCGGAATTTTTCGAAAAGATGGACAGGCGACGGACCGTTCGGAAAATTAGCGAGGAAGATATCCCCTTGGAGGTTGTAGAAAATATCATCAAAACGGCAGGTAAAAGAAAACATCCTGTGGTAAAAAAAAAAAGGGAAAAAAATCAATTTCTACCCAAATAATCAAAGAGCTAGTTTCTTCTACCATTCTTGGGCCCTGATTAAAAAAAAAATTCTTCCACTTACCCTTTCCCCATTAAATGTCTAATAGTCCAACCATTGTAGGCCTTTGAAAATTGTTTGCCCTTAGCATTAAGGCTTTATAGCCTGGTAAATTGGCAGAGAACTAATGCCCACATACCATTTTTACTTTTAAACGAACTGTAGGTGTAGGTCCAAACAGGATGTGTTATGGTTTAAATTTACAGCAATGATCAATTTTTTCCAACCACCTAACAAAAGAAGTCATATCTCTGGTTGGCAAATTATAACTGTAATAATAACATCATGATAAAGATTAAAAAAAAAAATAATAATAATAACAATAATACGGTACTACTACGACTACTACTACTACTACTACTACTAATAATAATAATAATGGAAATTTATTGGTCTTCGAACACAGTTGTAAATCTATCTACGTATAGGCAATTAACAACTGGCTACTTGAAATTGAGTGATGTACTTGTATACTGTATTTACAAATAAATCAAATACAAAAAAAAATAAATTAAAGTTTTATTAAGTCTCGGCTATCCCAAGTCTTATTTCTACAACAGAAGATAAAATATGTCACTCTAATGGCTAGATTTATCATAATAATAATAATAATAATAATAATAATAATAATAATAATAATAATAATAATAATAATAATAATAATAATAATTATTATTATTTAAATGAAAGTTAATTGTTAAATTTGAGCACTGTGAACTTGCATTACACTTTTCAACCACCTCACACATAATTTTTTGTGCACAATTGAGATAAAGGGCCTGTATGGAGGGGTATGCCTTGGGGAAAGTACAGGACCTAATTCTGCTACACATTAGATTTCCCTTGTATTTTTCAATTTCAATACCTTGCAAAAGGGCTACATTGAAATGAGAGCCATATGTTTTGTTTTAAAAGGAACATCACCAAGTGGCGCACACACCGAACCATGGACATTTGTGGTTGTCAGAGACCAATCACTAAAGAAGGAAATCCGTACAATTGTGGAAGAAGAGGAATATCTGAATTATGCTAAACGAATGGGAGAAAAGTGGGTCAAAGATATAGAATTCACAAAGACAACATGGGCAAAGCCATATCTAAACAGTGCACCTTATCTAATTCTTGTGTTTAAGCAAGTTTATGGATTACGGGAAGATGGTAGCAAGTTAACACATTATTACAATGAAATGAGTGTGTGCATTTCTGTTGGACTTCTTCTGGCAGCCATTCAGGTATTTTCTAGAGAGTTAACCTGAGTACAACAATTACTGGCTGATTTAGTGGGTCTGATATTCTTAACAGCACCCCCACTTCCCCACCTGCTAAATGCAATTAAAATCCCCCCTTTAATTCTGTTGATTCATTTCATGACATACAAAAAACTTTTGCATGCCTTATTTTCATCATAAGTCCATGCAGTAAGTGACAACACTTCACTTTTCACATTATTTTCAGTGAATGACCCTTCTTTGGACTGAAGAGGAAAAATGTATGTCCTTAAAACTCAGTTACTAAAAGGTTTGATTTTAGTGACTGGTGACATACATGTAGTGAATTGAACCCATTGACTCCTAAACCGGCTGTAACTAAAGGCAACAGCGTGTGATGACCCCTGAATTTCCTTAACTGGCCGTAAATATGGCGTATATAATGACTGGTGCAGAAAGATGTGTGCAAGATGATTTTTATATTTAGCACCACTAGATGTCCTCAAATACTCTTCTCTTTGAATTTAACATCCCTTGTAACAGGAAATTCTGGCAGTAAAATTGTGAAAATGTCTCCCTACACTCCCCTCTCCAAGTTCACTCACCATTACGAAAAGGTTTAACTCTTACAGGAGGATTGAAAGGGTTTCCCCACAGGTACATGTAACATTGGGTTTCCAATGGAAAAAGGATTACAATATTGTTGACCTTTTCAGTAGGCAAGCATTTTGATATTTGACTGATACTATTGTCAGCCAATTTTTAAGGGTCTCTGAGTTCCCGACTGTTGCCATGTCAATGATACAACTGCTGCTAATTGAAAGTACCCTGGCTCTAAAATCCAGCTTTTTGAAAATTATACCTTAAAAACTAATTAGAAGAGGTAAATTTTAAATTTCTTAAAACTCATTAATTTATCTTGCCTACCATGTAGTGTGAGAAATTTCATAACAGTACTTGAGTTATTAAATTTTTTGAAAACGTTGTTGAAGATGAAAACAAAATTCTGCTAGATAATTTTATTTCAAATTTTCTTTAAGAATGTGAAATCGTACTTGTAAGCAAAACATCAGGGTAGGTCACCAATAATATTATTTGCAAGCCAAGTTAAGAGACATTGCCCAACAATTCTTTTATTTCCGGTTTTTGCAATTTTGGGTCACATTTTTATTTCTGCAGGTCACCCATTTTGATTCACAAGGTGACACAAGCAGCTTTAAGTATTGCCTGTGTGGCTTACACCCATTTCTTAGCTGGACCCTTTCGAGCCTCCTTAAATATAATGTAAAATTTACAGTTAGTTGATGCTTCATTAGACTTAACAGGACACTTTGTAATGTATACAATATATATGCAAAGTATTATGAAAACTGAGCAATACAAACCCTAAACTGTCAAATTATATATCAGGACTAAAAGCAAACATTTCATCTAATTCCAGAATGCTGGATTGGTCACAGTGACCTCAACACCTATGAATGCTGGACCTCGTTTGCGAGATTTGCTGGGAAGAAAAGTCAATGAAAAGCTGATTCTACTTCTTCCTGTTGGTTACCCTGCAGATGATGCTACAGTACCATGCATCAAAAGAAAACCACTTAGTGATATTATGGTTTTGAAATGAATTGTATGTGCATGGCTTTGATTGCTTTATTTCTGTAAGGTATTAGTTTTTCTAGGTCATTGTCAATTGAGAAAACCATAAACACCCTACAAGACTTTGGAAAGTAGACTATGTATAGTGACTGTACAATGTAGCCGTTTACTGTTTCGGTTCTTTTACCTCATATTAAGTATGAGGTAAAAGAACTCAAGAAAATTCCTGAAATATTTCAGTGAGTGACCTGCTATTCATCTGAATTTGTGAACATTAGTTACAGTCACTGGTTCACCCACTGTCATAACATGTCTGCCAAACACCCGATTAAAAAATAGGCACGCATTGCGTACGTGTGGTAGTGCAATAACTTGACACAGTGCTTTATTCCATAACTGTCAACTGAGCTGCGCATTTTGTTTTCCACTAGATTCAAGTTGTCTTAAGTTTGCATACTATGTAGCTCTTCTAATAGTACACAATATTGTTTTGGTGTCGTAAATCATAATTTAATTATACATTGGTATCACCAGCTCTATTTTGATTGGCCATAAGCATGCAGCTAATATAACATTGGCTTTGAGGCTAACATGAAGTTTCCTTCAACTTCTTTTTCACAGCAAATTTAATTGAGCGTGTACTCTGAGCATCTGACAGCTTCCCACAACAAAAATTCATTTAAGCTATTAAAGCCCTATCTGGCAGGGACTAAGTGTCGGGGTGGGAGACCTCAGAGTATACGACTTGTTGTCAAAAACATAGGGCTGAAAATTCTATTTTAAGGCTAAAAAATGCGAATCAAGCAAGGTACAGATTTTGTTAGCCTGCTTTATGCCAGGCATAACTTATCGATCAAAATCGATCATCGAAAACATAATCAATAAGTTGATAATACTCGATATTTTTTTATAATAATTGTCAATCAACAAGTTAAATCTATCAAATTGATAAAAGTCGATAATCACAAGATTATCAATCGGCTACGGAATTAATGGAAGTGAAACAGCTTCAAAGTAAATCCATATCGAAATAAAGTTAAGGAAAGTATGTAATGGGCCCCTCCTATTTATTTTATACGTGAATGACATTCCTAGTTTTCTATCAAGCCCTACACTGAGTCATGTTTGCAGATGATACATTGGTCCATGATAGCAGTTCACCCACTTCAACATCCAATTTAGTGCAAGAAAGCTTGGTGTAAGTCTGTGAATGGTGCTGCTTGTGGCACCTAAGGACTAATGCAGAAAAAATGTAAGAGCATGAAGTTTACCAGGGCAAGGGATCCTGCTGGGTGCAATAACACGATGGAAAAAAAATGGTCCCAGTTGTCTTTCTTTGGAATGAAAATGATGAAAGGTATGCACGAATTTAAATAAATGTAACACATGCTATGCAAGTAACATGATAGTAATGCACAAAGTGAATTAATATCAGTAAGGTATAATTTATGTATCTGCTCCCTGTAATAGTGGTAGTGGTAGTGGTAGTACTACTATTATCACTACCAATAGCTTCTACCACTACAGCTACCACCACTAGCTGCTAGTCTGCTGCTATTAATACTATAATTACTACTACTAGTACTAACTGCTACTCTGTAGTGTAAATGAAAAAATAAAAAAATAAAATGAAAAGTTGTTGGAGAATAGTACACTGTAGTTTTAGCAATTAGCAATCCCACCCTTGATGAAAATGAACCTTGTACAAGACTCAGTACATTTAACACCTATATTAAGTTATGCTAAATAAAGTTGTCATAAATAATGATAACAGCTAACATGCGGTTGGATCCCTTGTCTGCAGTCATGAATGATGATAGTTTTATGTTATAATTCTGATTCATGCTTGAAAGCACGAGTCATGAATAATCAAAACAAGGATTGGTCCAGTTCGTAAGCCATTAGCGATAAACTACAAGTTACAGAAAAGCATTTCAGTGGTCAGGTATTTGGTCTGTATAGTGTGGGCAACTCAGGACTACTGAACTCTCAAGCAATCAAATGTTCACTTTCATATGGCCAAATAATTCTTAGAATCCTGAAGTGAAGCATTGTTTTTATTGTTTATCTTGTTGTGCTGAACAAGTGGTTCCTGTGATGCGTCTCTGAACGCCATTGAGGAGCTAGGACAGTGATTATTTCTTGAAAAACAGGTTGAACTGCAGGTAATCCACAAGCGAAAGTTCCCAAGGCATTTTTCAGTAAAAAGAAAGAAGAGGAGAAAGTTGGCAAACCCAGGAGCATTGTCTCCTATACCCTGTAAAAATAAAGAACAACCACTATGACTTAATCAGTTGGCCTGTTGCTTTTTCAGTGTGTCTGCCCAACAGTCTGAGTCACTCCGTTAGTCACTGGAGACACTCAGGGTGGGTCTATCGGTAAGCAGTCACCAAGTTAGCCAATGACTGGTGATACATGTGCATCAGTTAAATAGTTGTTTTCAGCTGGGTCAGTCAGCGAGTCTGTCAGTAGGGCAGCAGAGGCGAATCCAGCGAAGGGGAGGGGGGGGGGGGGTGGGGTGTTGAATAGATCCATGCTAGCAACCCCCTATTTTGGCTCCTTTTTTTTTTCTTAGTTTATATCTGCTTTTCTTTGTTTAGAGTACTTATATTTCTGTCAAAACAGGTACTGTTTACCAGACGTGAACATTAAAAGTGGCAAAATGGCAGCAGCCTAAACTATCTTGACTTTTGTCGGAGTATATACTTTGATTCTTTCAATTCCTGCCACTGGGCAGTCGATTAATTTGGAAACATCAAGAAAGGCAAGTTGAACATACTGACTTTGAACACTCTGGAAGAGTGAACTAGCTGTTAAAACTTGGTAAAGATTATTATCAACTGAAGATTGTTTTGTTGAGTTTGGTAAACTTGTCTCACTCTACCATCATGTTCTCTTATGCAATAAAATTTTAAAATACTGACCTGCAAAATAAGCAGCAAATCACTTGTCGACTTGTATTTTGGTCCCTTTGCAACCAACAGGAAAAATCGTATGGTCCCCCACATGCGTAAGAACACAAATATCAAGGGAATGCAAATCAGCTTCCTTTCTACTTTCTGTGCCTGCATCACATCATTACATGTGAGAAGTCCAGCTCTCTGATGAACCACAAAATATTCAATGTAATAAACTTTGCTGCCAGCGTTATGCATTGAATACACATTAACCCAGTGAATCTCGACTGCCATGACCAACCCCCAGCTGGATGGGGGAGGGTTCTGCAGGCATCACAATACACAGAGTAATAATGATAAAAACGATACCGGTAAAATTTACACAGTCATTAATCAATGCCCTTTTAATGCCCGGTAGGAATGTACTGAAAAACGGACCCCTGGTCAGACTATGTACCATCCCTGTGGATCATCCCTAATTAAAATAAAAATGGGTTTGAAAGACATTGTCTATGAACTTTTAACTGCCAATAATTACTTATTTGTCAATATGAAACCTTTTTAATTACCGGCAAACCTATTTTTCTGAAAAGTCAAACAGTGACCTAAAAAAATAATTATACCCTACTCATTAAATCAGTGATTAAAGTGGTGTTAGCAGTTTATTTCTTACCAGTTTTTCAAGCTGTACATGTGTGTACACTGTTACCAACCATTATCTTTTACTTATCTCTGAACAAAATCCCAACCCTTTGCATAGACATCAGCCTTCTGTTACACTTACTCACAGCTTAAAACTCACTTAGAGTTAAAACATACTTGCTAAATCCAGGCTATCTTCTTTGATTTTATGGTTTGGAAATTTATGACTTATTAATGCGCTTTTTCCCAAGGTCCTAATTCAGGGATTGAAATGAATGTTAATTGACAACCAAAAATTTCAACAAAAACATTCCAGAAAAGTGCAAAGATCTTTACTGCAGTTGAATAAATCAAGCTTTGATGTCCATCAGCTAGCTGTCAGATGTCTGACTGTGTTTTTAAATGCCAATATTATTGTTAAGTTTTGGTTCAGGCTGTAATGAAAGTATTTAAATTCAGGTGTTTATCTCATGGAATTATGATCAAGAAAATTTACCTGGAATTATTTCCAGTACATTTCAAAGAGCTACTAGAGGAAGGACAAAACTGGGAAAAGTCTCCCTTCCCCATTGCTAGCTCCTGTCAAGTATCATTGTTATCCCCTCTTGCTTTCCTTATATACTCAACAGTTTTGTATTTTTAAGGTACCTAAAATCAACTGAGACTGTTTTGTACGTTAGTCTTTGTAAATTAGGGATTGTCCACATTTTGTTTAAGTCCTTGCAAGGCTTTACAGTAACACTAGGGATCTCTCTAAGTGTTCGTAAACAGTTAAGTTGATTGTTTCACATCCCACATCTACTTTTTTAGGGTCAGTGTTATTGGACAGGGGGTTCAATCTGCCCTTATACCACATCACATATTCGCTTGTGGTGGCTCAGGTTTGTGATCAAACAAAACAGGACAATTTTGTATTCTGGATCAGTCGAAGCCGACGTCATTCAATAATCCAGTTGCAGCAAACTGAAATAGATGTGACCAGGAATGTCTGCAAATTTGGACTAAAAACAATACATGCCCCTATACTGGCCATTGTGTACCAATAATGTGCCAATAATGATTTATTATTAATCTTCCCTTCTTTAACCTTATATCTTCAACTTGGTGTCTTATTATCGAAAAAAGAGGATTGTCATTTGACATGAAAGGGTTTATTGAATTATTGATTGACCCTCTTCCCCCATCTTTGAATTTTAAAGGTTATACCTGTAATTAAGTGTAATTTCCTCTTTACTTCAAATTGGCCACTACGTATTTTTCAAATCTTAATTTTTATTTTACGTGAATTTTAAAGGGGGTCAGTGTGTGTGTGTGTGTGTGTGTGGGGGGGGGGGGGGGGTCAGTAGGGAGTCAGTGTTATTTACTAGCTGTTGGCTGATGAGGGGGGAGTCAGGCATGGGGTGGGGTTTTGGCATTTTCTTTTAAAAAAATCATCCCTCCTCCTTCTTCATGGGGGGGACGAAGCAGTCAGTCAAAATGGCCTTTGTGATGTCAAAATCCCTACCCTGGGGACATCATGTACAATTGAAATCCCTACCCTGGGGGCAGACCTCAAGATCAAATTCCTGTGGTTAGCCCGATCCCCCCACAGGGCTTAATATTAATAGGTGCATTAGCTTGTTAATTACCTCTTTCTTCATACTCCGTTTCACCAAAGCATAAAGAACAACGATTGTAAAGTATGCCATGATTTCCCACAATTTACCAGCCAAGAGCATCCAGAGAACTTGGTCAGGCCAATTTAAGTCTTCATTGATCCAACACCACCCCGAAGTCACCTTATTGTCATTATTCCCCAACTTTTTTCCGAAGAACGCGCCACAGACGATAACAGCGGGAATGCCCCATCCACACACATGAAACGGGAGCAATAATCTCTTGGCCAAAAAAACGTTTTTCCGACAAATGGCAATGTACAAATACAGCGCCATGAAAACTGTCCAGAAAAACGAGGATAATACCGAAAACGTTCCAAGGATGCTCTGAACCGAACAAACGTCTTTGGTTTCCTTGCCTTTGATCCAAAAGCTAGCCATCGCTGTGATGGTTGCGACAGACGTCAAAAAGTCAGCCGCTGAAATGTAAACCAAGATTCGTCTTGATGCTGTTCGGATGTCTTTCCACGCGAAAAACGAAATAATAATGGCAAGCGTTCCGAAAAAAGATAAAATTGTAGTGATTGATGCCAAGTATCCGTTGAGCTTTATATAATTGCCTTCCTTCATGTTAGAGCGCAAATACTATGGCGTTCAAACTCCGATGATAGTAGTATCGCGTTTAAGAAAACCATTGAAGTTCACGCTAACATTTGACATTTCTGAGAAGCGTAATTGTGGAGGCGTAACGTGGGCAAGTAGCTAGGCTCGACTGGGGAGGAATATGACTCATATGAGCGGATATGACTCATCGTACTTTCCTCTCTACTCTCTTCACTCATGTTCACGTCAGCTCCACTCCGAGGATATCACTTGGTCCCACTCATGAATTTTTAACTGAGAGGATTTCTGTTAGGGATGTCTCAGTCAGGCGTGACTGAAGGTAGACCATTAGTACCAGCAAAAGAGACAGGGAACGAGTAAATTAACCAGTGTTGTTATACCCCGGATTCCAGAGGTTATTTAGTGAAACTTAATATGCAGTAGTGGCTGAATGGTTCAGTGCTTTAAACGCTCACAATCTTTTGTTATTTATCTTTGATAATCTTCCAGATTGAATATTAACTTTGCGTAAATTAATATCTTATTGATTAATCTTAGATTAATCGGTATATCTTATTCGTTATCGTAAGTAAGGTCTGACTGAAAATTATTTTTGAGGAATGCTTCCCCTGACTGCTATGGCAATCCATAAAATTCCTGTAAAAGGTGATGCAACTCATGCTGTTTTCGGTTTTCTTCATTCACACAGCTTAATCTGTTAATTTTTAATAGAAACTGAATTGAAGCTCTTCCAAAAATTTCAATGCTCTTTAATAATAGTCTTCTGATAGAATTTCCGTGATTAAATTCGCTTTCGTCCGTTACTTCCGGGATGGCTTTATTGACAGATCGATGCTATCGTTCTCAGAAATTAATTAACTTGGTGTCTGGTAAGGTAACATCGGAGGGACCGTGAGTAAAGCAGAGGATGTCCCCTACAAGTAATAGCTGTGGTCACACTACGCACTTTTGCCCTAGGTAAACTTGACTTGTTGACAGTTTTACCTAGGGAAACTTAAATTTAGAAGTGTGACCGATTTTTCCCCAGGTAAATTACCTAGGGAAAATTTTTTTCCATCGAAGCTTGAATATGTCAAGAGAACAATAGAATTTCCCTTGACAGTTACCCTACATGTTTTGAAGGGGTAAACTGAAATCCCGAGGTAGTTAGCCAATAGATGCTCGTCGGCAAACGCGCTGATGATAGATTTGATTTAATCGCGTCACGTTTTACTTGAAACATATCGAGGTGCAAGTTCTTTGTCGCTTTTGTCGCATGTGTGCGTGTATCAAAGGAAGAAGATGGCCTGGTTCAGATCGAACGTGTAAGTATAAATTATTTGCAATCAGTACACGTTTCTTTGGCTGGATTTACGCAAGATTTTACCTTTTTTTACCTTTATTAATCCGGCGGTTTATAATTTTGTTTCAGAAACCAGTTTGCTCAGGGAGACGAACAGGACCCGATCTATAATGGCTTTCTTTTCAATCGGCTACATCAACAGAATCCAGGGCCAAGCGGACTGTTCCTTCAAAATCAATTCATCCCACCAACTTCACTTCAGTGTGACCTTTTTACCTGGGGAAAATGAAACCCGAGATAAATTTACCTCGGGTGTACTCAGGTAAAATTTCCCTAGGTAAAACGATGTTCCCTCGGGCAAAAGTGCGTAGTGTGACCTCAACTAATGTCG
>OX421446.1:12322696-12330196 GCA_949126865.1 Montipora capitata
CACCGGTAAGCCTTTCTGTATCTGCTGATCCTAGTGATGTTAAACCCTCAAGTGACTCTGTTGAATCGCCAGTAAGGCTTAACATATCTACAGAAGTTGTTCCTGGACATTTTGAACCCTCAAATTATTCTCCCCAACTTCCTAATAGTAATCCTGCTGCCGTTCATCCATACAAGAAACAGGCCCTCGAGTTAAATTACCTAAACTGGACTTGAAAAGGTTTGATGGGGAAGTTAGTACATGGCCCACCTTTTGGGATGCCTTTGAATCCTCTATCCACAAGAATCCTAAATTGGCTCCTATTGACAAGTTCAATTATTTGAACTCACTTCTCATGAAACCAGCTCTTGATGCCATTTCTGGTCTGTCTCTCACCGCATCCAATTACGAAGAAGCAATTGCAATCCTTAAGAAGAGGTTTGGAAACAAACAACAGATTATAAATCGCCACATGGATATTCTTGTTAATGTCAGCCCAGTGATTGATGAAGACCCAAGAAAGCTGAGGGAACTGTATGACACTTTAGAGTCTCATGTAAGAAGCCTTAAGTCTCTAGGGCTTCCTTCAGGCTCCTATGGAATTTTACTATCATCGATTATTATGAACAAGCTGCCTCAGGAGCTGCGATTGATTATTAGTAGAGAAATAAAGGATCAAGAATGGCACCTCGACATTATTATGCGTGTATTAGAGAACGAGTTGGAAGCCAGAGAGCGTGCAGTCCTTCATGATGAGTCTCAGTTATCAGCTGAAAGTCAGGCATTTCCAAATTTCCAGATGCGTACAACTACATCTGCCTTATTTACGAAACACTCAGGACCCACTTGTACGTATTGTAAGCAGAGCCATCCCTCTAACTCCTGCAAAATGGTAACCAATCCTGCTGCCCGCAAGAATATTCTCATGAAACAAGGAAGATGTTTTGTTTGCCTCAGAAAGGATCATTTCAGCAAAAACTGTCCTTCAAAGCATGAATGTTTCAAGTGTAAGGGTAAACACCATATCAGCATTTGTCCATCCAATGGTAACAATGGTACCAATATTTCAAGAACAACACCCAAGCAAGAACATCCTCAGAAGCAATCGGGGAACTATTGTCCCTCAGGCAGTAATGAAGGTGGCCCCAACTCTGGCGTAAATTCTTCAAGAGCCGCACCCACACAGGAACAGATCCAGAACCGTTCGAGAAATTCAAGACAGAACCTCACAGCCTTATACGTCAGTGCCTCTACTCCAGTCCTTCTTCAAACAGCCAATGCACTAAGCTACAAGCCAGGAAACTCAGCAGTCAGAGTGAAAGCCCGACTCATCCTGGACAGTGGAAGTCAACGAACCTATGTGAGTGCAAGGCTAAGAGAGCACCTGAATTTACCAGCTGAAAGCAGTCAAAGGATATCCAGTAAGACATTTGGCTCAACAAAGGAGAACAGGCAGTGTGTGGATGTTGTTCGACTCTGTGTTGCCACTGGTCAAGGGGAAGGTGTAGAACTATTTGCCTTTGTTGTTCCCATCATTTGCGATCCTCTGCAGAGCCAATCTATTGCAGAAGCTACCCACACATATGCTCATTTAAAGGGACTCGAACTTGCGGATTATGGTACTGGTGAAGACAATGTTGAGGTTGATATTCTGGTTGGATCAGATCAGTATTGGAGGAGTCTAGTGTCTGGCAGGGTGGTAAGGGGGGAGCATGGCCCCACTGCTATTGAAACCAAACTTGGATGGGTGTTGTCAGGTCCAATTCCAGAAGGAATACAAGTTGACAGGCACCAAAGTAATCTCGTCACAACACATGTTCTTAAGAGTGCAGTAAACCCTGTTGATGTTACTAACGAGACCCTCGATGGAAATTTAAAGACATTCTGGGAACTAGAATCACTTGGCATTAAACCAAGGACATTGTATGAAACATTCCAAGAGCAGATATCCTTTAAGAACAACAGATATGAAGTCCATCTGCCCTGGAAAACACCACATCCCAGTCTTCCAGACAACTATGAGCTAAGCAGGAAGCGCCTAGAGAACCTTCTTAAACGTCTCCGCCAAGAGCCTGAAATCCTGAAGGAATATGATTCTGTAATAAAGGAACAGCTACAAAGAGGCATAATTGAAGTTGTGGAGAAGCCTAGCGAAGGAGGAGTTGGTAGGGTTCACTATATACCGCATCATGCAGTTATAAGGACCGACAAGTCAACAACCAAGCTTAGAGTTGTGTACGATGCTTCCGCGAAATCTGATGGTGTAGCCTTGAATGATTGCGTGTACACTGGTCCACCCCTTGCAGAGAACATATTTGATGTACTTTTAAGATTCCGCGTTAATCAAGTGGCCTTGACGGGTGATGTGGAAAAGGCGTTTCTGATGGTGGGAATTACAGAGGAAGACAGAGACGTGTTAAGATTCCTATGGGTGGATGACATAGACAAGTCCTCGCCAGAAATTGTGATTCTGAGGTTCACTCGGGTTGTATTTGGGGTCTCATCTAGTCCTTTTCTGCTAAATGCCACAATCAAGCATCACATTGAACAGTACAAGGAAGCCGATCCTGAGTTTGTGGAGAAATTTCTTCGCTCGATTTATGTCGATGACCTAAGTTCTGGAGCCTCTGAGGTCGACGCTGCTTATGAACTATATCTGAAGTCTAAGCTGAGGCTTGCTGAGGGAGGATTCAACCTAAGGAAGTTTGTGTCAAATTCCCCTGAACTAACAAACAGAATCCAGTCTAATGAAACCAGAAAGTCTAATGCCGATACGTCTAGTGTTGAATCTGGGTATTTACAGTCATCCCAAGCTCTTCTGGAAGGGAATGTTGTGTCAGAAGAGGACAAGACTTATGCTAAGAGCATGCTTGGTGGAGTAGAAGAGATCAGCGGCTCGGAACAAAAGGTGCTTGGAATACGCTGGAACCCCTTGAAGGATGTATTCATGTTTGATTTAACCGAAATAGCGAGCTATGCAAGAGACTTGCAACCCACCAAGAGAAATGTTGTTAGTGTTGCTGCGAAGTTCTATGATCCCTTTGGATTCCTTTCACCAATCATCATAGAGTTCAAGTTGTTCTTCCAGGAACTTTGCAAAACGAAAGTTGGTTGGGATGACCCCCTGAATGGCAATGTGTTGAAGATGTGGCACAAGCTGCTAAATGGGTTAGAAAGTGTAACAGCACTCTCGTTACCACGATGCTATTTCCAAGGAGTTCAAGACAAGGTCGTCAGTTGTAGTCTTCATGGGTTTGGCGATGCATCCAGTAAAGCCTATGCTGCAGTCATCTATCTGCAGGTGACGACAACCGTTGGAAGTTATGTGAAGTTGGTTGCCTCCAAGTCCAGAGTTGCCCCTGTGAAGGAATTAACTATTCCAAGACTAGAGCTTCTTACCGCCTTGGTACTAGCGAGACTTATCACACATGTCAAGGAAGCTTTAGAGCTGGATGTAACAATTACAAACATGACCTGTTGGACTGACTCGAGAGTAACATTGTTTTGGATTAAGGGCGAGGAAAGAGAGTGGAAGCAATTCGTCCGAAACCGAGTAAATGAGATCAGGAACCTTGTTCCAGCAAGTAGATGGCAGCACTGTAACGGAAAGGAGAGGATTGAGTCCCGTGGAGCTCTCAAGGTGTCCCCTTTGGAAGGAAGGTCCCAAGTGGTTAACATGCTTTACAGAAGACACCAAGAGTGTGTTCAACAGTACACACATCCCTGAAGAATGTTTCGTGGAAGTGAGAGCTGAGGAGAAAGTGAAGTGCCAAACCTCATCCTTATTTCTTGCAGCAACTGAACCTTGTGGTATAGCGCAGATCATGAGAGCGGAAGACATTAGTGATCTGCAGAGACTGCTAAGAGTTACCGCCTTGGTTCTCAAGTTTGTAAGGACCATGAAGTCATCGCTTAAGAAGGACATCCCTTCGCCAAGTGAGTCTGCTGCTCAAGACATCATGGTAGACGCCGAAACTATCTGGATCAAGGAAGTTCAGAAGTCCCTAAGCAAGAACCCCAAGTTCGAAATTTGGAGAAAGCAGTTTGGCATCTTTACTGATAGCCAAGGGATCATGAGATGTAATGGTCGTCTTTCCAAGGCAGACTTACCACCTTCAATCAAGCACCCTATTTTGTTGGATAAAGGCCATCACATCACATCCCTGATAGTCCAGGACAGCCATAAACGAGTCATGCATGGTGGTGTGACGCTGACCCTTACAGAACTAAGAGCAAGATTTTGGATTGTACAGGGCAGGCAGTTTGTAAAGAAGCTACTGTACAAGTGTGTAATTTGCCGGAAACTCGAAGGAAGGCCATATCAGGCTCCACCATCCCCACCCTTCCCGGAGTTCAGGGTAAAGGAGTGTCCACCATTTGCCTACACTGGTGTTGATTTTGCGGGCCCTCTCTATGTCAAAAATCATACTGGTCCCCAGCAGAAAGTATGGATCTGTCTTTACACGTGCTGCGTTACCAGGGCTATTCATTTGGATCTTGTACCAAGCCTCAACACCTCTGCATTCTTGAGAAGCCTCAGACGATTCTCCGCCCGCCGTGGTACTCCACTGTTAATGGTGTCTGACAATGGGAAAACCTTTAAGTCAGCAGCACGAGAAATAAAACGACTGATGAACGACACAGAAGTGAAACAGTACTTTGCCAAGGCACGAATGAAGTGGTGTTTCAACCTCGAAAAGGCTCCTTGGTGGGGCGGCATTTTTGAAAGGCTAGTAAGATCTGTGAAGAGGTGCCTTAAGAAGACAATTGGTGGTGCAATCCTCACCTACGAAGAATTGCAGACAGTAGTTGTTGAAGTGGAATCTATTCTGAACTGCCGACCCCTCTCGTATGTGTCAAGCGAAGATCCCGAAGAACCCCTCACCCCGTCACACCTCTTATGTGGCCGACGCCTAATGAGCCTTCCAGATAGCAACACAAGTGACTCTCCAGATTATGACATTGATGTCCAGCCACAAGATCTAAGTAGAAGAATGCAGCACCTGAGTAATATCCTGAACCACTTCTGGAAAAGATGGAGAAATGAGTACTTGATTGAGCTGCGAAATGCCCATCGTCACCAAAGTCAAATCGACGCCAGCACAGCCATATCCATTGGAGATGTAGTCATTGTGCATGAAGAAAATCAGCCCAGAGGAAAATGGCGAGTTGGAAAGATTTTGGATCTCATCACTGGAGCAGATAGCTGTATCAGAGGAGCTGTTGTCGAAGTTCGAAGCAAGGGAGGGAAATCTGTGAAACTTAAGCGTCCAGTTCAGCGACTTTACCCTTTAGAGATCCAGTGTGATGTTCCTGTGCGACAAGCGTCCGAAGATTGCTCAAGTCAGAATCCTGATCCAGTTACTACTGAAGTTGAGCAACCACTAGCGAGACAAAGCCGTCCAAGACGAGTGGCTGCAGTTGAAGCCGACCGAAGAAGGAAGACCTGGTTGGAGGATCTGAATTAATGAACTGTGCTTTCTCAAGGAATAATTGTTGTGTTCAGTTTTCTCAATGATTATCATGTGATGGTTGTGTTGACCAGATAGAATTAGGTAGCCAAGTAATGATCTGGTCAACAGGGGGGAGTGTTAGGACAGTATGGTGTTACCCGTGACATCGGGTCACGTGAGTAACACGTCTTGCGAATCATGTGTTTTGTTTTTTGTTCGTTCTCGTTCGAGTTGTTGCATGTACAGTGAATAGTGCGTGTTTGATAATAAATCGATGTGAAACTTCAAGATTTGAGCCTATGAATCCAGCGAAACGCCCTGTAGCGTTACCTTCTCATACAACCTAGAAGAAATAACAAGAACAAACAAGGCAGGCTAGGATAGTTAATTTTCGAAATGAAAGAACGAAAACCAATCTGAAACAGCACGACAGATCAATTTTGAAACACAAATAACTTACCTTACAACTAATTTGCGACGGAAAACTCTTCAAATTTTTCCCAAAACAGGGAAAACGACCGCAGATTTAAACAATGACCTCGCAATTACTAGTACCCAGTCTACAAGCCAGACTGTCACGTGTGTTCTCGTCCTCAAAGTGACAAACTATGCATAATGCATAACACCCCAAAAATGGGCCTGATCGCAGGTTAAAGCAACACGATCGACAATTTTTTGTGGAAACGACACAAATGTCCTCTCCTACTACGATTTGATGTTTCCGTAATTCTGAATGGCTTCAACAAGGCCTTATTCCACGGATTTCTCCTCAAAGAGACTGATATAATGTTTTCCCGCGGTACTTTTGCAACAGCAACAGTAATCACCTTTTAGCAGCGTGGGAAGATTACCGTACGGTATAAGACATAATTCAAACCTCGTGGTTTTTTTTTATTTTTGTGATTTATATATTTCTGAGGTAGAAAAAAACAAACAGCACTCAAACTATTTTTAGATTTTGAATCTCCTCCAAATTCTGGGGCTTCCGAATTACTTACCGACGTCCTGTCGGACTGCCATTGTTACGCAAGCGGCCAATCAAAAATATAGTTCTAGTCGATTATCCCAGAGTCTATCCGGGCGCTCACCCGCTGACCAAGAAGCCCGAGGACTCTGGGTACGAGATTGACTCGGGGCCAGGGGCCCGTTTCTCGAAAGTCCCGAAAACTTTTCGGGTCCGAAAAGTCATTTGTGAAACTGCCAACCGCTTGTTTTAGAAAGCCGATCTTTTAACATGTTTTCAAGGTGACAAAAAGAAAAATGACTGTGAATTTTGACGACTTAAATCCTCTCCGTTCTTGAGAAACAAACGGAATTGTGACACCCGAAAATGGCCCTTAAAGTTTCGGGACAGTTTCGGGACTTTCAAGAAACGGGCTCCTGGTTTTAGATCCGCCATCTTGTATTGCTTTGGCCTTCGATCAGGTGTACTTTTCACAGTGATGTTATCTTATGTAATGCTACAAATGTGAGCCAATCAGATTTTCCCGGAGATTACATGCACGTTATTGCGAGACGACGAAAACAAAATAGAATTGTGGCTGGAATGTCTGCGAAGTCAGACTTTATCCATGCAATCAAAGCTACTAGTATTTCTGCAAATCCCGCGTGACAGTTGGTGCTGTTCCGTTTTTTCAAACCATCAAAGAACAAAGAATTTCGAGATAAAATCGCAGGAAAAAAGCCGAATTTTTCATTTTATCAGGCGCAATCAACAGTACAGTCATAAACTTTATTTAAACTCCAATATTATGATGCCAATAAAATATGCTAATATCTCCGAGGAAAATGGACTAGTTTTCCAGCAGCAGCAACTCATGAACTATCATTTTGTAAGAAGTGTGTCACTATTCATGACACTCAATTATATGCGAAACTGAAGTACATGAAATTAACCCTTTGATTACTATCTGGCAAAATACGTCCAGCTTTACCCACGGTCCCATCTACCCCTTGTGACGTCATCACTTTTAACGGTCAGGAACAGCTTTGTCCACTAACTTGTGCAGGGATAAGAGATCTTTCAAACTATACCAGAATGAGCACAATTCAGTCAAGGAAACTGGAG
>OX421446.1:12340196-12342696 GCA_949126865.1 Montipora capitata
CAAAATCTTGAGAGAGCTGGGTCGAGGAGAAAATGACGTCAAACACTCACTAGTTTAAGAATGCAATGCGTGTGTACGCGGCCTAATTAATATGCAGCACGGGAGTTTCGGGCTTTCAGACTTTTCAACCGGTGTTTTGCATATATAATAAATTGTGTTTACACGCTGAATTTTTAAGCTAGTGAGTAAATGACGTCATTTTCTCTAGATCCAACCCTCTAAGGTCCAATCGGCCAGTTTTGAACGTGAGTAATGGCGGACCATGAAATCCAAAACTTACACTCAAAATAAACAGCCTTTAGATAAAACTCAAAGCTCAAAATTTTGCCAGTTAGATGTTAAGCGAACACGCTTTCAAAATCAGAAGAAAAAAAGGAAATGATTTTTTGATCATAGTACCACTTTAATAGAGGGTGGCCGCTTAATAGACGAGTTCACGCTCTTGAGTGCATCGTGGGTAATCAGGGCAAGGTGGAGAGAAATTCAAAGGTTTGTAAAGAAACTCAAAACGATCAAAAGTATTCATGATATGAATCTTTATTTTTTTTTCAAAGCAGAAGATATGCGCTCAAAGGTGTGGCAGAATAAATTTGCAGAGAATGGCTATTGTAGAAATTACTTTATTAAAGAGTTTCTGCCATACATTTCCTGTAATTCCAAAGGCAGAAAATTACAGAGAATTTATGAAGACGAAAAAAGCAATATTTAGGAGTTCCAAAGAACGGATACCAAGTCTAGTTCATCTCAGTTGTGAACATGAAATTAATTGCTTGGTTTATGAAGGCGAAAGTCTATAAAGTAGAATCATGTACAGTATATTTTGCTTTGAATTTCCATACAAACCTTTGAATTTCCCGCCATGTTGCCCTGATTACCCACGATGCAATCAAGAGCGTGAACTCGTCTACGCAGGGCCGTTATATACAGGTTCGACAGGTATTTTACATGTGATGTTATGCACAACACTGAAACGAAATGGCAAATTCTGTGGTAACTTAATTTTTCTGGTTGGATAAGGGTTTAACAAACTCACTAAAGAATTCGAACAGCTTGAATGCATTTAGTAAATAAATCCCTTCTGGAGGCTGGTATGTCGGCTGATAATGTCCGCGGCTGAAATATGAAATATCTGTTGTCTGGCTATTTATATTCATTTCCACTCTGCACAGTCTTCAGACTTCAAGTAAAAAAAAAATGGAAATGTGACTAATTCTTGACAGTCAAGAATTATTTGAAAGAAAGCTTGTTGTCTATTTTTTATTCTTCGTTTTATTCAAGAAAAAGGTTCTTCAGAAAAGGGTTTGATTCTGAACTCCGCTAATAAAATTTATTTAGTTGCGTATGGATTTTTGACACGGAGTGTGTTGCTTGTTTGCACACACGGAATGCAATCGAAAGTGTTTGTTTGCCTCTGTAAAAGCAAATATATATCTTGTCACAGTGTTTCAATGAATTTTTCAGGGCTGGAGATTCTTCTGCCTTTGTGGATTCATCGTGTTGTGTAAATATTATGTAATTTGCATACGTGAATTGAAATTTGACATGGGAGCAGTTTTCATAATGATGACAGGAATTCTTGCTGTTTAGTCATTCGGGTGTAAAATGAAGTTAATTTGGGAAGCCAACGACATTTCTTTAAGCTTATCTACTGCGCATTTAGGTGATCAAATTTAATTTATGCAACAACCGTTTACAAACAAGAAGCTATTTTAAAAATAAATAGTGTTTCGTTTCCGGACTGATAATTTCTTAGGGTGTTTGGAAATGAGTATGAAAATTTGAGGAGGACAAACACGTACCAAAAAGCAACCCAGTTTACGCTCACGGAGCGTCTGGATTCGCGACTTGTTTCTCCCGAATATACTCCAAAGGACTTACCACAACTACAAACGTCTTCGAGTCGGTGGAAGTGGAACGATGCTTTTTTTTCTAGAATGTTCGGGACTGTAAATAACGCTATTGCCAAATCCCGTAGAAAGAACAACTATAATATCTTCTTTTAGACAAACCATTCTTCGGATAAATTCTCTCTGCTTTTCCTTTAAAGATTTTTGGAGAAAAAAAAACTGAAGTCGAAGCAACAGCAGCTATAAACAGAGGCTAAATATCATTCCTGTTCAAAATCCTTCTCGGCGGCCAAAATTTGATCAGATGTTAACCGATTTTACTAGAAGTATGATTTGCAATTCTGCAACCAATCGGAGCGAGGCTCCAAGAGCTCTATTGTTTTTCGGCCAATCAGAGTAAAGTCCAGATTCTGGACTACCAGCAGACGACTCGTTAAGAAATTGTATAAGGTGTACCTTTTCGGGCCCTCTCTAAAGTAAAGTACGCCATGCAACTCCCTTTTCATGCTACCTACTTCGATGATATTGCCTGCCGTTTGACTGTCTGTAAATAAACCATTTAAATATGAATCTTGGATGGAAGGAATGCTTCAAGAGCTAACTCAACAGCAGCCAAATCACTCCAAGAAGAACTCTTTGAGTGTTCATTCATC
>OX421446.1:12347696-12360196 GCA_949126865.1 Montipora capitata
AAGGATTTGTGTATTTTCACAAGTAACTGTGAACTTTATTGTCAGTTTTCACTCGTGAATTTGTGCGGTCTGGAATCCTTATGCGATATAAGGCGAGATTGCTGTCATAACTTTGTTAGCGAACGGGACTTTGGGCGTGATGCCCATCGAGTTTGCCAAGCAGAAAGGTCTCTGATGAGTCCCTTGGTCGGGATCAAACGAGCTTCGTAAGACTAACCACGAACAATGTATTTTCACAAGTAACTGTGAACTTTATTGTCAGTTTTCACTCGTGAATTTGTGCGGTCTGAAATCCTTATGCGATATAAGGCGAGATTGCTGTCATAACTTTGTTAGCGAACGGGACTTTGGGCGTGATGCCATACGAGTTTGCCAAGCAGAAAGGTCTCTGATAAGACCCTTGGTCGGGATGAAAGGAACTTCGTAAGACTAACCACGAACAATGTATTTTCACAAGTAACTGTGAACTTTATTGACAGTTTTCACTCGTGAATTTGTGCAGTCTGGAATCCTTATGCGATATAAGGCGAGATTGCTGTCATAACTTTGTTAGCGAACGGGACTTTGGGCGTGATGCCCAACGAGTTTGCCAAGCAGAAAGGTCTCTGAAAAGACCCTTGGTCGGGATGAAAGGAACTTCGTAAGACTAACCTCGAACAATGTATTTTCACAAGTAACTGTGAACTTTATTGTCAGTTTTCACTCGTGAATTTGTGCGGTCTGGAATCCTTATGCGATATAAGGCGAGATTGCTGTCATAACTTTGTTAGCGAACGGGACTTTGGGCGTGATGCCCAACGAGTTTGCCAAGCAGAAAGGTCTCTGATAAGACCCTTGGTCGGGATGAAAGGAACTTCGTAAGACTAACCACGAACAATGTATTTTCACAAGTGACTGTCAACTTTATTGTCAAAATGACAAAAGAACGTGAAAATGGCGCCACTGTTCTATAAATGTGTATGTGAATCTACATTCAACCAACTCTTAAATTACTTTTGTTTTCATACGGCAATTAAAGTAAAAGAATCTTGGCCTTATGCTAGGTGAATATTTGGAACCACAAATAGTAAAAGCAAGTTCGTTTGCAGGTTAATTTAATCTCTGTCCAGCAATGCAACTCGATTAGTGTTTAACGATAGCTTTTCTTCTTGAGGGGGCATTGGGTTCTACTAGTAACCGAAAAATCGCACTACTGAATTCGCCCAAAACTGAAAAACCGAGTACCGAATACAAAACCATCAAAACCGAATGTTTACAGACCCGGATTTCCAAAACCTTAATCGATCTGAGGATACGGACTAAACTATGTTCATTTCATCACTGCATGTGGATGCTATTTGTGAATAACCCATATTTTCTAGTCTGACGTCTAATTCAGAATTCAGAGATTCGATTGAAATCTTGCAGCAATCAGTCGACCTGCGATCTGTATTGACTGTAAAATTTGCACAGTTTGTCACCTTTTTGGTGGTCATCGGGAACTTAGCGTGACGTTTACTGTGGTATTAAAGATAAAATTCCTTGACTTGACGTCTGCGTTTGGAGTCTATGTGAGATGTCGCGCGGCACGCGCTCTCGATTGAGGAAACCAAAAACTAGAAACCGAACAGGCAAAACCGAAAACTGCATTGGATCCCAGAGCCGAAAAACCGCTTGTATTTTGGCCAAAAACCAAAAACCAAATGCTAAAAAAAGGAAAAACCCGAAACCGTAAGAGACACCAAAACCGAAAACCCGAAGTTTTTCGTTGCAAAAACCGAAAAACCGGCCTAAAAAGCGGCCAAAACCGAAAATCATAACGCCCACCTCTTGAAGATGAAGCCGGCTGCTTTCGCAATAACATTCACTGCACTCGTATTTATTCTGGACAGCACACAAACTCAAGGTACAACTTATTATTACTAATTTAAAAATATAGCTTATGCAAAAGTTGTACTCGTTCTACATGTTACGATACTATACGATTCCCTATTTATCTTAGCTTATTAATCAAAACTAAATTGCAATGAACTTCAAGCTTCTGCTCCCTTCAAACGCAGCTAAGTTTCTTTGTCAATCATGGTCTTAGCTGCAGATTTTATTTTTGTTTATTATTTATACAACGTGAAAGTATAACTTCTTACATCGCAATAATGAAGCTGCTTTATTTGTCAAATGTTTTGTCGGTTAATCCGATAGTGTTACTGCATCTTGATGTGCAGGGTAAAAAGTTTTAAACATTTTCAATTTGTTAGAGGTTACGTCGTAACGACTTACGATATTTTCTTTAATTTGTCAGGAATTGCAGTTTAATCATTACGGCTTGCTTCACTTACTAGTAATTGCTTTTTTTAAATTTGATCTACTGTGGTAATTTATCGAATCGGGTAAAATATGAAAGCGTTGTACCAAAACGTCTTCATTCTGGGAACTACGAGAAACAAGGAATAGGGAACGGTATTTTAGCGAAAGAATATCTCAGCAAGTATGCTTAAATTATCGGACGATCAGTATGGAAAATAGCCATGAACGTCTTTCTGGTATTTAGGTAATTTATTGGGATAACAACTTAATTTCACTTTGTAAATGAATGATTAACTTACAGTAACTGAGTAACTTTTCTGATCATTCAACAATCTCTCCCTTGTATGAGTCATAATATTCTTTAAAAAACGTAGCTTGACAAGTTTTGAATGCAAAATGACAAAATACATTGTTTGCGGTTAGTCTTACGAAGCTCGTTTCATCCCGACTAAGGGACTCATCAGAGACCTTTCTGCTTGGCAAACTCGTTGGGCATCACGCCCAACGTCCCGTTCGCTAACAAAGTTATGACAGCAATCTCGTCTTATATCGCATAAGGATTTGTGTATTTTCACAAGTAACTGTGAACTTTATTGTCAGTTTTCACTCGTGAATTTGTGCGGTCTGGAATCCTTATGCGATATAAGGCAAGATTGCTGTCATAACTTTGTTAGCGAACGGGACTTTGGGCGTGATGCCCAACGAGTTTGCCAAGGAGAAAGGTCTCTGATAAGACCCTTGGTCGGGATGAAAGGAACTTCGTAAGACTAACCTCGAACAATGTATTTTCACAAGTAACTGTGAACTTTATTGTCAGTTTTCACTCGTGAATTTGTGCGGTCTGGAATCCTTATGCGATATAAGGCGAGATTGCTGTCATAACTTTGTTAGCGAACGGGACTTTGGGCGTGATGCCCAACGAGTTTGCCAAGCAGAAAGGTCTCTGATAAGACCCTTGGTCAGGATGAAAGGAACTTCGTAAGACTAACCACGAACAATGTATTTTCACAAGTGACTGTCAACTTTATTGTCAAAATGACAAAAGAACGTGAAAATGGCGCCACTGTTCTATAAATGTGTATGTGAATCTACATTCAACCAACTCTTAAATTACTTTTGTTTTCATACGGCAATTAAAGTAAAAGAATCTTGGCCTTATGCTAGGTGAATATTTGGAACCACAAATAGTAAAAGCAAGTTCGTTTGCAGGTTAATTTAATCTCTGTCCAGCAATGCAACTCGATTAGTGTTTAACGATAGCTTTTCTTCTTGAGGGGGCATTGGGTTCTACTAGTAACCGAAAAATCGCACTACTGAATTCGCCTAAAACTGAAAAACCGAGTACCGAATACAAAACCGTCAAAACCGAATGTTTACAGATCCGGATTTCCAAAACCTTAATCGATCTGAGGATACGGACTAAACTATGTTCATTTCATCACTGCATGTGGATGCTATTTGTGAATAACCCATATTTTCTAGTCTGACGTCTAATTCAGAATTCAGAGATTCGATTGAAATCTTGCAGCAATCAGTCGACCTGCGATCTGTATTGACTGTAAAATTTGCACAGTTTGTCACCTTTTTGGTGGTCATCGGGAACTTAGCGTGACGTTTACTGTGGTATTAAAGATAAAATTCCTTGACTTGACGTCTGCGTTTGGAGTCTATGTGAGATGTCGCGCGGCACGCGCTCTCGATTGAGGAAACCAAAAACTAGAAACCGAACAGGCAAAACCGAAAACTGCATTGGATCCCAGAGCCGAAAAACCGCTTGTATTTTGGCCAAAAACCAAAAACCAAATGCTAAAAAAAGGAAAAACCCGAAACCGTAAGAGACACCAAAACCGAAAACCCGAAGTTTTTCGTTGCAAAAACCGAAAAACCGGCCTAAAAAGCGGCCAAAACCGAAAATCATAACGCCCACCTCTTGAAGATGAAGCCGGCTGCTTTCGCAATAACATTCACTGCACTCGTATTTATTCTGGACAGCACACAAACTCAAGGTACAACTTATTATTACTAATTTAAAAATATAGCTTATGCAAAAGTTGTACTCGTTCTACATGTTACGATACTATACGATTCCCTATTTATCTTAGCTTATTAATCAAAACTAAATTGCAATGAACTTCAAGCTTCTGCTCCCTTCAAACGCAGCTAAGTTTCTTTGTCAATCATGGTCTTAGCTGCAGATTTTATTTTTGTTTATTATTTATACAACGTGAAAGTATAACTTCTTACATCGCAATAATGAAGCTGCTTTATTTGTCAAATGTTTTGTCGGTTAATCCGATAGTGTTACTGCATCTTGATGAGCAGGGTAAAAAGTTTTAAACATTTTCAATTTGTTAGAGGTTACGTCGTAACGACTTACGATATTTTCTTTAATTTGTCAGGAATTGCAGTTTAATCATTACGGCTTGCTTCACTTACTAGTAATTGCTTTTTTTAAATTTGATCTACTGTGGTAATTTATCGAATCGGGTAAAATATGAAAGCGTTGTACCAAAACGTCTTCATTCTGGGAACTACGAGAAACAAGGAATAGGGAACGGTATTTTAGCGAAAGAATATCTCAGCAAGTATGCTTAAATTATCGGACGATCAGTATGGAAAATAGCCATGAACGTCTTTCTGGTATTTAGGTAATTTATTGGGATAACAACTTAATTTCACTTTGTAAATGAATGATTAACTTACAGTAACTGAGTAACTTTTCTGATCATTCAACAATCTCTCCCTTGTATGAGTCATAATATTCTTTAAAAAACGTAGCTTGACAAGTTTTGAATGCAAAATGACAAAATACATTGTTTGCGGTTAGTCTTACGAAGCTCGTTTCATCCCGACTAAGGGACTCATCAGAGACCTTTCTGCTTGGCAAACTCGTTGGGCATCACGCCCAACGTCCCGTTCGCTAACAAAGTTATGACAGCAATCTCGTCTTATATCGCATAAGGATTTGTGTATTTTCACAAGTAACTGTGAACTTTATTGTCAGTTTTCACTCGTGAATTTGTGCGGTCTGGAATCCTTATGCGATATAAGGCGAGATTGCTGTCATAACTTTGTTAGCGAACGGGACTTTGGGCGTGATGCCCAACGAGTTTGCCAAGGAGAAAGGTCTCTGATAAGACCCTTGGTCGGGATGAAAGGAACTTCGTAAGACTAACCTCGAACAATGTATTTTCACAAGTAACTGTGAACTTTATTGTCAGTTTTCACTCGTGAATTTGTGCGGTCTGGAATCCTTATGCGATATAAGGCGAGATTGCTGTCATAACTTTGTTAGCGAACGGGACTTTGGGCGTGATGCCCAACGAGTTTGCCGAGCAGAAAGGTCTCTGATAAGACCCTTGGTCGGGATGAAAGGAACTTCGTAAGACTAACCACGAACAATGTATTTTCACAAGTGACTGTCAACTTTATTGTCAAAATGACAAAAGAACGTGAAAATGGCGCCACTGTTCTATAAATGTGTATGTGAATCTACATTCAACCAACTCTTAAATTACTTTTGTTTTCATACGGCAATTAAAGTAAAAGAATCTTGGCCTTATGCTAGGTGAATATTTGGAACCACAAATAGTAAAAGCAAGTTCGTTTGCAGGTTAATTTAATCTCTGTCCAGCAATGCAACTCGATTAGTGTTTAACGATAGCTTTTCTTCTTGAGGGGGCATTGGGTTCTACTAGTAACCGAAAAATCGCACTACTGAATTCGCCTAAAACTGAAAAACCGAATACCGAATACAAAACCGTCAAAACCGAATGTTTACAGACCCGGATTTCCAAAACCTTAATCGATCTGAGGATACGGACTAAACTATGTTCATTTCATCACTGCATGTGGATGCTATTTGTGAATAACCCATATTTTCTAGTCTGACGTCTAATTCAGAATTCAGAGATTCGATTGAAATCTTGCAGCAATCAGTCGACCTGCGATCTGTATTGACTGTAAAATTTGCACAGTTTGTCACCTTTTTGGTGGTCATCGGGAACTTAGCGTGACGTTTACTGTGGTATTAAAGATAAAATTCCTTGACTTGACGTCTGCGTTGGGAGTCTATGTGAGATGTCGCGCGGCACGCGCTCTCGATTGAGGAAACCAAAAACTAGAAACCGAACAGGCAAAACCGAAAACTGCATTGGATCCCAGAGCCGAAAAACCGCTTGTATTTTGGCCAAAAACCAAAAACCAAATGCTAAAAAAAGGAAAAACCCGAAACCGTAAGAGACACCAAAACCGAAAACCCGAAGTTTTTCGTTGCAAAAACCGAAAAACCGGCCTAAAAAGCGGCCAAAACCGAAAATCATAACGCCCACCTCTTGAAGATGAAGCCGGCTGCTTTCGCAATAACATTCACTGCACTCGTATTTATTCTGGACAGCACACAAACTCAAGGTACAACTTATTATTACTAATTTAAAAATATAGCTTATGCAAAAGTTGTACTCGTTCTACATGTTACGATACTATACGATTCCCTATTTATCTTAGCTTATTAATCAAAACTAAATTGCAATGAACTTCAAGCTTCTGCTCCCTTCAAACGCAGCTAAGTTTCTTTGTCAATCATGGTCTTAGCTGCAGATTTTATTTTTGTTTATTATTTATACAACGTGAAAGTATAACTTCTTACATCGCAATAATGAAGCTGCTTTATTTGTCAAATGTTTTGTCGGTTAATCCGATAGTGTTACTGCATCTTGATGAGCAGGGTAAAAAGTTTTAAACATTTTCAATTTGTTAGAGGTTACGTCGTAACGACTTACGATATTTTCTTTAATTTGTCAGGAATTGCAGTTTAATCATTACGGCTTGCTTCACTTACTAGTAATTGCTTTTTTTAAATTTGATCTACTGTGGTAATTTATCGAATCGGGTAAAATATGAAAGCGTTGTACCAAAACGTCTTCATTCTGGGAACTACGAGAAACAAGGAATAGGGAACGGTATTTTAGCGAAAGAATATCTCAGCAAGTATGCTTAAATTATCGGACGATCAGTATGGAAAATAGCCATGAACGTCTTTCTGGTATTTAGGTAATTTATTGGGATAACAACTTAATTTCACTTTGTAAATGAATGATTAACTTACAGTAACTGAGTAACTTTTCTGATCATTCAACAATCTCTCCCTTGTATGAGTCATAATATTCTTTAAAAAACGTAGCTTGACAAGTTTTGAATGCAAAATGACAAAATACATTGTTTGCGGTTAGTCTTACGAAGCTCGTTTCATCCCGACTAAGGGACTCATCAGAGACCTTTCTGCTTGGCAAACTCGTTGGGCATCACGCCCAACGTCCCGTTCGCTAACAAAGTTATGACAGCAATCTCGTCTTATATCGCATAAGGATTTGTGTATTTTCACAAGTAACTGTGAACTTTATTGTCAGTTTTCACTCGTGAATTTGTGCAGTCTGGAATCCTTATGCGATATAAGGCGAGATTGCTGTCATAACATTGTTAGCGAACGCGACTTTGGGCGTGATGCCCATCGAGTTTGCCAAGCAGAAAGGTCTCTGATGAGTCCCTTGGTCGGGATGAAACGAGCTTCGTAAGACTAACCACGAACAATGTATTTTCACAAGTAACTGTGAACTTTATTGTCAGTTTTCACTCGTGAATTTGTGCGGTCTGGAATCCTTATGCGATATAAGGCGAGATTGCTGTCATAACTTTGTTAGCGAACGGGACTTTGGGCGTGATGCCCAACGAGTTTGCCAAGCAGAAAGGTCTCTGATAAGACCCTTGGTCGGGATGAAAGGAACTTCGTAAGACTAACCACGAACAATGTATTTTCACAAGTGACTGTCAATTTTATTGTCAAAATGACAAGAGAACGTGAAAATGGCGCCACTGTTCTATAAATGTGTATGTGAATCTACATTCAACCAACTCTTAAATTACTTTTGTTTTCATACGGCAATTAAAGTAAAAGAATCTTGGCCTTATGCTAGGTGAATATTTGGAACCACAAATAGTAAAAGCAAGTTCGTTTGCAGGTTACTTTAATCTCTGTCCAGCAATGCAACTCGATTAGTGTTTAACGATAGCTTTTCTTCTTGAGGGGGCATTGGGTTCTACTAGTAACCGAAAAATCGCACTACTGAATTCGCCCAAAACTGAAAAACCGAGTACCGAATACAAAACCATCAAAACCGAATGTTTACAGACCCGGATTTCCAAAACCTTAATCGATCTGAGGATACGGACTAAACTATGTTCATTTCATCACTGCATGTGGATGCTATTTGTGAATCACCCATATTTTCTAGTCTGATGTCTAATTCAGAATTCAGAGATTCGGTTGAAATCTTGCAGCAATCAGTCGACCTGCGATCTGTATTGACTGTAAAATTTGCACAGTTTGTCACCTTTTTGGTGGTCATCGGGAACTTAGCGTGCCGTTTACTGTGGTATTAAAGAAAAAAGTCCTTGACTTGACGTCTGTGTTTGGAGTCTATGTGAGATGTCGCGCGGCACGCGCTCTCGATTGAGGAAACCAAAAACCAGAAACCGAAAACTGCATTGGATCCCAGAGCCGAAAAACCGCGTGTATTTTGGCCAAAAACCAAAAACCAAATGCTAAAAAAAGGAAAAACCCGAAACCGTAAGAGACACCAAAACCGAAAACCCGAAGTTTTTCGGTGCAAAAACCGAAAAACCGGCCTAAAAAGCGGCCAAAACCGAAAATCATAACGCCCACCTCTTGAAGATGAAGCCGGCTTCTTTCGCAATAACATTCACTGCACTCGTATTTATGCTGGACAGCACACAAACTCAAGGTACAACTTATTATTACTAATTTAAAAATATAGCTTATGCAAAAGTTGTACTCGTTCTACATGTTACGATACTATACGATTCCCTATTTATCTTAGCTTATTAATCAAAACTAAATTGCAATGAACTTCAAGCTTCTGCTCCCTTCAAACGCAGCTAAGTTTCTTTGTCAATCATGGTCTTAGCTGCAGATTTTATTTTTGTTTATTATTTATACAACGTGAAAGTATAACTTCTTACATCGCAATAATGAAGCTGCTTTATTTGTCAAATGTTTTGTCGGTTAATCCGATAGTGTTACTGCATCTTGATGAGCAGGGTAAAAAGTTTTAAACATTTTTAATTTGTTAGAGGTTACGTCGTAACGACTTAAGATATTTTCTTTAATTTGTCAGGAATTGCAGTTTAATCATTACGGCTTGCTTCACTTACTAGTAATTGCTTTTTTTAAATTTGATCTACTGTGGTAATTTATCGAATCGGGTAAAATATGAAAGCGTTGTACCAAAACGTCTTCATTCTGGGAACTACGAGAAACAAGGAATAGGGAACGGTATTTTAGCGAAAGAATATCTCAACAAGTATGCTTAAATTATCGGAAAATAGCCATGAACGTATTTCTGGTATTTAGGTAATTTATTGTGATAACAACTTAAACTGAAACACTCGCTTCTCTTTAGAATGTGGAATCAGTGGAGATGATTTAGGAAAGCGAGTCGTGAATGGCAAAGATGCCAAAGCTCATTCCTGGCCTTGGATGGTTTCACTAAGGTACAATGGACGCCACATCTGCGGAGGATCTTTGATAAAAGTCAACTGGGTCGTCACAGCTGCCCATTGCGTTGAAAGAGACCGCCCGATTGGTAGTTACATGGTTGTACTGGGTGCGTATTACGATAGTTTTCAATAGAAGCACCAATAAATAACACAATTTTGTCGTGTGGTATGTTTTTACGCTAACTCAGTCAAGCGCTTGATAAAATTCTTGACGATTCAAATGTTCATATATATGGACCGAAACTTATGGTTTGCTTGAAAGGAAAGGATCGACGTATAAACCGGGGCATAAGACTTTTTAGGCTTCTTGGGCAAGGATATTATTCCCCCATAAGCCACGCCTGAAAGCACTTATTTATCTGTACATTGGGGGTAAAGAAAGCACAAATGTACACTGTTCTCTAGGACTGCAATGAAGAGAAAATAATTTTCTCTTGCTGGGATACATACCTTCCTAACAACTTTGCTTCCTGCGTGTATTTCTTTTTTGTTTTTGTCTTTGCAATCTTTGCGCATTCCTTACTAAAACTACCCGGTAGTTGCGTCGGGTTCCTCTATTCTGGTTCCTTGAGAAAACCTGCCTACACTCACCAACAAATACATATCTGTTACTAACCGAGTTCGAGGTCCGTACTGTAGGTAACGGACCGAGTTTTTTCCCGTTGATTTATGGCTCAAGCGCGAAGCGCGCGGGCCATAAATCAACGGGAAAAGACGAGGATCCGTAACTTACAGTACGGACCGAGAAAACGAGGTTAGTAAGATATTTATTATATCTCTGAGGTTAACCGGCGCGCGGGCAAGGAAACTAGTCAAAGTGAAGCGGAAGGTTCAACTGTCACAAAGAATGCCGTGCCAAAATCCCAAAAACTAAATCTTCTTGGCTGTTAAGTTTGAAATAGTTGCTTGCAAGATTCAAACAGTTTTCAGTACAAGTTTATGCAACAGAAATGACATGAAAAACTCGCTAGATGATGTTTTGTCGAAATTTTAAATTTAGCGGGCTGTACAGCGGGCCGTACTGTAGAATACGGCCCGCTAATTTAGCCAATTACAGCGCGCGTACTATCTGAGAGATATAATAAACAGTTATTAATGTGTTGATCATAACCATCTTATGTGCACGCTTTATAATTTTGTCTACAGGGTCTCACCATCGCACAAGTACGACTCAGTTTCAAAGGAGCTATAATTTAAAGAAAATTATCATTCACAAAGGATACCATCGCAATCATTTGCGAAACGATATTGCAGTACTTCAATTAGAGGCGTCGGTTGTTACCAGTTTACAGGTTAACGTGGTATGCTTACCAAAAGCAGAAAACAGAGTTGAACCAAGAAAAAAGTGTTATATAACAGGTACACATACTCGTGTGCAAATTTTATATTTCATGTTGTATACGCAGTCTTAGATTCCTGGACTCTTTCTTAACTCTCAACTGATTTATTTTTAAAGTAAGAAAAAAAAAAAACACAAAACAGCAGTAGACTAGCAACCTTTGTGGCATGATTATGTGCTGAAGCAAGAATTCCTCTGCAGGAATGGATTTCTCTCCACTAACTGAAATAATAATCTCTAGTAAAGTGGGTAAGTAGGGGAAAATATTGTGTGTGTGGATGGTGAGTTGGGGGAAAATCATATGAAAAATTAGGGCTAGTCTGTTAAATGAGGAAGGGAAATTTGCAAAGCAAAATCTTAACCTCACAGTGGGGTTAGTAAACAGAACAAACTCTGTGTGAAATTAAAAACTTTAATGCCAAAACCAGCCTGGGATACAACGAAGTGAAATAAATAATAATAATAATAATAATAATAATAATAATAATAATAATAATAATAATAATAATAATAATAATAATAATAATAATCATCATCAATGCCAAAAATAAAATAAAATAAATAAATAAAAAACCCAGCGAAAATGCAAGACTGAAACACTTAGAAAGAAAATCAAAATTGATCCGCAAAAAATTGTATGTATATTTTCCAGAAAATAGTTATTTGCCAATTATTCGTTCTTTGAAATACAAATATGCCTATCCGAATAGAAAAGGTGTACTAGTGAAATGATTCTTAAAAAGATGAGAAAACTTGACTAGATTTCATTTTGATTTTTCGTTCTCTTTTGTCCATTTACATATAGCCATTCGTTGTGGTGAATGTCAAAATAGAACCAGATGTGTCCTTTGGAAGTCATGTTGTTGTAGATGAGGCTTACTTGGCGTTTTCTTTTGTCTAGTTTCTGTGCGCTTGCCCAGTATTGTGAAGAGTTGATCCATTCTGATATGATATCAGGGGAGCATCCATTGCCCAGAAAAAATAGCACCAGTTGGAAAGTGTCTTGGTCGCCCATGGGTTTCTTCAAGAAAGTTGTTAAAATTTTCTTAGGCCAGACTTGAACTGGATAAAATACGTCTCCATTAAGTAGTTGGAATAAGGCGCGTCGGTGTTCTGATATGCTGCGGTAGTTGCGTGGGATCCATGATAGCAAAATTCTATGTTCAAATTTGTATGAAATCTCAAGAAACGAAAACCTTCTCTGGTGTACAGTAACTTTGAAAATAACGAGTGGTGTTGATCCAGGAACGAGATAGTTTCTAATGGGACAACAAAATGAAACTAATATATGAAATGGGTGAAT
>OX421446.1:12365196-12367696 GCA_949126865.1 Montipora capitata
TCGAGTATGAATCAGCTAACGTTGAACTGTGAATATTAGAACGTCATACGTATCAAATATAGCTTGTATCTGGCACTATAAATTCGGATAGGCCTTATCACGGTCTTGACCGCCATTTTGACGGGTAGGCAAAGCGTAAAGAATTTGTAGTGTTTATATGGGGATCCGATGTCAAATAATTTTCGTTAAACGCTAGTTCTGAAAAATATATGAATTGAGAACTGAAGGTGCAGGGCAAACGATTATACCGATCAACTTTTAGGCACTAATCTTTTACAGAAGTTGCCGGCAGCGTTTTCAATTTTTCCATATATTTGTCTGTAATTTTTTTTCCGCGAATTTTCAGTAACAATTACAGACAAAGGTATGGAAAAATCGAAAACGCTACCACGCAGCTTTTAACGAAGGCTAGTCCCTAAAAATTGGTCTGTATAATCCTGTACCCTGTACCTTCAGTTCGCGGGAGATTCATAATTTTTTTAGAACTAGCGTTTAACGAAAATTATTTGACATCGGATCCCCATATAAACATTACAAATTCTTTACGCTTTGCCTACCCGTCAAATGACGGTCAAAACCGTGATAAGGCCCATTGCAAATGTCTGGAAAGCTATGTGACGGTCCGCCTTAAGTTCATAATGTGGTGATGGTTATAGGGTCACTTTTTGTCGCTTACACCGGGTACCGGGTAGCAACAATCTCACAGTATCAGGAGCTCATTATATCGTTTGGAGCGAACAACTGGTCCCTCACTTACAGTGATCCTTCCCCATACATGCTCATTTTAAATTTAGATTCCTGATTTCCGCATGACGTATACGGAGACATTATGTGTTGATTGGTAAAGAGGACATTATTGAGCAGGAAAGCTGTTGTAAATGTGAGCGGTTGGAGAATACGAGAGCTCCTAGGTGTACCGGCCGGTATTATATGAATGCCACTCTCTTAAAGTGTGGCTATTCTATTGCCTGAAAAGTATTCTAGCAGTTCTAAAAACTCCTTTCGTATGCCCATCATTAACTTAACTCGTCCAATGCAGGTTGTGTAGACAGAGATTGGCGTTGCAAGTACTGCCAGTGGACAAGGATTTGTGAACCCATTGGCAATCGATATGTCCGGAAAAATTGCAAGAAAACGTGTAACCGTTGCATTTGCTGAATGAAAGTTATTGCGCAGCTGTAAACCACGCTTTATTTAAATATACTTTTCCCGGAAATTACAAACGCGCTGAAATGTCGGATGATATCTGCCAGGTTGCCTCGGGTTTTGAAAAAGCAGTATTTTTGAAAAGAACATATCTTTTAAGACGAGCCTGTTTTACCTCACCGACGAGAATGGACTCATCGCCAATCGCAGTCTGCCTGGAAGAGTACAAACTGGTGTAAGGGCTTGAGGATACTCATTTCCCGCTCCTATAAGGCTGACAATATTCGCAGTTTAAACCATTTCCTTGTGTGATAACTGTCTTTCTCACTTTATCTGATTAATGGGTTAGATCCGTTCAGTTTTCTCGGATTTTTACCTAGTTTCCAATGAATGCAATCCCTCAACATATATACAAAGTTATTGTTCAACACATTGTGACAATGTCTAAATATGGTCATAGCGCGCTCAATATTCGTCGTGCGCACTCAACAGATATCCTGCGCGGATATACGTAAATTAATTTGTGTGTCGCTTAGGTAAATGGCAGTTTTTCCAGCTTTTTTTCCCAATAAACGTAGAAAATTGTGCTTTGTCATCAATGTGTTGATGATAAAACAATTATCCTGCTCAATCTTGCGGAATATCGCCTGATTTTAGTCAACTCGGCCTACGGCCTCGTCGACTAAGTATCAGACGATATTCCGCGCGATTTCGCAGGATAATCCTGGATAGTTGAATATACTAAAACAGTGGATAGCGTTGAAGGCGCGCTCTAATTGGCTACTCAAACTCCGCATATCCTTTTCTATTCACCTCGGAGCAATTTGCGCAGGATTTGAGCGG
The DNA here is from genome assembly GCA_949126865.1 of Montipora capitata. NCBI lineage: Eukaryota > Metazoa > Cnidaria > Anthozoa > Scleractinia > Acroporidae > Montipora > Montipora capitata. The sequence goes on from OX421446.1 coordinate 12,367,186, forward strand.
GAAAATATTATAATCGTTGGAATTGGAATTTGGAATTGGAATTTGTTTGTTTACGCAAGGAACACCTTAAGAGCGCTCAGTAGCTCGTTCAACATGTGTCCGTGCATTCCAGATCGAATTGGAATTTGGCAGTGTTGTTTTTCTGTAGCGAGGGGAAAACCGGAGTACCCGGAGAAAAATCTCTCAGAGCAAGGAGAGAACCAACAACAAACTCAACCCACATATGACGCCGGGACCGGGAATCGATCCCGGGGCACATTGGTGGGAGGCGAGTGCTCTCACCACAGCGCCATCCCTGCTAAAAGACTAAAAGACCGGGTTGATTAGCACAACCATCTATTCTATTGACTCTCTAGTCTATTCGAGTCCCTTTGAGGACCTACAACAACAACGTTTTGGGGGCAGTTAGGATTATTAGAAGGTACTAAAAGCAAACGAAAATAAAACAAATACTGCCGATGCCTCCTTTAATTAAAGCTTTCATCAGTTTGTATGAATTACGTATGAAGAT
>OX421446.1:12377696-12380196 GCA_949126865.1 Montipora capitata
CGAACTTTTGTTCCAAAAAAAATAGATTGTATTGATAGTAACGTATTTTAGTATTTAAACGGTAGATATAGGCATATTTTTATCCCCTAAAAATTTCAGTTTCATCTGTTCGGATTTCCTAGCTGAAAGTCTAGTAATTCGAAAATTATAGGGATCAAAACTTATCTTTCCGAAAATTTCAGCCAGAAAAAAGGCTCCCGAAAATTCTAGGTGACCTTTTTAGTGAGAAAATCCGTTAAAAATGGGCAATTATACCATTTTTTAGATGTTAGATAATCCTAGGACAGGCAGGCAAGAAATTTTACAACAAATGTTCCGAAAAGTCTAGATCTCAAATCGTCTTCCGAACAGATATTTTCCGAAAATTGACGTTGGGTGGTGGACGGCACCGGGATGGCATTTGGCGGGTCGTGAGTTCGACTCCGGCCGAACACTCAGATCCACTCAGGATCTTTAAATAACTGAGGAGTAAGTGCTGCCTTTGTATACTAATTACATCTGCAAATGGTTGGACTCTCTAGTCTTCTCGGGCAAGGACGATAAACCGTAGACCTCCTCTCACAACCTTAAGTTTCAATGTTCATAATCATGTGCGACGAAAAGAACCCACACATTTGTCTCAAAGAGTAGGGCATGTAGTTCCCGGTGTTGTGGTCTGTCCGCCGCTGTGGTGTATCATGGTTGGGAGGGTAAATGCTCTGAGATACTAGTTACATCAAGCTACTCTAAAATCTGAGGGTAAATAAAGATATGACAACTGAGAAAAAAAAAGATGGGCTTTTCAAAGTATCGCCCGGCCGATAAATCATGATTACCGGTACCATGAGATGGTGTCACCGGGGAGTCAATCGTGATTAATTAAAAGATAGTATTGAAAATACTGAAGAGTAGTAAAAATTGCATTGATATTTTAAATCCCTTGTTGATTAAGCTTATTCAAAGACTCTTCGTCGGCAAACGAAAGGAACCGCTTCTCTTTCACTGATGAATCCGGCCTGGAAACCATACAAGAACAGACCAAAAAGCAACAAAAGAATTATATGAAAGGCTAAACTTCTTCCCTCGGAAACCACAGCGAGATAATGTACGAATAAAGAATAACAGAAGCTTAAAAGTACAAACGAATGGTAATTAGGACCAAAAACAATTTAAACATTCTTGATAAAAAACAGAGTTGTCAAGAATACCACACACCTTTTTCCAGATGCCCATGGTCATGGGTTCCTGACACCACTTAATGTACCAAGTAAATTTAGACTATCACAATCAAACTATATCATATCAATGAAGAAGTAAGCAAATTAAATGTCTTCTTGCTTGTAGAGTAAGGCATGTGAGAAGCAGTATATTAACAGAATATGTCACAAAGACAGCAATTCCTGTCGTTTTTATAGTTCTATGTGAATTTTTATTACTTTTCGTTAAAAAAATTTAGACGGCGGTTCCGGAATTAAGGAGGACAACTGGATCACTAGTCCGCTGGGGGTAAATTGATCATTGTAAAGCGCCTTTGCGACGTTGTGAGAAGGGCGCTATATAAATGCACCACTTTACTTTACTTTACTTTATCACTAGCCAAGAGATCTTGATTAGGATGGAATGTAAATGATACTGTACTTGGCCTTTATAATATTGAGTGACTGTTTTGGAAAGACGTGCTTTCTCGACAACAAGAATGATGTGATAATTAATGACGTTTTGAAGTCTTGTCTTGTCAAAATTGAGACCCCGGGAAAAATGTGCTGGATCATTGCACTTTGTAATTAAAGCGGATTCACTTACAGTAACGTTAACTTTCCAACCTTTGTAGAGTTTTTAATTGACTTTAATTTCTATCGGTTAAACGAGCCAAATGGCTCCCATTCCACAATCTCTCGCTTGTATGTAGCATATTGTTCCTTTGAAAAGTAACTCAACAAGGCTTGAATGCAAAATGACAAAAGAACATGAAAATGGAGGCCATTTTGTATTCATGTGTATGTAAATCTACCTTCAACAAGCTCTTAAATCACTTTGTTTTCATACAGCAATTAAAGTTAAAGAATCTTGGTATTATGCTAGGTGAATAATTTGGAACCATAAATAGTTAAAGCAAGTTCGTTTGCAGGTTAATTTAATCTCTGTCCAGCAATGCCATTGGACTAGTGTCAATGCTTAAAGAAACTCTTTTCTTCTGAAGATGAAGCCAGCTTTTGCAATAACATTCACTACAGTCGTATTTATTCTGGACAGCACACAAACTCAAGGTACAACTTATTATTACTAAAATGCGGCTTATGCAAAAGCTTTACTCGTTCTACATGTCAAGATCCTATACGATTGCCTATTTATCCGGGTTAGCTTATTAATCCAGGCAAACTAAATTGCAATCAACTTCACGTTTCTGCTCCTCTTAATTAAAGGCAGCATGAAAGTTTCTTCGTCAATCATTCTTCTTCTAGATAACATCAGATAGCATACAGTTTGGACCTACAATCCTGGTCAAAACTGTCGGGACAAT
>OX421446.1:12385196-12395196 GCA_949126865.1 Montipora capitata
GAGAGGAGTTGTGAGCTGGGGGCACGGAAACTGTAGGACAGATCACTTCACCGTGTTTGCCCGTGTCAGCAGCTTCATAAACTGGATCAATGAGAAGACATCAGGTATCATATAAGACAGTGTTTTTATTCTTTTAGGCGGTAACAGAATTAGTTCAGAGAAAGAGTATTTGCATAAGAAGTACAGTTTAATTTCGAAAGCTCGCCGAAGGCAAGGCAGTGGATCAATGATACAGTACACTAGTTATTATTGTAATCATTTCCTAATTGTAAATTTATTGTATTTTTGTATTCCATTTTATGATTTTCGGCATGATTTAAGATAGGTGTCCCCTATTAGCAGAGGATACTCTCCCTGTTGGATTTCAGTTGACACCTTAAGGACGGTGTCCACTATTGTTATTGCGCATCCGTTCTGCACATCTCGAGATACTCGAGTGCTCAGAAATACAGGGATATTTTTGCGCTGTTTAAAACTTCGCGAGGAAAGCAGAACTTAGCAAGTGCTCTTGGTATTCAAAAAGAAATTTGGGGGTAGCCATGCATTTTTCAGAGATCTTCAATTTGGAAAAGAACACCATACATTGCTTTGTTTTAAAGCATTTTACTAATACTGTTCATGAACCTCTTGTGAAGATCTGCTTTTCCTGCATATTCATAAACATGCAGCGCAAAAATACCTTTGAATTAATAGGCACCGTCCTTAATTAAGTCATTATTATTGAGGTTAGTGTAAGCGTCACTTCCGTTCTTATGGCCATATCTGGACATGACTTCCGGCCAAAAAACATAGCAACGCTTAATGAGATGCATCGCGCTATGATTGGGGCGTTTTAATTACGTTCGTGAAGTCTAATCCAGCAGTCCATTTTGCCAGTCTCTGTTTGATCCAGGTGAAGTGATTGCTTTTCTTGTCATAGTTGTTGTCGTGGACATTGGATACTACTCGAAAATCAATAAATAATTTCCTTGAGAAATTTAAAAGGCATTTCTTGCGTTTCCTTGAATGAGAAAACCACTACCACAAATTGCATAGTGTCAACTTATTCATTCATGAATTCGCTGGTTGATTGGATGATTTGCAATTTTGTTTAAAAGCAAATCATCCAATCAACTAGTAAATTCGTGAATGAATAACTATATTTATATAATATAGACATATAATATTTTTTATATGGACGGGAGTGTTTTACCGGGAACTAAAAAAATCGTAGAATCAATACGACTACTACATCCGGGAACCGAGTGGGGTATTTTGCGTATGTAACATGAGTGGTCATATTGAGTAAAGACGTCACGATTCCCACCCATGTCAAAACAACACTCTTATCTCATTCACTCTTGTTAATACCTAGTATTTGTATCAAAGCCTGCTTTTCAATCTCTACCATGTACATTTATTGTCCATATAATAAAAAGAAAATTACACGTTAGCTCGAAGATACGAATTTTATGTTCTCGTGGCAAGATCGATAACTCAGTCGTGAGATATTGTTCTTGCCACTCAAACATAAAATTCATATCTTCTCGTCACCGTGTAATATCCTCTGTATATTGCAACGAACAAATGCTACAAACTGACAACATCACTTTTGCTAACGCTTCTTTCATCAATGGAACAGGTAATAAATAGCCTTTAACTTCACGTACACTTTCGTCCATGCACTCGGCCCTATTTTCATATCCAACGTGACGTGTCCCTTCACCTCTAAGCAGGTGCTACCTATTTCTAGCAATAAGGTAAGGGTAAGGGTCAGCGTTATTTCTTGGGAAAGCTAAATGCAGCTTTTTCTCTTTATCTTAATTAAGAGAAGAGAGTAAGAGACAGTTTGTGAGCTAAATTGTCTGTATTTCTAAAAGTGAGGGATGTTGAAGTTGGGATTGAGAGGGGGACACTTTGCGACCCTTCGGGACACTTCGCTTCGCTCATAAAAATATCCCTAACTATGATTTTGCTTCCCCATTAAAGTATCTGCCAGAGGTGGAGGCGGAGGTAAAGGAGCCAGTTGCGTTGGAGGTACTGAGTGATGTAACGATTGAAGCAACTTATAATTACTAAGTTACTAACGAAGCAACTTACTAAGTTACTAAGCAACTTTTCATGCAAGTCATGACACCATCAAAGGCATAAATAAACATTGTTCCCTCGACATTTAGACAGTAGCTCAAATCAAATGAGTGCATAATCACTAGAGAGAGCCTCCGTTCCTTACATGGTGCTCCTCGATGTGTGAATTCAAAATAGTGCAGGGCCCCTTTTCTTAAAAGTTCCGAAAGCTTTTCGGGCCCGAAAAGCCATTTATGAACATGTCAACCGCTTGTTGAGGAAAGCCCATCTTTTAACATGTCTTCAAGATAACAAAAAGCAAACTGACTATGAAGTTTGACGACTTAAAACCTCAGTCTTCGTTCTTGAGAATTGTGACACCCGAAAATGGCCCGTAAAGTTTCGGGGCTTTCGAGAAACGGGCCTCTGGAACGAAAGTAAACTCATTTAAAAGGGCAGAACTAGTAGGACTAAGCAAGCTACAGCACATAAGACCCGCCGTTCTTTTTTGCAAGGCAGGGGTATTTCTTAATTTTAAAAACAGTACCAAATATAATTTATGCAGATATTCTTACGACGTATTGTACCCAAATATAATAATGTTTAGGCAAAATTTCCTTAAGTTCCATGTTGGATATTTCTTTCGAGCATGAATCAGTTAACGTTGAACTGTGAATATTAGAACGTCATACGTACCCAATATAGCTTGTATCTGGCACTATAAATTCATTGAAAATGTCCGGAAGGCTGTGACGGTCCGCCTTAATTTCAAAATGTGGTGATGGTTATAGGGTCACTTTTTGTCGCTTACACCGGGTACCGGGTAGCAAGAATCAGACAGTATCAGGGGCTCATATCGTTTGGAGCGAACAACTGGTCTCTCACTTACAGTGATCCTTTCCTATACATGCTTATTACAAATTTAGATTCCTGGTTTCCACGTGACGTATACGGAGACATTATGTGTTGATTGGTAAAGAGGACATTATTGCACAGGAAAGCTGTTGCAAAGATGAACGGTCTGAGAAAACGAGAGCTCCTACTGTAGGTGTACCGGTATTATATGAACGCCACTATTTTAATTAAACTGTGGCTATTCTATTGCCTGAAAAGTATTCAAGCAGTTCTAAAAACTCCTTTCGTATGCCCATCGTTAACTAACCACGTTCAATGCAGGTTGTGTTGACAAAGATTGGCGTTGCAAGTACTGGACAAGGTTTTGTGGATCCAATAGCTATGTCCTGAAAAATTGCAAGAAAACGTGCAACCGTTGCATTTGCTGAATGTAAGTTATTGCGCAACTGTAAACCAGTCACGCTTTATTTAAATACTCCCCCCTCCCAAAAAAAAATTGCGAACACGCTGAAATAAAGGGTGAAGGCTACCAAGGTTGCCTCAGGTTTTGAAAAAGCAGTATTCTCGAAATAGCATATCTTTTAGGACGAGTCTGTTTTACTTCACTGACGAGAATGGACTCATCGCCAATCGCAGTCTGCCTGGGAGAGTACAAACTGGTGTAAGGGCTTGAGAATACTCATTTCCCGCCCGTATAAAGGGCCCCTATAAGCCATTTCCTTGAATGTGTGATAACTGTCTTTCTCACTTTATCTGATTAATGGGCTAGATCCGTTCAGTTTTCTCGGATTTTTTCCGACTTTCCAATGAATGCAATCCCACAACATAAATACATATTTACTATTCAACACATTGTGACAATGTTCAAATATGGTCATAGCGCCCTCAATATTCGTCGTGCGTACTCAACAGATATCTTGCGATCGGTATACGCAATTTTGTGTGTCGCGGAGAAAAATGGTAGTTTTTCAATAAAAGTAGAAAATTGTGCTTTATCATCAATGTGGTGAATAATAAAACAATTATCCTGCTCAATCTTGCGGAATACCGCCTGATTTTAGCCAGCTCGGCCTAAGGCCTCGTCGGCTAAGTATCAGGCGATATTCTGCGAGATTAGATTCGCAGGATAATACGTAGTTAAATATACAAAAACAGTGGATAGCGTTGACGGCGCGCTCTGATTGGCTACTCAAACTCCGCATATCCTCTGCTATTCACCCCAGAACAATTTTCGCGGGATTTGAGCCGGAAAATATTGAAATATTTGAAATTGGAATTTGGAACTGGGATTTGTTTGTTTACCCACGGAACAGCTTGAAAGCGCTCAGTAGCTCGTTCAACATGTGTCCGTGCATTCCGGATCGAATTGGAATTTGGCAGTGTTGATATTTGGTTGTTTACCCACGGAACAGCTTGAGAACGCTCAGTAGCTCGTTCAACATGTTTCCGTGCATTCCGGATCGAATTGGAATTTGGCAGTGGTAGATATTTACCTCGCCGCTTCGCGGCTCAGTAAATATCTACCACTAGCCACCTCCCCTTCGCTGAATAGTTGTTAAATATAGGTCCGTTTTAATTGCCTTCTATTTTAACAACGGCTGTTATCACCGAAATATTGCTTACACGAGTGTACGGCTTTTCCTAAGGAAATTTAATTATCCTGTTGGATGGGGATAATACCTGGATGGATGACCTTCCTGGAATATCCCACACTGTACACTCTGAGGTGTCAGGTTGATTGTGATGGTGTGTTGCACTATGCCTATCAGTTATGCGATTGTATGTGGGCTGAGTCACAGTTGATCACGACCTAACTCGCGGGTTTTTCGCCCTCATAAAATCGACTCGCAGCTAATTATATCTGGTTGTGGTGCCGTGCACCGATATGTGACATGCACTCTATAGTGGCTGCCAGACGGGCCTCATCTATGCTTTCGGCCCGATATCGTGAGTCGCGCCCTTCGTAATTCGGGCCCAAAGACTAAAAGACCGGGTGATTAGCACAACCATCTAGTCTATTGACTCTCTATTACAGTCCCTTTGACGACCTACAACAACAACGTTTTGGGGATATTTAGGATTATTAGAAGGCACTAAAAGCAAACGAAATAATCAACATACTGCCGATGAGCTCTGAAAATTCAAGCTTTTGCCATTTTGTATGAATTAGGTATAGAATCAAGAAATTTTTAGTCAAAATTTTTTGACTTTGGATATTCCTACCTGAGGAATCTCTTCTTGTTCCTTCAAACAACGACTTTCCTTTTTAACTTTACAGGTTTCATCTGACATATGCGGAATCAATGGGTGGGCACACTTCGCCATAATCGTCGATTCTTGCATGCCGTTAACATCCTGAGAAGACGAGACTGAGTTGATTCAATAATTCGACGCCACTGGAATACCCTTGTAGGAATTCTTCAGACTCTCGCTTACCAAAAACACCATGCCCAAGTTGTAAATTTGTTTCATTGCTATCTTAATCTTTTTGGAGACATCACTTAATAGGCCATTCTGGAAAATACCATAATATTCTTTGTTTGTACCTCGAAATTTTGCAGATTAAGCATTGCTTCCAGTTTTTCTTGGGGCTTACAATGTTAAATGAGGTGTTGATAGAACCCACTGAGAACTCGGAAAAAATCCGAGCCCAAGATGGGATTCGAACCCACGACCCTCCGTGATCTAGACGGATGCTCTAACCACTGAGCTACTGGAGACTCTATGGCGAGCAAGGGTGAAATGTGGGTCTTTGAGTCGAGCTGCATCACGCAGCTACAGAGTCAAATGACGACTGACAGCATAGCTCATAACTGCATCGCGCAGTCACATTAAAGCATATCTGAGATGCGGCCAACCAACCACCCAAGTGAGCGAATGTGACTGCGCGATGCAGTTATGAGCTATGCTGTCAGTCGTCATTTGACTCTGTAGCTGCGTGATGTAGCTCGAGTCAAAGACCCAAATTTCACCCTTGCTCGCCATAGAGTTTCCAGTAGCTCAGTGGTTAGAGCATTCGACTAGATCACGGAGGGTCGTGGGTTCGAATCCCATCTGGGGCTCGGATTTTTTCCGAGTTCCCAGTGGTTTCTATCAACACCTCATTTCTCATGTGTATATATCATCATTCTCACATTCGCTTACAATGTTTCCAAGAGAAAACAAAAAACAATGCTGATGCAAAATTTTAAGGGAAAAACAAAGAGTATTATGGATTTTCGAAAGTGGTCTATTACAAGATAAACTTTGGAATTTACTCCAGTAAAATGAAAGAAAAATATCTGAAACATATTAAAAAACAACAAGGAGTTAAAAAGATTGTCACGTAAACGACTGGCGAGATGTCCATGACAAAGGACTGATAATTAAAAGTGATTTTATTGATTGTGCAGACTGACTAGTTTTTACCGCAGTTTTCATGTTTAATAAATCAGGCATATACAATAAGTATTTTAGGAGAAGAAGAAATCGTTTCAATAGCTGCCAAGGGATATGCCCTATATCTACTTCCGCGGCAGCCATCTTAGACAGCTGAAGATATGGGTGACCAAAACCAACTTAAACTAGACGCTCGATGAGCGTACACTTGGTTGCCTGTGGTAGGTGTTACTCAAAAACAGAAGGGACTGAGTTGGGTGGTATTGAACTGCAGCGTTTTTCAAGTCGGGGTTCGTTAAGACCATTTAAGGGGTCACCCAGAAGTCGTGCCAGCAGAGGCCCTTTGCCTCACACGTAGATTCGACGAAACAGATCTTAACTTGGCTACCAGCCTATTAATCATTAATATTTTGTTAGAAAGAAAAAAACCTGTCATCTTAAGAAAAAATAGGCACGCATCGCGTACGTGTGGTAGTGCAATAACACAGCACTTTATTCCATATAGGCCACTTTGGAAAATACCATAATACTCTTTGTCTGTCCCCCCAAATTTTGCATAAGCATTGTTTCCAGTTTCTCTTGGGACTTACAATGGTCCCAAGAGAAAACAAAAACAATGCTCATGCAAAATTTGGGGGGACAAACAAAGAGTATTATGGTATTTTCCAAAGTGGCCTGGTGTCAACTGAGCTGCGTTTTGTCTTCCAGGATATTCAAGTTCAATATGTAGCTCTAATAGTTCACTATAGGAGGCGAGGTGGCCTCATGGTTGGAGTGCTCGACTCCGGATCGAGTGGTCCGGGTTCGGGTATCGGCCGGGAACATTGTGTTGTATTCTTCGGCAAGACACTTGACTCTCACGGTGCCTCTCTCCACCCAGGTGTATAAATGGGTACCGGCGAATTGCTGGGGATAACCCTGTGATGGACTAGTATCCCATCCAGGAGGGAGTAACGAATACTCCTGGTCGCTTCATGCTAATGAAACCGGAGATACATCCCGGCTTGATTGGGCCTTCTGGCTCGTAAGAAGACTACTTTACTTTTAATAGTACACGATATTGTTTTGGTATTGTATATCATTGTTGTGTCATGGTAAAAGTCTTAGGTAAATAGCCCCCCTGAGAAGACATGTGGTTACTCGCAAAGTACCAAACCCAGAAAGATTGAAGAAAATAAAAGGGAATCGAGAGACATTGGCTTCTACGCTGACATGTTGATCATTTCCAAGTTCCCCCACAGCTTCTTTTACCACAAGTTTAAGCGTGCACTCTGAGCGTCTGACAGCTTTGTAGTACAAAAGTTTATTGAAGTTCATTGAAGTTTAACCATGTCCGGCGGGGTTAGTATCTGGATGGGTGACCTAAAAAGTATACCACTTTGTAACAGAAGCAAAGGTCCGAAAATTCTATTTTAACGCACAAAAATGCGAACTAAGCAAGGTACAGATTGTGCTAGCTTGCTTTGTGCAAAACAAATATTGAAGCAAAAGTGAATAAATATTGATACACAGTTTTTAGGAACTGCAGAAGGAAGTTTTCAGGATGGTCGATCGCGAATAAAATATTTTGTCATCAGCAACAACATTTACGACATGAAAACAACATCAATTTTGAACCCCGAATATAAAAAGTTACGATCAACGACAAACATTTTGGGAGATTTTTGCAATTTTGTTACTGTACTTTTAGCTGCAAAACTAAAGCGCAAAATCGAAAGTGACATCGGATTCAGCGGGCGCGATGAAGTTACCGCGGCGTGTTTACTCGCGAAACAGTGAAGCATCTGTGTCAAACGATGGCAAGATACAAGGTTTTGTTTTTGTTAGTTTTCTTTTTCTTTCAAGTGTTATAAAGTTTGACAAGAAATGTGCAAATTCAACACAAAGATCACAATCGCGCAACTCTTGAGTTTGTCCATTGTTTCTGCAAAGTCAAAAATTTACTCTTCTCCAAGATGAGGTTATTTATCACCAGGTAATTCCATCGTTTTAGAAATAGCAGCTACTTTATTATTCATCAGCATCACAATTTTTTTTTTGTCCTCTCCTTTTTATCGATTCTGCGTATAACATACATTGATATAATGACAATAGGAATCCTATTCTGTGTAATGACATGGCGAGACACATTTGGGAGTGGTGCATCACGCGGCAGATATCCCTCACCATTACCACATTCCAGGGGGTGTGAATGACATTGGTGACACGGCATCTCGGGTGATTGTGATGATTCGACTGAATGGAAGCTCGAGGTCGTATTCCTTTCGGGCCTCAAGCATTGACATGTTCGCTTCTTGCATTGTCTGCAAACTGCCACCTTATGGCTCGTGGAGGTCCTGCAGAAACTGGAAACATATCAGTCCATGCAATCCTGGTTGCTTCTAACTGCTCAACTCGGCCATTATATCGGAAATTGACAAGGCTGTTGATTCACGCGCCCCTTCTTTTACCAAAGCATACAAGCAGCGTCAACTCGGGAAAGAACTTCCCCCTGGGGCAGCAACTTTATTATTATAATGACCTGCCTCTTATCAGCAGATTCCAGCAGACTAAAAACATTAGTTTCACAAGCAACTCAGGAGACAATTCTCCATTTCTGGCTAACCGGGGCACAAAAACAATATTTCTCGGAATATGGCAATCGTTTGTGCATAAATGGGCTGTAGATCCCATTCATTCACCTGTAAACAATGTATTGCAATTGTATTTCCTTCAAGAACTGTACGAAAGGGGCTCATGCTATATTTCCGTCAATACTGGTCGGAGTACTCTATCTTCATTTACACTACTTGAGGAAAATCTTACAGTCGGCAACCACCCATTAGTCCAATTAACGTTTCCTAAAAGAGGTTTTTCACACCAGGCCAGCATTCCTTCGCTATACATGAACCTGAGACAATTCAGTTGCCCTTCGCTACCTTAAGACACTCAATCATCCTGAGATATGATATGGGATTATTAAAAAAAAAAAACCTCAAAACATGCTTTTTATGTTACAGACCTTAGTTACAGGCTAACTTTGTCAAACACTTCATCTTATGAACTTGGGTTACATTCACAGAGTCTCAAGCATCTATTTTTCGTATTAACCATCTTGTCAAGCAATCTCAGCACTCGGTAAAGAATAGCGTGTTCTTTTTTTCTATCTAGACCTTTCTTCAGACAATCAACTTTGCATTGCAACAGTCCTCGATGAACACATTAACCGCACCCTGCCACTGAGAGGAAAGGAACATTAAGTGATTATCAGCTTTATCAGGCCACACCATGGAGTATCCAAGGACACAATTTCCAAGGCGATAAGAACAGTTATGCAGTAGGCAGGCATTGATGCCTTAAGTTGGCAATGCACAGTACTCTGACAGCATCCACGAGTGAGAGTCGGAGTTGCGATATTTCCTTACCTTCAGTCATAAAAGCTGGCAGCTGGAATAGAAACTGACTTTAGTAGATTTATCCAACAGACCCATTCAACTGCTGCATGATGCGACTGACAGTTTTAGTCATGCAATTCTCTTCGATCCTAGGTAGACGCAATGACAATAATAATACATGGTTTACTGATTTGCATCACAGTGCCATTTTTGGAACCCAACAGTAATTGGGCTTTTACTTCGTGTAGAAGACACACATGACGTAAAACAATAGAACAAAAATCGTTAAACAATACCTAATCAGAATTCTAAATCCCTAAAGACCCCTAAAACTTTTGTCACGTCAT
>OX421446.1:12405196-12407696 GCA_949126865.1 Montipora capitata
TGGAAATCCGAAATCTCACACGTGGCCAACAAAGTTTCAAAGTCTGTTGGAATAATTCGTAAACCTAGTTTCAGTCTACTTGTCAAAAAAATATTTGCGAACCCTTTCTTTCGTTTATCCTTACTTTTTCTATTGCAATCAAGTTTGGGCGTCGACTTATAAAAGTAACCATGCTCGTCTTGTAATTCTACAGAAGCGATTCGTGAAGACTATAGTTAAAACCCAATTCTATGCGCGTACTGATACAATCTTTTAAAACCTTAGTGTTTTAAAATTTCATGACATACACCTTTTGCAACTAGGTTTATTCATCTCCTACAGTACTATCAAAAGCTTTTTATGTTTATCAGATATTTTTCTGCAGGATCTAGTGGCTTGTACTATTCTTCCTTTCTATCTATTTTAAGTATTTTCGTTTCGCACTAGGTTCCATTTTTGCATAACTTTCTCTTTCAGATTATCTTCGTTTCTCGGCAAGTGCTTTTTTCTGCACATTAGGTTTGTGCTTTCTTAATACCTTGCTTGACAAATTATGTAACATTTTCGAAATCTGATGCTGTATGCTACCTCTAAATCAATAGTTGTATTAATTTTTGTAACAGTATTAGCAAAAGCTTTAAGAAGGAAGTTGTCATTGACCGTGACAATTTGAAATTTATCTAGTGTTTTATCACTATGGAATATTGTTCAGTAGTATTTAGTGCTTTTAGTCTTAGAATTGCGCTAAAATATGCAACTTGCGCCGTAATTTGAGAAACATATTATAAATCCAGTATTACCACAGTGACTTGAGTTATCCAAAATAAAGTTTTGGAGGAGCAGTTTGCTACTGCTGGATGCACAACTAAATCTGCCTTCTTTCTGTGCTGTAAAGACAATATCAACAGTTGCATCATATATTTGAAGTTTGTTTGGAAATTTGCTTAAACAGAGATTTTTACCAGGACACGTAAATTGTTTCTGGTAAAACTCATTTCCATGGTCAATAATTGCATCTAGAGTTTGTGAATTTCATTAAGTGCACGCGCCTTAATCATTGAAAAACAAATGCTATAAAATGATAAAGCTCAACTGCGTGTTATAAAAGACTTATTGTTTCTTGGACATTAAAACAAAGCCGACCTGAACCAGTCAAGCTTGACTTGCCTTTGTTTTAATGTCCTAGTGGGGGAATAATAATGAGCTTTCCCTCCAGCATGGCGGATTTTGTACCATGCGATCGTTTGTTGCAAAAGGCCTATTGGATACGTATTCTCGAATGATATACCGCGACGTGTACACCTAAATACTGCGTTTTGGTTGCCTTTTACCATTGCAAATCATTAATTAAAGTTAGAACTATTATTGTTAAAGACATTCGCATTATTAATCTAAGACGATACGTTACATCGTATTCCAAAACTTTCATTATCATTTCCAAACTTTGAGAACGAAGAACTTTTTTAGGGATTCCATAAATCTCACTAAGCCGTCATTTCTCCCCTTTGACACTTTACTAATAGGAAAATGTCACGTTTCAGTATGTTTCAATACCCAGAGGCATTTATAATTAGTTTCTACGCTACAGGATGAGGGCGCATTGGAATTTCTGAGGGATTATATTTCTGGGCGAATGACGGCGCACTGGTATATATCATTGTTAAGGTGGTATACTAAAAACTGCTAAAAAAGACACGGCACATTCTACATAAAAATAACACAGATTAACTCGACTCATCCAGAAACGAAAAAGGACAACCACAAGAGGTATGCGATAACATATAGATGTAGCCAAGCCTAAAAGCGGAGCTCCCGTTTCTAGCCCCTAAAAACAATATAAAGAAATAATTTTGCTTCTGCATACAGTACAAAATTAATCGCCATTGGTGTATACAGTTGGCAGTGATCAAACACCTCTGAGCTGACAGCAATAGACAAGCAAGCCTTGCAAACAATAACCAACAATTTTTAGAATTAACAACCAAAACTGAAATTACATGCGCAGTAATCTCTTTCACAACATTTTCCGTTTGACTTATAATCTTTACACCCTCTCTCCGTTCAGTTTAGAACAAATTAAAGTCAAGCTAAGGCGTCGTAATTTGCGCACTTGACTGCAATTTCACAGTGAGGCAAAGCAGCTCACGACTGCACATCCATTTCACACAAAAAGCCTATAAATCGACAGGTATTAATTGAGTTTGGACAGTCGCCACAATTCTCACAAGGATGCAGACTGCTTGGCTGACATACTAAACACACTGAGCCTGGTCAATTTGGTTTAGAGCTAACAAGCTCTCCTTATATCTCAAAAAAAGAAAAGAAAAAAAACTAATTTTATGGTATTTGAGCCAATCATAAACGCAAGAGTGGTATTCAGCTTTTAATAAATGGCCAAAATCTTGATGTGACAGCCAGTTTTCTTGGGAGTAATCGTACATGAAATTGGAAATCCGAAATCTCACACGTGGCCAACAAAGTTTCAAAGTCTGTTGGAATAATTCGTAAACCTAGTTTCAGT
>OX421446.1:12415196-12435196 GCA_949126865.1 Montipora capitata
CTAATTCTTTCCCACAATGCATTACCGTACCGCGGTTTTCTCCCCATGATCGTTTGCACGCCCCTTCTTGTGCTTTTTTTTTTTGCGAATAGGCACAAGTCTGTACCGGAAATTAAAGGCTCCGTGATGGATAGTACAATTCTTTACTCTAATTCAAAGTAGATGGCAAATATTCCTTATTAAATAAATGAATTCTCAAAAGTGATCTTTCTTGTAAATATTGAACTACCAGCCCTGAGCTTTTCTATCTTCTCCCTACCTTTTATATTACAATTGAATATATTTCAATTCTGTAATATCAAATTCAATTGCGTAATGTCTCTCGTTTAACTTAGAAACATAAAATAAAGTGGAATTGATGATAAACTGCCGTGCGTTGTTTAAGCAGGCCCGTTCGTTGAAGGGGGAAATGCATTGTAGCCACCTGCTATGGATCTCCCAAGCATGGGTATTTCACGCAGTAATCTGTCCATAAGAGGTTTTACAATCCATGTCATTTCCAGGCATTGCCATACAGCACTGTAGTAGTGGTAGCTAGTTAGAGTGCGCACAGAAAATATGTGAAATATGCGTATATGCATTTACATGCAATTGCATTGCTTAGTTCAACTAGTAGACGCTATTTCAAACCTCTAGTGCATGCACTCTATTTCTTACCTTATAGTCGTTCTTCAAATAACGTTTTGCAGACTTCAGCTTTTCTTGCTGTTGTTTAGCCCAATCAAGGCCCTTCCCTCTTTCCCCCAGTTTCTCCAGTACCAGAGTACTGCTTATTCATCGCGTCCGATATATAATTCCACAACGCTCCAGCGTCATTAGGCGCGATCTCCTCTATGACAGCTGTCACCCCTTCTCTAGCTTTCCTTCCGTAGAACCTCTTTGTCCTATCACTGGTATCTGACCAAGAAGTGCGGCATGGCGAACGGACTGGACTTACATCTCTCGAGTGCAAAAACGAATTCATCTCTTGTAGCGAATTTTTTGGCGTCACATTAAAGGACTCATCAGGTTCGTAGAGGCTACCACCCGGTGTCACTGGGGCGTGGCAAACAGCACATGGAGTTATCGTTATAGGAGTGCTGCAAGCTACTGGCACACGCCTTTCAATTTTAGGCTGAAAATAAAATACATTACATTGGTGCAAAAGATTTGTGGCTCTTTCGTAGTTCTAGCTATACAGCTCCAGACCAGAAAAGATAGTATTGATGCATGATTGTGGGTGTTCGAGAAAGGACTAAATCCTGATATGGGCTCAACTAAGGCATAGCCAAATCTGCATAGTAATGAAGCTGTTCACCTACCGATATTTCTTGCCTTTCTCCCTTTTCGCTTTCTTTGGGATTCATTTGTCTCTACAAGCTCGACAGATAGCTGTGGAAAACAAATCCCATTTACCTATGTTTTTACTTTTGTATTGTGTCCTGATAAAATGTTCATATTTTTTTTCCGGGACGGGGTGGGGTGGGTTTGTTGATAGGGCGGGCAGCGCTAACTACATCCATTAGCCTCTAACGGATAGAGTATGCTAAAATTGTTCACCTACTTGCAGTTCCTTCATTAAAGGCCTAAACAACCCCACCGCGAAAAGCTGTCGAAACTGAGCATATTTTGCTTTTTTCGAGCAATAGAAATATGTAAAGCCACGCCTTGAAGGAATCCGAACAATGGGATAATAAAGCAGCCAAATTTGAAGCTAAAGTAGAGTTGGAAAATGTATCACGCTCATTTACTATTAAAAAAAACTACACGTAACCCATAATTCCTCGATTCGTTCTGACGAAGGGCTAACGCTCGAAACGTCAGCTTTAGAATTTCTGTACGGTGGCCAATTTACATCATCAACTCCGTTGATAAAACCAAATTTTTGTACAATACTTCCCCACCGACGCAGCACCACAATTTCTTTAGAAACTACGCCCTTCATTAGTTTAGTTTAGTTTAGTTCCCCAGGGAAGTATACTGGGACCTTTGTTCTTTCTAATATAAATAAATGATCTTCCTAATTGCCTTGATATATCCTGAGCAATAATAATTGCCGACGATACTAACATCACCGTCCCTGGTTACACTTTTGTCGAACTCGAACAAGCAACCAATTCTGAACTTACCAATATTTATAGCTGGCTAAAAGCAATTTATAGCTGTCTAAACATCGCGAACTGAGTTTATGGTGGTTAGTTCTCGTCAGAAGTTCCTTGCAGAGAATTGTAGTGAATTTAATATCCAATTAGACAACCAACCAATTAGCAGAGTTGAGTATGCCAAATCATTAGGTTTGATTACTGATGACCGACTTTCATGGTCCAATCACACCAGAGAACTATGCAGAAAGATATTCTCGGCAATCGGTGCCCTGAGGCGCATTACGTCCCTCATTTCTCAATCCATTGCAATGCAAATATATTTAACAATTATTCCATGAGCGCGCGTTGGATATGAGATGGTAAATAGACAAAGAGGCGCGTAGCGCCGAGTTGGCTATAACCAGTCTCATATCCAACGAGCGCAAATGGAATAATTGTTTTATTAAATTTCTTAAACTCCAAAAGTTTGGAAGTAAGAAAAAGGAGCGAAAAAAGCGAGAAAATCCGAGCGAAATCGAAAAAAACTTGATGAAGATGCGATGTTGTGTGATACCTTGTGGTCAGACAGACGCAGGTTCATCACCAAAACGTTTCTTACCGTTTTCGCGTACTTCTAAACGTCGGAATTTATCCAAACTTTCCATAAAAACGTTTTCTTTGCTTCATTCAGAGAGAAATTAATTTTTTTCGCTTTCCGGAGTAAAAAAAAAATAGCTTAGCAACGCTTAGCGCAATCATTTGCCATGTAAGGTCAAACGAAAGTATATGAGCTGATAACCGAGATTGAGGACACCAATCAGAGCATGAGAAATACATTAACCGAGGTATTGTGCCCCCGTTTGGGATGGATTGAATTCTTATCTATGTCCGAAACCACAAAAACTGCAAAACCGAGCAGCTAGGGTTATTCTGCAATCCAACTGCGAGGTAAACTCAAGGGTGCTTCTAGATCTTGAAACATTGAATGGGGACCAATTATCATTAAAAAGAAGAAAGCATAAATATATAGCGATGTTTATGCTTCATTCTCCATACAGTCTGGCTGATATTGTTGGCAAAGGCATTGCTCTGGGCGAGCTCCGTTTGCTGGGACACAAATAATACCACATTTGTTTGGGATATTTTGGCCAAGCCCTGATGGGCTAGGCCGTTTATTGAAAATCAGCATGGTAACCTAACTGAACCTAGGAAATACCCAAATATAGAAGACATGATCCCAGCAAAGGTAACTACTACTACTACTACTACTACTACTACTACTACTACTACTACTACTACTACTACTACTACTACTACTACTACTACTACTACTACTACTAATACTACTACTACTACTACTACTACTACTACTACTACTCCTACAGCCGTACACCTCGATTATTGTCATTGCCTAAGCTGGAGTCTTTTTTTATTCAGAGTCCTCTCGAAGCATGAAGCGTACTTTTGCAATCACAGTCGCTGCAATCGTATTTATTCTGGACAGCACACAAACTCAAGGTAATATATAGTTTTAGCCAGGCCTAGAAGCCGATCTCTCTGGTTATTCATTATTACTGCCTGTATTTTTAGTGAAAATAAAAGGTTTCGAATTGTCCTCGTTTTGATGTTTCCGGTTGCTGCTTTAATAATAAAATCATTTTCTTTGCTTTCTTCTATAGAAAAAATCATTGCCTAACTAGTGAATTCCACGGTAAATTTTGCGCTAAAATTATATTTCGCAAGAATTACGAAGCGATGAGTACGAAATCGGTTTTTCAAGCAAAATTTACTTTAGAATTCACCAGTTTGGCAATGAATTTTCTTGAACCGCATGAGTTTTAAAAGAAAACAAGTACACCTTCAGCGAGCAAATGGAGAAGGAAAAAGCCATTTCAGAGTAAACTGTCAATAGCCAGCGAATAGGAATCACGCTATAATTAGAACCCCACCCCCCCCCCCCCAAAAAAAAAAAACAACAAAAAAACAAAAACAAAACGTCCGCTTCCGTATAAATAACAAACGGTTTAGTGCCCAAGGAAAGAATTTGGGGAGTAACTTCTTCCACTAAGTATGAGCTATTACTGGTATTCTGTTTTGTTAGTTTGTCGTTGTAGTTTTTTTCGCTCTCCTTTCGTTTCTGTTCTAGACATAGGTCTTCCAGGCATCATGTAACCTTATCAGAGCTTCTAAAGATATGCCAAAAAAATTGCAATACAGTGAAAAATGCAGCTCTAAGCAAATTAAAAGTAAACACACAGCTTTAAGTTTATATCCCTCCGATACTTGACTTGAATAACTGCGTAGCCACCAGGGTGGACCACAGATATCATGATATGTCAAACTGGATTGAAACCAGCGAAAAATGCACAAAGAAAACATCTTCCAAACCGTTTTCCACCTGCACACGAAAAGCGTTGCTGTGCGCACTTCTCAAGTGGAGGCGCTTGGCTGTACGGCCACATTCAATTCTTTCCTCTGAAGTAAAAAACTACAGGGTACCCAGTTTGTCATTTTTGAGACTTACACCTAAAATGCCCAGACAAGACACATGAACTTCACAATAGTGTACATTTACTCAGAATGTCACAGCTGAAATACATACAGATATATCTGTCTCGCTAATAAGACCTCAGAAGCCATTCTCCACATTTTCAAAAGCAGTCGAGCATCACGAGTCTACTATTTTCCATCATAGTCACAAGCAAAATATTGCCCAATTCGGGAATTTAGTGATCGGCATCATCGACTCCTGCTTGGCAGGTATCTGGGTGCATTGATGTTCTCAGCTTCCTTTACCTGTTTCAACAAAATCTTATTATGTCACGATTTTCTTGAGAATACTATCAAAGCATTTATGACGTTTCTATCATGCCTCGAAAATCAAATCTACATTCTCCATCTCGGGAATCTCTTGGCCGTCTTCATTGTCCCCTCCTTGAGAGTAAAGTACAACACCTGCAAGCTCTTGAGGCATTAAGTCGCCCTCTGTCCACGTAATTTCTCAAGGTGCGCCAGCATTGTTCACTTCTCAACCAAGGCCTTGTGGAGAAGGCAGAAGAGGAGCTACCCGGCGAACATTTCGCCAAATGTAGGCTTGGTAGTTTGTTCTCTTGATGGTTGTTAAGAAGAGAATCACGACACGGTGAAAGCAGGCTCACATCCACTTCCTTGTAGCCACTGTAGCTGGATAACAGCTCGTCTCCATGCCCAAAGACTAACCGATCCTGGAGGTGGGAAAAAAATATATCGAATGACGAGAACAAACGGCGCATCTCAAGCTTCCTTCTTGAAGAGTGGGAGAAGCACAAATTTGCTAGAAAGCTGCTTAGACGGAAGGTGATCTTTGCTTGCAAAGAGGATTTGGTTTGTTTACTTCATTCGATGGTCGAGAAACAATAGCTGATAGGATGCTTGAGCTTTGTTCAACGCAGGAAGAAGCAGACACACAGATAACTTTGCACATTCTTCACGTTGAAAAAAACAACACCCAACACCATCATGGTGTTTGATTTCCTTCTTTAAAACGCATTTAGAATTGCAAATAGTGTTCTCTTTAACACGGGTGTTGGTAACAAGCGACGGCTGATTGATGTGAAAGCAGTAGCTTGTGATCTCAGTGAGGTTGTCAAGCGCTTCCTGGCTTTCATAGCTTTACTGCTTGCGACACCACTAGTGCCTTTGACCGGAAACGCAAACAACAGCCATGCACTTAAATTCCTTCAGAAACACACCTCCTTCATTTCAACATTCCAAGACATCAGCAAGTATCCAGATCTATCCTCTGACGAAACACTCACACGTCTTGAAAGCTTCAATTGCTTCGTTTATGGTGGAAGACTTTCTGATATCAATTTGATGAGGTGTGCAAAATTCCAGGACTAGTTTACTTTTGACATGGAGACGAGCTGTGGGTGTATATGAGCCTGCTTCCACTGTGTCGTGATGCTCTCGTTATCAAGCATCATCAGGCAGCTCCTCTTCTGCCTCCTCCACAAGGCTTTGGTTGGGAATTGAACGATGCTAACGCACTAGAAATTAGGTGGACAGATAGGGACTTGATGTCTCAAGAGCTTGCGGATGTTGTAGTTTACTCTCATGAAGGAGACAATGAAGACGACGATGTAGATTTGATTTTCGAGGCATGATAGAAACGTCATAAATGCTTTGATAGTATTCTCAAGAAAATCTTGCCATAATAAGATTTTGTTAAAACAGGTAAAGAAAGCTGAAAACGTCAATTCACCCAGATACCTGCCAAGCAGGAGTCGATGATGCCGATCACTAAATTCCCGGATTGGGCAATATTTTGCTTGTGACTATGATGGAAAATAGTAGACTCGTGATGCTCGACTGCTTTTGAACATGTGCAGGTAGGCTTCTGAGGTCTTATTTGCGAGACAGATATATCTGTATGTGTGTCAGCTGTGACATTCTGAGTAAATGTACACTATTCTGAAGTTCGTGTGTCTTGTCTGGGCATTCTAGGTGTAAGTCTCAAAAATGACAAATTGGGTACCCTGTATTTTTTTTTTCATTTTTACCTCAGATGAAAGAATGTCGCCGTATAGCCAAACGCCTCCACTTGAGAAGTAGGAATAACCCGATTTAAAACACCCTATGTCTATGCTTGAAAACGATACGTTTCCCCAAAATTCCCCGAAGGAGGGAGGGTTTCGTCTCCTGGCCCATAGACAAGTTAGTGTAAGAACTATAGCTGATGTGGTGAGCCTCGCTTATGTTTAGATGAGTTAACCTGGATAGAGCCTACAATCCAATCGAAAACTAGTACCTGCTCAGCGGTCAACTTCAAAAAAACAACTGACCTCGGTGAGTTCTATGCTTAAGCCCGCGATATGGTCAGGTGATACTGGTCATCGGATACCTTGTTTTGACATGTGTCAATTGATCAAAACATGGATGTCCAATATCAAAGATGTATGCCGTCAACTAGCATGATACTGGTCACATTGGCATACATGGAGAGGTGACCGTACGTACGGACGCTCGATGACGTCATGGCTATAAAACCAAGATTTCTCGCATCGATGGGTTACCATATTTTCCTAACAATGGTGCTCCCATCACGCGCGCCTTCGGCGCGCGAGGAGTTCCGCTAAATGTCTTCAATCTGGGGAGGATAAGGAACAAGGAAAAGGGAACAGTATTATGGCGAAAGAATATCTCAACAAATAAGCTTAAAATTATCGGACGAAGCTAGTTTGGACAGTAGCCACAAACGTCTCTTTATCTAATTTACTAGAGTAACAATTCCAACACAAACGTTTTTCTTAATTAGAATGTGGAATCAGTGGAGATGATTTAGGAAAGCGAGTTGTGAATGGCACAGATGCCACCGCTCATTCCTGGCCTTGGATGGTTTCGCTAAGGTACAATGGACACCACATCTGCGGAGGATCTTTGATAAAAGTCAATTGGGTCGTCACAGCTGCACATTGTGTTGAAGGATACTTCGAAATGGGTCATTACACGGTTGTAGTGGGTGCGTATTAGAATTACAGTTGTCATTAGAATTCCCCACCTGTCAATAAGATAATTGTCTCGGTCTGAAAAAAGCTTATTATCAAACTTTGAAGAAGTGCGATAAGAAGGGGCGGGGGGGGGGGGGGGGGGGTAAGAAGGGCACGAATGTAACTAGGATACATACGTCCCTAAATACGTAGTTGTCTTTAGGTTCATGATCTGTGGGAATCAACCATTTCAGGTTAATTGAGTTTTTTTTTTCTTTTTTTTTGCGAAAAGCTGTTTTCGGTTTGTTTGGTTGATCAACGTTTTCAACCAGCACCAAACTAGGTTGAAACGCCTGACAAAGCATAGGCAGCGACAGTTGTCTTTCACGTGGGCTTTTTGTTAAAGTCGGCCGCGCCAGCTCCAGCCATGTTGTTTTTCCCTCGACATGTCAACGCGGAAAGTCTGGTAATGACTATTCTCAGGAGTCACCGCGTTTCAACCGAAGATGGATGGAAAAGTGTTCTAGTGGGAACTTGAACTGCTTCAACCTAAACCGGTTTGCCTACGTGTAGCCGTATCCTCCCCCCTCTCTCCGTTTTTTCATCGTTGGGGGAGGGTACGGCTACTCGTAGGCTAAAACCGGTTGAGGTTGAAACGGTTCATCCCGATACAACACGATCTTAGTCATCGATACTAAATTTGGTCGGCAGAATATCCTCACTGAGGGGTTGCTGTAATAAAATAAAATAAAATAAAAGATGAAAATTACACACTTATAAATAAGTTCACAATTTTATGTGGACTGTTTTTAATTTCTTCTAGGGTCTCACAATCGCACAGGCACGACTGACTTTCAAAGGAGCCATAGATTAAGGGATATTATCATTCACGAAGGATACCATATAAGTCATTTGCGAAATGATATCGCACTTCTTCAATTAGAGGAGTCGATTGATTCCAGTGCAAAGGTCAACGTAGTATGCTTACCGAATGCAGGAAACAGGGTTGAACCAGGAAAAATGTGTTACATAACAGGTACACATACTCTTTTGTAATAATTTTTTAACCTCCATAAAAATGTTCTTTCTGACGAATGAGCTCGCGAAGAAGGCCAAAATAACTATTGCTAAAGTATTGGATATCCCAGCCTAAACGGCACAATTTTGTTTTCATATAGGGATCGGTCCAAAGTTGTGGACCGCCCACCAGACTATGTTTTAGCTGTATGCTTGTTTCTTTGTTCTGTGACACGCATTTGTATACGTGAGAGATTTTGGTCCAGAGTAGCGGACAATCTATAGAAACACTCGTCAAATACCTGTTGTAATATGTTCAGATCTGCTTTGAGGATGGACTCTTCACAAGTTTCCACATGGACAATTCGCACAAGTGGTCGGCGACAGGAGTTTATACCCATCAACAAACAGTTATTGAGCGAGTTATGAAGATACTTATTCACGTAATGTTTGGGTTGGTTCTTGCCAGGCCCTCCCCCTAGCGTGTTTGGGTTGGTTCTTGCCAGGTCCTCCCCAAATAAACTTAAAAAAACTATTAGCTGTGTGTTTCATTCGTTGTGAAGTGGAGACAAAATAGTTTAATGACATTCCATCGTGCATTTGTATCCGCAATCTCAGATTCCCTTGTAATTTTTCTAAACTTTCATAAACTTCGTTAAACTAATAAAATCAAGTGACTAAGCTAAAAATGTTAATGAACTCTAGCTTATACTTTGAAAGGTCTTAAGAATGTTCCGTTTAATTTGATATATTGCATCTCTATTTGCCGGATCGGCATAGTAACCTTAGTTCTTTATTTAACTGAACTTTCTGAAAGTCTTAAAGGTTTGCGCGCTCTGTGTTTTATCGGCAGGATGGGGAAAAACGGTTGGCGGCGGAGACGCTGCAAATATTCTGCAAGAGGCTCTTTTACCGGTGGCAGATATTAATGCCTGTTCCAGAATATATGGTTCATTTGTTGATGGCAGGACTATGCTATGCGCTGGAGGAGAAGGAATTGCGGGAGGTTGTCAGGCAAGTAAAGTTGTGATTCATCTCTGTCAGTAAAAATTCACGGGTAAGATCTATCGCGTTTGTATTTACACTCCACTTTATTACTTTCTTGGATGTTCATATTTTAACCTGTAGGGAGACAGTGGGGGTTCGTTTGTCTGTGAGGAAAATGAAAGATTTGTTCTGCGAGGAGTCGTGAGCTGGGGGCGCCGAAACTGCAGAACAGATCACTTTACCGTGTTTGCCCGTGTCAGCAGCTTGATAGACTGGATCAATGAGTGGACATCAGGTATCATATTAGACCTTTTTTTTTATTCTTTTACCTGGTAACAGAATTGGTTAAAAGAAAAAGAGTCTTTGCATAAGACGAAAAGTTTTAATTCCGAAAGCTCGGAACACCGACGCAGCTCGCTTCCTTTCGGAGAAAAGATATTTTATTAACTCGTTCCTAGGCTTCTTTCCGCCTCGTCACCATCCAAATATAATTAACGAGCTAAACCACGTCCCTTAAGGACGGTGCCTAGTATTGTTATTGCGCATACGTTCTGCGCATCTCTAGATACTCGGGTTTCTAACGGTGATGCTTACTAATACAGGGATATTTTTGCGCGGTTCAAAACTATCCGGAGAAAGTAGATCTTAGTAAGTACTCTTGGTAAACTATCCAAGAAGAAAATTGGGGCTAGCCATGCATTTTTGAGAGACAATTAAGCTTCATTTTGAGAAAGAACGCCATACATTGCTTTGCATTCAGTAGGTGGGTAAATGAAGTTGAAAGATACAAGGAAAAGATAGACAACAACAAACGGCCATTTATTTTCAATTTCTATCAACGTTTATTTGATACACTATCCATTGAAAAGCAATTTACATAATTATGGAAAATGCCTTGAAAATATGATAGTAAAACAGGAACAGGAACATTAACTAGAGGGCAACATTTCGTTGTCATCTTTCGTCATCATCTTTATGATCTACGTGGTTCTTTCCACGGTATCTTGAAATACCATAAAATAGGAACAAAACTCGGTTATTATACTCGGATCGCTGATTGTTATGATTATCTGTGAATAACAGTTGTAAAAATAATCGAAGATTGTTTGAAAATGTTGATACTGAGATTATGCTTTTACTTTCTGAGGTTGCGTCTAGCAATCTGTGGGCCGAGTCTGTCGCCTCTGTTTCTGATCCGTGCCTGAAAAATCGATTTTTGACCCATGCAATGTGATTTTGTAACAGATACCATAATCTTTGATTTTCAAAGGGAAAGGAATCGATGCAAATATTCGAAAATCACTCCCCTTCAATCAAACCACACTTCGATATCGATGTTCGTTGTGACTTTCTACCTCGTGACTCAAGTTATCCAGAACAACTCGCGAACTCGGTGAACAATATACCGATACCACCTTGCGCCCTCGGTTGAACAAATCGAGATTTCTTTCCCCTAGACAATATCTACCAATTTACATATTTTTCTTTTTTTTAATGCGGGAGATTCTAGGTTGCCTCCTCAGGTTTTGACCTGGATGGGGCAACAAACCATCGCTTTCCGCACGCGCAAGTAGATATTCAATCATATGAAATTTGCTCCCAGATACCTTTAGAGTTTTGCTTTAAATAAAACTTCAGCTGCTTAATTAAGCGCCAATTCCTTGAAGCCTTTATACTTTTTCAAGACATGGCCGGAATAGCGTTTCTCTCGATCAGATATCCTTTTCTCTCTTGTATCCAGGATTCGAATTTAATGTTAAACATAAATTTTCACGGGCCTATCAATAATTTTTTCAAAGTTACGCCCAATTTTCTAAATTCCACCTCCCCCCCCCCCCCCCCCCCTTCTGTAGTAGGCTGAGTCGTTGCATAAGACGAGAGTAAACAGACAAACACAACTTTATTCCTCGAGTCCTTTTCGATTAACTGTGCTCTCTCTAGACTCGTTCTAACCGGTTACGGGCATGCAAGGCTACATGTATACGGTTACGAATTGTCCCACTACAGTCCACCCCTTCTTGGGTTTGAAATAAACTGAA
Source organism: Montipora capitata (assembly GCA_949126865.1). NCBI lineage: Eukaryota > Metazoa > Cnidaria > Anthozoa > Scleractinia > Acroporidae > Montipora > Montipora capitata. The sequence goes on from OX421446.1 coordinate 12,426,771, forward strand.
CGAACAAACAAAACAAAAATTTGCTCACGAGTCCACCCCTTCTTGAGGCGTTACTTATTAAGTTCATGGAAAAGCTTAACATCTAAGACAAGGAGGTAAGTACCTCCATGTGGTCCACCCTTCAACGATAAGTAAGGGCATTTTGTAACAAGTCCTTTGAGTTTACCATGACGGTTAAGAATGTCTTTGGCTTCAGGTAAGTTACGGTAAACTGCTTTAGAGGCTTCAGAGGCATAACACTGAGGTTTTGACAAGCTATCAAGATATTGACCAAATGCAAGTGCAACCTTAGCCAAATCCAAACTTAGTGTAATACCTGGAGACGAGACCACAGTACGCTCTTGAAGTGAGGGTGTAGCGGTCTGCAAGGGTTTCTCTGGTTCCGTGTCGGGGCGAATGTCTGCAAGAGGATCACCAACAGGAACTACAACAATTTTTTCAATGTTAACCGCTCTGAGTTCTTTGCCAGTTGTTATGTGTCGTAACCGTAGCAAATCTTCACGACCATGAACATGTCCAACAACCAGAAAAGGACCATCATATCTTCTAATAAAGCGTGTAGCAGCTCCTTTTACAGTTGAGCTTGGAGGAGGAAGTCTAACAAAAACTCTTTTTCCATCCGGCACATGGAGGTCTCTAGAGTGCATGTCATAATACTCTCGCTGGGTTCTTTTAAGATCAGCTTTGATTCTGTCAAATGTTTTCCTCGCTTCAGTCGATCGTTTGATTAGCTCTTTTGCATATGAAGCTTGAGAGAGAGGGGCAGGAGGCATTTCAAAACCGAGTACTTCTGGAGAGGGAGCGTGTCTTCCAAACACCAGAAAGAATGGAGTCACATGATCAGTTCCAGGTATTGGAGAGGTGTTGTGGGCGTAAGTTGCAGGTTGCAAGAATTCTTCCCACAACTGCTGATTCTTTTCACAATAAATGCCTAATGCAGAATTAAGCCAACGGTGTACTCGTTCTGTGGAACCATTAAGACGAGGGCGGTAGCTTGTGGTAAAGACATGTTCTATAGATAGCAACTTGGTGAGTTCCTGAAGTATTGCATTGGTCCACTCACCACCTTGATCACTTTGAAGTATAGCGGGGAATCCAAATTCCAAGAACACATGATCATACAAGGCGCGAGCAGCTGTGGTGGCTCGTTTGTCAGGGACAGGTATAGCTCGCAGAAAGTTTGAGTAAGGGCACACTGCTGTCAAGATCCACTTGTTTCCATTAGGTGAGACTGGAAGTTCACCAACATAGTCAATGCCTAAGGTGTGGAATGGATGTTCATAAAGGCGGACCTGCATGGGACCATGATGTTGATCAATAGTTTTAAAGTGAATGCAGTCGGGGCATCTGCGTATCCAGTTCCTGACATGTTTTTACATGTTTCGCCAGTAAAAATCATTTGCCAAGGCTTGATATGTGGCTTCTCGCCCCCTGTGCATAGCGATAGGGGAGTCATGATAAGCTCGTAACAGATGTCTGCGTAACTGGATATCATCGGGCACTACAAAACGATAGTGATTTGGGTTGTCCATCAGTTCATCACGATACATAAGGATACCATCAATGACAGCTGCACGTTTCGAAAAATGTCGGGCCCACTGTAAGTGTTTCTGTGGCACGGCTGGGAAATGTGATTTGTCACCTCCCGAGGAAAGGAACTTGAACACAAGGCGGCACCAGTAATCCAGCTGTTGTTGCTCTGCGAACTGGGAACGACGGAGGTTAAGGCCAGCTAAGACAGGCAAATATTCGTCAGAACTGGGTTTGATTGGCGCTACTTTTGAAGTGTCAGGTTCAACACGCTTGAGTGCAGCAGGCTGATCAGTAATGGGTGTCAGAAGGCAAACATGGCGTACGTAAGCAACAGTTCCATTAAGTGTCTCAGACACCAAGGAGGGAGTGTGATGTGGAATGTCCATAGACATTGCAAGTAAGATAAAAGAGGTAACACTATCTTCTGGAGCATAAGGCTCCTCGGCCAAAGGCAAGTCAGCTATGGGTTGGCGACTTAAAGTGTCTGGTACAGTGTTTGTAATTCCAGGACGGTGCTCAATGTAGAAGTCAAATTCTGCCATGGACATACACCAACGTGCCAGTTTAGCTTGTTGTGGTTCCAAGGAGGTTAGCCATTTCAGATTTGCATGGTCTGTGATGACTTTGATACGTCGGCCAAGGATGTAAGGACGAAAATGTTCGAGACCCCACTTTACTGCAAACAGTTCTTGTTGTAATGTGTGCCATCGGGATTCTGCAGGAGTAAAGGCTCTTGTTGCGAATCTGACAGGCCGTAGCTGGGTATCTTTCCATTGTGCTAGCATAGCACGGCAACCTAGTTTACTGGCATCAACATGAAGTTCAAATTCAGAATTCCAGTCGGGATGATGCAACAGCACGTCAGGGCCAGTAACTGCCTGTTTCAAGTCCTCAAATTCCATGGTATGATTTGGTGACCAGGCAAAGGGAGTATCCTTCTTTAAGAGCTGACGAAGGTGTTGGGTGCGGGAGGGCATGTTTGGAATGTAGTCTCGAAAGAAGTTGCAGAGACCCAAAAACTTCTTAAGGCTGGTGGTACTAGTAGGAGGTTCCATGCTGGTAATAGCTTCAATTCCTTTCGAGTTGGGTCGTCTCCCATGTTCAGTTATGGTGTGTCCCAAGACTTGAATTTGTTTTGCAAAGAAGGTGCATTTTGTGGGCTTGAACTGGACACCAACTTTAACAGCTCTTGCAAACAGCAGTTCATAACAATGAAGAGCATCACGGTGTGTCTGTGACCACATGATGATGTCATCGACATATACGGTCAGCCACTGATGCAAATAATCTGCGAAAACTGTGCTAAGAATTCTTTGAAAAGTGTTAGGAGCAGTCTTTAATCCGAATGGTAGTCGCAACAATTCATAGAGTCCGACGTGAGTACAAAAGGCACTTTTGTGGCGATCTTGTGGGCGGAGAGGAATTTGCCAATATCCACTAGCAAGATCACAATGACCAAGCACTTTTCCCTGGGAAATTGAATCAAGAACACTTGCAATTGAAGGAATAGGATAACCATCACCACGAGTCACACTGTAAAGGCCTCTGTAGTCCACAACAAATCGTGGCTGTTGTTGCATACCATTTTCCAGTGGTTTACGGACTAGGATACAAGGTGCTCCCCATTCAGATTTACTTTGTTGAATTATCTTCATCTTGAGTATGCGTTGTAATTAATCCTTAATAGCAAGAAGTTCTTCTGGGCTTTTACGGTATGGATGTTTGTACACAGGTAGGGCATCTTCTGTATCAATGTGATGTTGAAAGCCTTGTATTTCACCCAGAGAAGAACCAGGGAGTAGAAATGCGGTAGGATACTTGCGAAGAAGATGCTTAAAGTCTTCTAGGGTGTCTTGGTCAACATGGGCATATTTTGGTGAGTCAAGTGCCAATGCTTTAATTAGAGCTTGATGATACTCTGCTGAGCTGGGGTCTGGTGATGAACTTGTAGGAGGCACAAATTCATGTTCATGGAACTCAGATATGTTCTCACTAAAAGGTGACAGGATGGAGGAATCAAGTCCTGCTGCTGTTGATTCTTTCTGCTGTTCAGAGATTTTCCATGTTTGCGTTGATGAAATTTGAGTGGTAATCTGTGCAGTAGGGGAAGGCGAAAGTGACAATTTTGATTGTCCATTGGCCCAACACATCCAACTGTGAACCGTTGCATTATTCTCTGCTGCATCTTCGTAAGCCTGAGTGTCTTCTTGACATATTGGGCGAAGGTTTCCAAGAATGATGTTGAGTGGAATGTCTGTTTGTTTGCGTTTGCACTCAACAGCAAGTGTTGTAGTATAAGAGGGCTGAAGATCAGAGATGTACTCTGTAGGAATGGTTTCCAATGGAGGCGATGGAAGGGTACAGGCAGATACATGACACGACTTGGTAGGAATGGTTTGATCTGGTGCAGCGGCCATGTGAAAAGGGCCACTCAGTACTTTAACTCCAGGTTGGATTTCGTGACCATCGATCCATAGGTCTGAGTGTGAGAGCGCCATCAGTGAAGTACCAATGGTAAGGCAAACAGAGACAAAGTTAAGTCCGCGATTCAGTTTGGAATTGCCTGGAGGAAGACCAGGGCATGGAGGCCCAGTTAGTAAGCAGGTTACACCTGCATGGGTGTTGACACCATGATCCTTATTGTCTGTAAGTGGATTCTGAAGGGAACAGGCGAGTTTGAAGGACATGCTGGGATGTCGAAAATGGATACTGGGTGTTGCATGGTCCACCAGAGCTTGTGTAGAATGTAAGTGGTTTTCGCCAAATAGAATGGGCCAGGAAAGACCAGGAACTACGAGCATCTGAAATGTGGTTTCCTTGCCATTGCTCCATTGTATGGGAATCTCCATGGTTCCTACAGCCTTTAACTAAGACTTTGCATCGGCAACAGAGACCGCGACAGGCTTTTCACGCGACTGAAACTTTAACTGCGGATACTTAGAAGCGACGTGGTCAGCATGGGATCGACTGACAAGTGACACAGAACAACAACTGTCAAGAGGTAGAGGAAGTTTCTCTCCAGCAGAGGTGACAGGTGTCCAAAGGATATGGCGTTCGTGGAGTTTACCCGCAGGGTTTGTGACGGCTGGCAAACCAAACACAACAGGTTCTTGAGGTGTGGTCGATGTCTCACCATCAGCTGGCTTGTTTAAGGGTGGGAGGTCTGCGACCAGAGATTGCATTGGGGATTTCTTGTGACGGAGAGCTTTGCAACCCCATTTGTGACACTGAGAACATTTATGAAGTCTCCCAGCTGAACACTTGTTATTTGCTTGCTCGCAATTAGCAGAGAGAAGCCTGTTAAAATTTCGACATACTTCTGGAATTTTCTTTCTTTGTGCTGGCGGCCGCTGCGTACAATCACGAGCTGTGTGCTGGGTTTGGCCGCAAATCCAACATGAGCGTTGTTGCGGAAAAGGCCGAACGTCGCCACGAAATTGACTAGAAGAGCTAAGTAAGGCAGTTCGCTGTGGACCTTCATTGGATGCAGTAGGGAGCGACGGGGAATCCTGGGGTAAGGGCGAAGCAGATCCTTTATCTGTAGCAGCGATGAACGAATGTTCAATGCATCGAGCGAATTCAATGGCTTTATCGCCGAGTTGTGTCACATGGTGTGCTTGAAGAACCAGATGTTGGGCAATATGCGGTTGTAACTTGGAAGTAAACTGCGAAGTAACATAGGTTGGGCAAGATTTAGTGAGGCTTTCGCCTAGTTTATCGAGTTGGTGAAGAGTATTCTTATACTTGAATGCAAATTTATCGACAGATTCCGATGGATCCTGTTTCATAGCGCTTAATTCGGTTGCCAAACGTCGACATTTTGAGTCGGTGGGTTCCTGAAACTCGTCTCGTAAACGTGAAATGAAAGACGCCAATTGCTCGTCTGGTGATTTGTCGGAGAAGCCTTCTGTACTGCGACAAAATGACAACACAGAACGTGGCCATTCGCCAATGCATTGTTGTTCTAGAAGGGACAGGCGAATGGTGGCTGGAAGGTGCGATGTCTGTTCTTGAAATCGGTCAAGAAATTCGGCAATGTCATCTTGAACTTTAGTATCTTGGCGTAAGGTGGGTAATTGGAGCGTCGGTAGTCGTAACGTGGTGAAATTTTGGTTGGGAGGAGCGGGCGTAGGATCGGCCACGCTAGCGTGTGTCGCTGAAGTTTGAGCTTGAAGTTGGATCGCGCCGACTAATCCCTTTACCACTTTGCTGAGGCCAGCAACGACTCCTTGTAATTCTTCGATAGTAGCAGGCATGTTAAATTATCGCCAGTCCGGGTTCTCCACCACTTTGTAGTGGCTGAGTCGTTGCATAAGACGAGAGTAAACAGACAAACACAACTTTATTCCTCGAGTCCTTTTCGATTACATGTGCTCTCTCTAGACTCGTTCTAACCGGTTACGGGCATGCAAGGCTACATGTATACAGTTACGAATTGTCCCACTACACCTCCACCCCCTACACCCAAGTCCAAAATCTTTCTCAGGTGACTTGATTAAAGTCAGCCTAGCGTTTTTGCTGTAGACGAAATGACAACTAAGTCGTAAAATTCCTTGTCGCCTTTTTCGGTTCATTGACTGCAGCACCTCAAAGACAATCGCTGATTATTTATAAGCCAAGAAGCTTGTAGTATCTCAGACTTTAATTTACAAATGAGTAATTTTTTTCCACCGTGTGACTCATGTAAAACGTAATGGTGGCCCAGTTAAGTTTTACTTATGTGCGTGCTTCTTACCGATGTACACATAACAATCAATCTGTACATCTAGATATTCAAGAAACCTTAAGTCTCAGGCTATGTAAGAATATAACTGTGGAGTGGTCAGCTTTCATAGAAATTGTAAGGGTCTCCCGTTACAAACACAGAGCTAATCTGTCTTTTTTTCCGACGAAGTCAGAAATAACCTTATTAAAGTCAATTTCCTTGTGGTTATGAATATGAATCACGGATAGCGAGGACAACTTCGCATCCAACATAACGCTCCGAAGTGGCGTCTTGAGCCTCTCCATTGCTCTGAAGCTTCTCTCTGTAGCTCACACGTGGAAACAGGATACGTGAGGAGGGTTTTGATGGCTACATGAATCCCAGGGTAAAATTCTGGATTGGCGGAGTCCAACGTTTCCACCAATCTAAAGCTAGGTCTGTAGAATGCCTTCTTCAACCGACAGCCCCTTTTGACACCACCTAATCATCTCGCGTTTGAATTGATCGAGGGACATATGCAAATCTTCCCAATAGTGGTCATAGATGTCCTCTACGCCCTTTTGTGTCAGGTTTTCTGAAATTCGAACTTGATATTCAGAATAAATGTAACACAAATATAAAATGTAAATGTAACGGTATCATCACGAGAACGAGTCAGAAAGTACCTGGTATCAGATGTTGCGCCTGAAAGCCCGGTAAGGGCTTCACTAACAGCTATATTACTTCCGACACAAGATGATCTAGAAATGGAAGGTAAAGTGCCCTCTTCCAATAGGTGGAAGGGGTATCTGCCTCAACGTTTTCACGGTGTTGCTTAACTTCCTCCCCGCTCTTCTAGGAATGCTTGGATTTATGTCGGTACAAAGCAGCTGTATCTGTTGCCCTGTGTAGCAGCGCATTCTAGACATCATCGTCATTCCTTTCCGCCTTAAGGACTGATGAACAGACTTTCGCCTCTTTGGACGCTTGAACCGGGTCCAATTCAGAGCTCTAAATGTCAGATATAAAGAACTTCAGGTATGGTTAATTGGATCATAACGAATGCAGTCAATTTCTAGTAAACTATAATAGATGGCTACTACTCTGAAGGTGAAATTTACTTTTATAACGATAGCGATGTTCAAGTTTTGTCCGTTTGAATATGTCATAATCAGTTGCTTGGCGATTATTCGATTAATTCGCAGGTGGATTATACCGGTGCTTAGGTTAAGAACACGAGATATTCATATACCCAGCTGAAGGTAAATTGATAATCGGTGCGTACATTCAAACATGTGCTGCAAAATCACGACCGTTATTATGAAGTCCCACTTTAAGATAGACGAGTGAGCGCAGTCCCCGAGACTTGCTGTCTCCTCTTTCGCTCAGCTCATTTAGTGTGTCAACAATGACCTGAAAAGTTCCCCGGTTAATATACATTTTGACATATTAATTGTATTTATGTGGTTATAGCCACCCAGAGGCAGGTTTTTCTTATACCCCTACTCACCTCCTTTTCACCGTCCGTACTGCAAGTTACCGACCGACTTTTTTTCCCGTTGATTTATGGCCCAAACGAAGTTATTAACATTTTATTATGTTAATCGGGTGCGCCGCCGAACAAGGAAGCTTTCAAATTTAGCGGGCCGTGCATTAAAATGCGGCCCATCAAATTGATAAATCAGCGCCTAACTGGGAGATATTATAGTATTTAGTTAATTTCCTTTTTTAAAGTTGAAAGAGAATCAAAACACAGTGGCTTCTAGGCTGACATGTTGACCATTTCCAAGTTCCCTCACAACTTCTTTTCACCACAAGTTTAATTAAGCGTGCACTCTGAGCGCCTGACAAGTTTATGATACAAAAGTTCACTGAACTTAACATCTGTCCGGCGGGGTTAGTACCTGGAAGGGTGACCTAAAAAATATACCACTTTGTAACAGAAGGATAGGAACAAAAATTCTATTTGAACGCTAAAAGCTAGCGAACTAAGAAAGGTACAGATTTTGTTAGCTTGCCTTATGCAAAACAAATATTGATGCAAAAGTAAATAATATTGAATGAATGGAATAGATTCCAAACAAACTGTGATGCTGCGTCGGTGGGGAAGTGGTATACAAAAATTTGGTTTTATCAACGGAGTAGATAAGTAAACGTAAATTCACCACCGTAAAGAGATTCTAAAAACTGACCGTTTCGAGCGTTAGCC
>OX421446.1:12442696-12445196 GCA_949126865.1 Montipora capitata
AGAGGCAAAAATCCCTTACTATTTCAATTGCTTGCGTGCAAACAAGACACAATCCGTGTCACAAAGCATATGCAATTAAATAAATTTCTGACAGTTCACATCAAACCCTTCTCGAAAGAACCTTGACTGTATATAATGAAGCACAAAAGAGACAACAAGCTTTCATTCTAATAATTCTTCACTGTCACATTTTCAAATTGTTGAGTACAAAAGTAAATGTAAATTGCCAGACAACTAAGATGCGACTTCAGTAAACTCTGTCATGCATTCAAGGCGTTCGATTTCTTCAATGTTTGTTAAATCCATTAAAAAAAAAATTGCCATTTGATTTTCAGTGTTTTATATAATTATACAAAGTTAGTAAAATATTAGAAACAAAGCGCGCTTGATATCTAACGACGAAAAATGAAATTGTTATCGAAGACCATTACTCGTCGCTAGCTTTAAACGTCATTCGCGTTACAATGACTTTCGACGCCACTGAATTAGTGAAATTTCCAATTGTTACCGGAACACTGTGCAGAATTGAGTACAAGTAAATACAAATAGCCAGACAACTGAGATCACAGATCCACTTTATGGATTCCTTCTCTGTCTTTGTTGAACCCATACTGAGTTAACAGAGAATTTTTCATTTGGTTTCGGCAGTGTTGTACATAACAGCACACTTGGCAAAATATTAGAAATACAGCTCACTTCGATTTCGGCTCGACGGGCGAAAGATTGTTGTCGAAGTCCATTACTCGTCGCTTTTAAGAATCCAGATATCATTATTTTTCACCGCCTGTCTTGTTTATCCAATTGATGTTCCATTCTTGAGCTCCATAAGGGTTTATTTTGTTTAAAGATTCACTAAAACGCCATTAGCTTTACAATGCGACTTTCGACGCCATTGCAGTTTAATTAAATGTTCTCCTGTGTGCACCAGAATCTACGTATTACCCCAGCCCCCTCAAACCTAACAAAATACGCAGAGAAGACTCTATGCACAAAGACACCATTTAGCAGGGGAGGGCACTAAGCATCTCGTCCCGGTTGCATGTAAACAGCTGGTACAAGTTCAAACCGGTCTAAATTCGTCCCGGTCTCATGTAAATTCCCCCTTAGAATACACCTCGTTAGTTTTTTCCGCCAACCTTCATGATACAATTGACCTCAATTGTAGCATTCGCATGCAATCACAGTTTTGAAACCGAGATGAAGCGTAATTGTCCGTTATTATATAGTAATAATTGAATCTGTTTATATTTTCCACTTTGTTAAACTCGGTTGTTAGTTAGTAATACGTAGTGTACCGGAGTGACAGGCCTGCACGACTCCCTAGAGCGTGTTTTAGCCTTTCAGTTTTGTAATTTGGCTCTCACAAGGATATATTTGATTGACCGCCCTCTTTTTGTAATATATAAGGGACGGGTTTTTTAGATTTATTTGAGCAATGGTTGTCGCTCCATTAAATGCCAGTCCTTCATGAGGATTTGTTTCACTTTCGTCGCTATTGGGCGAAGAATAAATTAGTAAAAATAATGGTTAATTAAGCGTAGGTACTTGAAAACTGTGTTCGATCACCTTAAAGGCATCGCCACATCGTTCACAAGTAAAAGAATAGTCGCCATGAATTGTCTTCTTGTGCCGCGTTAGGTTTGTCATCTGGCCATGGGTGAACTCTTTCTCACAAATATCACAGATGATAGCCACTTTACGAAGGAGGTGTTCTTCTTTGATCCACACTCTGCCAGCACTCGCGCGTTGAAATAAACGATGCTTCCCCGGTGGCACAATTTATCTTGGTATGATTATTAATTTGGCTGAAAGTAGTCGTCATTGTGGCGTCAATTGGGCATGTTCAGGCGTGTGGACATAGCTCATTGTGCTACTAACGTTTTTCGGGGAAATAGGTGATGCTGTAAGGGTTGTTCATTCACTGTGCTTCAGAAACCTCAGACTTCTTGTGCCATTTTGTATGAATTACCAATGACGACTCTTTGACAGAGAAATTTCTAATCATAAGTTACACTCTTTAATTGTAATAGCTTTTCTTTAACCTGTCTAAAGGTGACTTCATCTTCAAGTGAAAGTGAGCTTGCTAAAAATGGAGGAGGAAGACATTTCCTCTGATTTATATATATGGGAAATACTAGTAATACAGTGACTACTAATTACCACAAATGAACGAATAAGCAACATTTTCCTCCTCAGCTCTTCACAATCATGATTTTAAATAGTTTTTAGTTGTTATTTCAGGAGTACAATACAGCCTGATTATCAATCGCCCATTTGAGTTTAACTTTGGTTGACGGATTTTTGCATTGATCAGTTTCATTTCTGTCGTGATATTTTTCGTCTAAACGGAAAAATTACTTCTGGTTACTTTAGATGCAATATCTCATATTTTTAGGGGTAAGTGGAGAATATGAAACAGTGCATCTCTTTTAATTTTGGGTCTTGTTACAGCCATTGCTTTTGTACCTTCAACAACTTGACGACTTTCCATTTTGATTTT
>OX421446.1:12450196-12470196 GCA_949126865.1 Montipora capitata
ACAACGCTGAACCACTTTCGATTTGTTAAATCCCTCATAGACACCAGGATCCCGTCGACTCGGAAACCACCAGAAAAGTGTCTTTAAGAGACAATTCCTAAAGCTGTCCAGATAAGTGTTAGGATCACTCCTCCCGTTCGTCATAAATCCCCACTTCAACATATGTTTCAGATAAACTCAGGTTCCAGTTAAATTGGTATTTACTTAATTGATTAATTAATTAATTAATTTGTTTGTTTGTTTTGTCACTTGAAAGAAATGTCAGAGTAAACTTGACTGCTTGATTTTTGAAATGTTTTTTATTCGCAAACTTAAACCAAATCTGAACAAACAGAGTGACTCGATACGCGCGAAGTTATTTACTTAGCGTTTCTTCATACGGCAATTTTTTTATTCTTTTGTGTGTGTGTATTGTTTCTATGTAAATATTCTAGAGTTTTGGTCAGTATCTTATTAGCATTTTTGTAATCGGTTACATATATTTTAGCGCGTTCAAAATTTTTACTGTTCAACTTGAAAATGACCGTCGAACGGTCGAAACGTCGTTGTTTTTTAACGTTAACTTTTATAGTGAAATCCACTTGCAGATGACATGAATTTAAGAAAAAGAAAAACCTAGTAAAGAATAGTGACGGGGAAGCCTGAACTAGAAGCCTGGGGCTTATATGAGGATCCAGGCTCTCCCCCAAGATTAGTCAAAGTATTAATTTTGTAATACGTCATGACAGAAGCCCATTACCCAGAACCTCCATTTTCCATATTAACCCTCTGAGTCTACCCTTTCCCGTATCTTTTTATTTTATTTTAGAAGCACCTTCCAGGGGTCGACTTAAGTGGGTTTTTTCACAATAGCCAATCATAAAAGACCTATGGTCAGCCATTTATTACGTTACATACGTATGTGACGTTTGTGAATTACATCACGTATGTTCTCAGTCACATACGTCACATACGTCAAAATATAGTAGTTCTAAAAATAGAAAGATACGGGACAGGGTTGACTGAAGGGTACAATACAGATGGACTGATATCCATGTATAATAATCAAAACTAATCCTAATCAGACCCTAATTTCTCTTTAGGCTTAATTTAGGTTCCAGGAAAGTTTTGTTCCAATTATGATCTGAGTGCATATTCAACCTAGGCAAAATGAGAATTGAAGTGCGCGTTATAGACGAAAAAGAGGAGTGATTCTCGCACTTAACTGGGCAATTTAAGCAGTTGTGATAGACTCCAGAAAATTTCAGATGGCTCCAAACATTCATTCATTTCATTCATCAAGTCGTTCACTGATGAGCCCAACAAATTGACCTGATCCCAACTAGCTAGTTGGTAAAGCATTCCACCGGTATCGAATAGGTGGTCATCGAGAGCCATAATAGGGCCGTTTATACGAGAGAAAATAAGCCGCGGCTAACTCTGGCCGCGGCTTACGTAAGCCACAAACACCCCGTATAAATGGTACGAAATCCACGTTCACGGCTTTCTCAAGCCGCGGCTTATCCTGGCCAGGGAGTTTATACTCGTATAAATAGTTCCTTTCGCGGCTTACGTAAGCCGCGGTTTATTTTCTGTCGTATAAACGGCCCTAATATTATGGCTCTTGGTGGTCATGGCTTCGATTCCGGTTTGGAGTCACCTGAATTTTTCAGGTGTTTTTAAAGAGACAATTGCCTAAATTGTTCTGATAAGTGCGAAGTCACTTCTCCCTTTCTTCTATAACTCGCACTTTAAATATACATCATTTTATTCACCTTCTTGAACATGTCTTTTAGTATGTTATCTACTAGTAGAGAAGCTCAGTTAATGCGCCGATCAAATCAAATCTTCAACACCCCCCCTCCCCCTCCCGGGCATTTGACTATCTTCTGTGCCCTGGGAGTGGGGAATTTGACCTTTGCCTGCGTGGGGTGAGGAAAATTGAACCGGAAGTGTCATGATTTTTTTTTTTTCGGGCGCCGAAGTCGCTAACAGCTATAAAACACGTGTTTGGATGAGATGGAAGTGTTTAAAGGCCCACCTTCAACCGACAGGCTTTGCGTGCCGTAGAACAATTTTCATACATGAAAATCCAGCCAAAGCTGAAATTTATCCAATCAGATCGCTGTGATAAGCAATGCGAATTTCCATAGCAAAAACAAACGGTCGAAAAGCCTGTCGGTTGAAGGTGGGCCTTTAAAGGAAGAGATATAGCATTTGTGAGCGACTGGCTTACAAAAAAGATCCTCAAAAGTTGTCTGCAAAGGAATTTTGGCTGCTTAATTCGTCTTTGTCATACTACAGAGTGGATACAATGTGGTACGTTTTCACAACCTCCATTTCATTTTTAAAGCTCTGAATGACGGTAAGTTTCTTTCAGAGGCAATCAACCGACATTGAACAATTTAAAATGTATGCAGTCGTAAACACTCTATGCTCTGTTGTTGATAAGTATACATTTCCGTCGTTAAACAACCTTTGCCGTGTTTCGGGGTTAGAGCAGCTTATACTTGCTTATTGACATTGTCCTACTTAATTAATTCAATTTTCAAGTCGCTTTCAATAGTTTCAATATTTAATATTGTGTTTTTGTAGCAGCTCAAGTCTGGTAAAAACGGCATCATCATATAAAGTGTCACGAAACATGTGTTACAAGCTTTATTTAGACCACAGGAGCCGGCACAGTCGGTTAGTGTGCGGCTTTGGTGCAAGAGGTCCTGAGTTCGATTCCCGGATCTCGCATCCTTGTTTCGACTCCTTTCCTTTCCGTGTAGCTAAGTAGCTTTAAATACCCGTAAGACGGAGCACTGATGGAGAGGGGGGAGCAAAATGATCCACATTTTATTTGGCAGCCATTATGAAAGAGGTCTATGATACCATTTCTTATTTCGTGAAGTTTCGATCCGTGTCAAATTACTCGTCATTGATTAAAGTTTGAACTAACTTATCGTTGTTCATTTTAATTTTCCATTTCACCGTTCCTCTTACTTTGAGGTATGCGTAAGTTTAAATAACTTGCGTTCGTAAAAGAATAAACCTCTCCATAACAAGATTATTTCCAATCGAAAATCAGTACCTGGTCAGCGGTCAACTTTAAAAAAAAAACGGCATGTACTAAAACCCGAAACACCGAAACGAAACCATCGGAACGAAACCACCGAAACCACCGGAACCGCCGAAACCATCGAAACACTGGAACGAAACCACCAAAACCACCGAAACAATGGAATGAAGCCATCGAAACGAAACCACCGGAACACACGAAACAGCTATAAAAACTTGAACAAAACCATCGAAACTGACTCGATTGCAGTATAAAATTTGACCTCCGGGCTGATTGTCGCTTATAATAATTTCTCGAATGGTTTCCTTCAAGTTTCCTGATTCAGTTGCTCTTTATTCACAATCTTCGCAGATTCCCTAAGCACACCAGAAGATTCTTTCATTTCATTATTTTTCCTTTATTAACTATGTCAAGCAATGATGCGCACACGGCGAGCAAGTGAAAATGAGGTTGGAATAGTGCAAAGACCAAGGCAACAACCAAAAATACGAGGTGACGACAAAGTTATGATAAAAGAATGTTAACGCATTTGTAAATTATTGTATTATTGAAATGTTCTTGCATTTCGAAGAGATAGTTAATGGTGGAGACTGAATTTACCAAGTCTGTTGTGTGCTTGTGCAGAAGGGAACAACTTTGAACAAAACGACTAATTTTACTTACAGTGAAACTACATCACGAGTGAAAGAATTTCAGAAAATCTGGTCATTTTGGCTGTTTCGATAGCTGTTTCGGTTGTTTCGCAAGTTTCGTTTCGGTGTTTCGATGGTTCCGGTGGTTTCGTTCCGGTGTTTCGATGGTTTCGGCGGTTCCGGTGGTTTCGGTGGTTTCGTTCCGATGGTTTCGTTTCGGTGTTTCGGGTTTTAGTACATGCCAAAAAAAACAGCTGACCTCGGTTAGCTCTAATCTTGAGCCCGCGATATGGTCACGTGATACTGGTCAGCGGATACCGAGGTGTCAATAGACCCAAGTCACGATGGCCGCCGTGTTGGATTTGCTGTTATCATGCAAATTAGCTACACACTTCTGAGGGGGCAAACAACACAAGTACGAGAGGTTATAACGAACATCATAGCCACACAGATGATTTTTTTCACGTTCATTGAAAGTTTATCACCTAAGCAGTAAAATAGAATGACTACACAAGTTACTTCCATGTTTTTTAAGTGAAAAATGAGCAGCTAACGAAGTAGAAAGTCAAACTGTCAAAGGCAATCAAAAGATATAGAATTATTATAAAAGGTACTTAATTCTAAATACTAAAAGGGACTTTTAGCAATGTTATTTCAATATTTCGACGAGCCGATTTTCCGCAATTTACTTTTTTTCCAATGTTTACCCCCCAGCATAACACATGGCTAATTTGCATGACAATTTGAAAACCAACATGGCGGCTATCGCGAATAAGGCCTATTGATCAAAACATGGATGGACACATGGATGTCCAATATCAAAGATGTATGCTGCAAACTAGCATGGTCACATTGGCATACAGGGCATACACGGTTGATGACGTCATGGCTATAATACCAAAATTTCTCGCATCGATGGGTTACCATATGAGGCTTATTTAGCAACAGAACGGGAACGTTAGTGGCGACGGCGCGCTCAGAAAAAAAAATACCAATGAAAATTCAGAATAGAGTAGACTCCACTCTTTTCTTCTCTATTGTAAATTCTTATTGGTTGTTTTGCTGCGCGCGACGTCGCTACTGACGTTCCCGTTCTGTTGCTAAATTAACTTAATTTAATTCCCTTGAAATTGTTCTACTATCAAACTTTTTTGGAAACTTGGCATAATTAACATTCATGATATGAACATTAAAAAAAAATGCAATAAAAAAGTGGGGTCACCGTGCAGCAGGCTCTTAAAATGGGGTATTTTTTACTTTTTTCGCGTTAAAAATTCGAATCACCTTCATACATAATTAAGTCTTGGTTACTTCAAAGACACAAAATTTTATTTTGAAAATAAAGCTTCTTTTATTGACATAAGCAGTAATGCTTCATTTACGCCGACTTTGATTCCCTGGTTGTGGGAATAGTACACTTTTTGGGACAGTTCCGTGGTTAGCTTAAAGTCCTCGCCTTGGGTAAAATACACCCAGTACGGAACTGTTTTCCAAAAAAAATTCATGTTCTACTATCTAACCTTTTTTCTCCTTCAAATATGTTCTTTATTAGACTGTTCTTAGCAAATACCTGAAAAAAAATTGGGGGTCACCGTGCTCGTTTGAGAGAAAAGGAGCATTTATTTCGCTATCGGGTTTAGTTTGAGCGAAATCTCTTCGTTTTGTATGCGCACGTGCTCATGTGCGCGCGCTAATGACGCGAAAATCGTGCGCAGTAGGAATGCGCAATGCAATACTAAAGAATTACCTTAATTTCTTAACTATGGTTCCCCGCGCGCGCGCCTTCGCGCGCGGAGCTCCGCAAATACTTAGCCCACGCTTCTTTCAGGCAGCTGACTCTCACTAACGTCTTAATCCCAGAGAAGACCTGGCACCTTAGCTTTAGGCAAGCTGGCCGCTAGGAAAATATACCAGCTACAAGCGATAGGAAGAAGAGAATATTAGCATGGGCAACGAGCGCGTATAATACGAGTTCCAGTCTGAGGAAAATACTATTATAGAATTAAGTTTTAAATGGGTTGCTAGTGTTTCCACTTTTTCTAGTTGACTAGACCTTTACAGCTGTAAACGGTGAAAAGCAAAGGCAATTTCCTTTTGACAAACTTGTACTTCCCGCTACGACTTTTCGATGTAAAGTTGTCGCAGTCCATATTACCAGGACAACTTGAGCACGCAGTATGGATGCGCAGTAATGTGATTCTTTCGTTCTCTATTTTTACTCTGTTTTACACTGAAACCGCTCCTACCAATGTATTTTAAGGATACTTCGTCCACAATGTACGAAGTAAATGAGATGGAATAAACGCGTTGGACTTACGATATTGCAAATTAAAAGTCCCTATTGACAGGTCTGCACCGTGCCGTCGGACTACTTCAGTGTTTGAAGTAGTGATCTTTTTCAGCAACGGCTCATTTTTATAAGACTCCAGTGTTTCGATATCTGTTTAAGATTTTTAACTGCTGGGAATTATGTAGTGACAAAAGGCACATTCCTCCCTTAAGCCTTTTTCTTTTGTGTAAGAGCCGATGACCCCCGACAGACACCTTTCAATGATTGCATGTTTTCTGATCTTACCACGTGCGTTGCTTGAACTTCTCGATGCTCTAGGCTTCAAATGTTGTTGTCGAAGAGTTAGTCCTAAGCAGACACATTGCTTGACTTTTAATGAAGCCATTCTTTATACCTTCCTGTCCCAAGTCAATATATCTTTTCAATCTTTGTGGCTTGGTCTGTATTGCTTTGTTGCATTTCAATTTCCGCCATGGAAATATCAGCAAATGACAGGGGCATCCGTCTAGAATTTTTTTGAGCGGAGTAAGAGTCAACTTTGATATTGGAAATAACACGCAATTTGAAGATTTATAACTTCTACAATTTTCGCTAGAGTTTGTTCAAGTATCACACTTTAGGCAAACGTTCCTAAAATTTTCTGGAAAAAAGGACGATTATGTAAATGTAAAGTTTTCGATCAGATCCGTCACGATTGCTAGAATTTTCGGACGAGGAAAAAAAGCCACCTAGAAATTTCTGCAGACCTGAAATTTCCTTAGAACATCCGAACAGATAAATATTTTGTAGGTCAGTCACGTTAAGGTATTGTGGAAACCGTTTTAGGTCATTCAGACGAATTTTGAGACATCCGGTCGTTGGGTGTCCTGCTCAAGAGAAACAGAGGGTTGAACCTGTGCCATGATCCATTTAAGAATTGGTTCATGCTTAGCGTGGGTATATCGAGTTTTTTAAATGACTGCAAAACTCTCGCGCGCTTATTGGCTAATTTTTATTGTCAATAAGCGGACAGACACATAAATTTATAATCTATGCGTTTCGAAGAGTTTAATTTATGCAAAATTTTGTGTCACTTTTTAACCAATAGAAAGTCTCCGTTTTTTCCATTAGCCAATACGAGAGCGAAGCAAGTTATGAATTTGGTCGCGTCTGATTTAATAACATTGAAGTTTCTCACATTTTTGTCTCGCGTTCTTCTTGTGTTTTGACTCAATTTTGACCCCTCTGCCTTTTTGTTATTTGTAAAAAACAAATTGATGTCAGTTTTTCATGCGTCTGTCTGCGGATCCACTCGGCTATCGCCTCGTGGATCCACAGCTACTTTGAGAATGTTATGACGAAATTTAAGATCAATAACTGGACAGACGCATGAAAAACTGACATCAATTTGTTAAATAGTTGCACGCGAGAGGTTACTAAGCACTAGAAAAGCGTAAGAGACTGATGTTTTTGAACATGTTTCAGTGTAGCTGTATTTTAATGAAATTCGGATTTAATGTTCTTCGCGCTTTTCCATTTTGTTGATTTTGTAATTAATTTGTCTTTGGCAGGTTGAACAAATGTAATAAAAACAACGATAACAACAAAAGTTTCTACCTGAAAGTTGCCACTTGCGGCCTTTTAGTTCTTGTTGAATGCCTTTCAAATAAAATTTTGTGCATTTTTTTTGTGTGAAACGGGCCCTTTTGTGCTTCGTTTTCGTTACCCTGGTTGATTCCTTGCTTGATAAAAAGTCAATGCTGGGAGAAAAATTTGGCTCACGGTCCTCCCTGGGTTCTTTTATGTACTTCATTTACTGTCAACTACAAGGAACTCGCAAAACTCGACGAAAACTTTGGATATAAAATGAAACTGCACACGTCGGTCGTGCGTATATATAAAGAGAAATACACCATAGTCGCTTAATAGGATTTAGATTGGACTAGCACACGCACTATAAGATAATTAGACTTAACATGAAAAGGACGTGGTCCTTTGCTTTGCCCGTGAAAAATTTAAATGTACTGAAGTTCCATTTTTCTTGCGAATTGTTTAAAATCCAGCAAGAGTTGCTGCCTTATTCTAGTTTTCGTTAGTCGCGTGCGTTGGAATGAATTTGAGACCAGAGTACGTTGACTTGGCTGTCAGGTACCATTGATGGCTTGATAAGTGTGTGGGGAATTTTTCATTTGTGTCTCTTTCCTAATTCTCTGGCTAAACGCCTGTTTTTCAAGATGTTTCTACGCCTTTTGTCTTTTTGCAATGTATTGGTTGTTGTTGCGGTGACTACCGTTGGTATAGTCAGATAATAACTGTTATAAATTTTTTAAGATGTATAATATTTATGCAGTAAGTAACGTCATATATTTTTGAGGGAAGTTGTATATTTGGGCAATAAGGTCCAGTTCAAACGTTGAACTTTTCATGCACCGAACTTAAATTCTATTTGGGTCGACCCAAATAGTAAAGTTCTTTGGATTGATTCAAGCACGGTGGAACTTAATTTGTCGAACTTATCTCTAATCACGATGTACAATGCTTTCGTGAAAGAAGGGAATTGCGGGACGCAAAAATAATTATACAAATGCATGCATTTTACTCGGCACATAAGAATTTCGACGTTTGAAATGAAGTCGCTCCACAGTCGATTTTCCCATTTAGACCACTCGCACTTAATTCTTAGGTCGACCCAAATTAGGTGGGTTGAACTTAATTGATTCAAACGTCGATCTTTTCATGTACTTTATTGAATGAATTAGGTTCGTTACATTTGAGTACACGAAACGGTTCGACGTATTACTGCGTAGCTGGTGGTATTGTAGGCGCGCGGTATTTCAAAGTCCTCCTTCCTACAATACCGGCATCTACGAAGGCTATTTGTAAGTCAAGTGTATTTTAGTGAAGTTGCTTGGCTACTGAAGGTAGAAAACAGTCAATTTTATAGCCAGAAAAACAGATTTTAATTACCGGATTTAAAAAGTGGGCGGACAACACGAACCAATTTCATTTGATCTGGAACAATTCCCTAGTTAATCGACAGATCAATAGTATACCCAGAGTTAGTGGTGGTCCCCTCCACTAACTCTGGTATACATTGTACCTCAAAGGCATAGGATTGATGATTTGGTGTAATATTACAGTGAAACCTCGCCGTTAACGAAATGCTAAGGGACTGGAAATTAGTTCGTTAAATCTATCAAGATTTGGTTACTTCGAAAAGTTAAATCGTTATAACGAATTTTTAGACCCGGGTCTTAGACCAACATCAGAAATGTTCGTTATATCGAGTTATAGTTAATTCTTTTTGTAGCGTTGCTCTATGCTGTACCCAGCTCTGAATTGTAATTTGTTAAGATCTGTGCCTACAGTTTTCACATGTACAGCACAAAGCTGCGCGTTACGCGTAAACTGAACACTGAATCATGTGATAGTTAACTAAAGGTTTTCTCTGTGTACGAGTTCCAGTATCGAAAACTACTTTAGATGCTATATAAAACAGTCATGTAGATTTCTCGATTTTGACGGCGTATGTTACGATTTTCATCGTTGTGGATCTGTTTTGTAATCATGATTTGCTGTGTTTTGATATTTAACGAGTTACGACTCCTTTCCCTGCTGTTGTCGAGTGGACTCGACATAGGATTACGTGACTCCCACTGCGGATGTCGAGAATACTCGACACGAGAAATTGTCCCAAAGTTCTGCTCGAAATTTGTTTCTATAGGGGCATGCATGGAATGGGATTGTTTCCCATAAACAATATCTATGTCTATCGTGGTAGATTTTACACTTGGACCTCCTTTCGTTACACGGAGGTTCATTATGTCGAGGTTCTGTTTCATACATTTTACTGCAACTTTGGCCGGGCTAAGGAGTATCGTTTCGGCGTTGTATCGAGGACTTCGCTATATAGAGGTTCGTGAAATCGAGGTTCCACTATACTAACATTTCAAGTTCCCTTCATATTAGCTCTTACCACATCTTACCTTCCTAGTAGCTGGTAGGGGCGCTTTGCAAGTCGTAATAAGCAGTTCGATATGATATTAATTCCTATATATTTTTCATTACTCTCGTTGAATAAAGTAGGAATTTTGAGACATTTTTTTATAGCACGTTTTTGTGTTTAAATGGACCGATTTTCAAAGTGCCGAAGATAACCACTAGATAATCCTGGACAATATTTTAAGATCATTCATAAGTTCCTAGCATGCGAACAGAGACGTATTTCCGGCGACCGTCGTTTCTCTCCTCCGAAAATAGCAGGGAAGAGAAACCACGACCGGCCCGAAAATACGCCTGTGTTTGCAGGCCGGTAAGTTCCTAGTCCATACCTAAAAACGTTTTGTTGCTTGAGACCGCGACTTCCGGCCCTATCCCCAAAAGAATGTTACCAAGCAATAGCTAAAATAGGTAAATGACCTGAGGTGTCTATGACGAAAATTCCAGTAACTAGCGGATTACAAAGGAAATTTTTGAATCATATTATCAATACTATGAACTCATTGCGATTTTGAGACGACAATGCCGCATTTAATTGGGGTTTAGTTGGGATAAAGTATATTCACCTATTGGGCGGAGTCGCGAAATGGCGGCGCGTATTTACGTAAAGGGAAAAAACAATGGCATACATACCACCAAGAAAGGAACCCGTAAAATTGTGAAAACGATAATTCAAAAGGTTAGATTAATAATCTCCCGATAAATAACAAAAGTTATTTTGTATTGCCCAAAAAGTGTATTTACACTTTGTACGATGGTATTGACATCGGTGTCTGGCGCGTTCAGTTTCATGTGAGAGCGCAAATACCGATTTTTCTAGAGTTTTGTTTATATACGTAATAGGTGGATTGCGATACAAAACTTACAACGATTTCAAGACGCCAATACCGCATAATATCGGCGGCTAGTTGAGAGAAAATATATTCTCGTATTGGGCTCCGTTGCTTCACGACTCCGCCCCATACGAGAATGTATTTTCTGCCGACTAGCCCCCAATATTATGCGGCATTGTCGTTTAAAATCGCAATTAGCTTATAATTAACTATATATTAATTGTAGATTGATCGGTATTTGCTTGCATATAGACGTATAAACTGTAATTTCATTGGTTATAGTAAATAAGGTCATACAGCAATTGAGTAAAAGGAGGTTTTTAAGTGAATAATTTGGAATATAGTTTGCAGGAGACTCTCTGTACAGCTCTTCTTCAGAGTCCTCTCGAAGCATGAAGCCTACTTTTGCAATCACAGTCGCTGCAGTCGTATTTATTCTAGGCGGCATACAAGCTCTAGGTACATGTTATATGTTCTGTAAGATTTAACACCGCTTGCTCATTTAATTCTCATCAATATCAACACAATTGCACCCAACTTCTGGTTTCTGCTCCCCTCATATACGCAGCATCACAGTTTTTCAGTTTGGCACTGTTCTTATTCTAATATCGTCTGGCGATAAGTGATCGTGTTCGGTCTTATCTGGGGAACTTTCTTGTTTATTATTTCCTTATTAAGGGTGATTAAGGTGAAGGTATAAGTTATTGTTACATCACAATAGTAAAGCTGCTTTATCAGTGATACATGGCCGGTTATCAATAGTTACGGCATCATTGACTTGCAGGGTAAATATTTTTAAACCTTAAAGTTTCCAGGCTGCCATATTAGTCTTGAAATTGTCTTTAATTTTTCGGGAATTGCTGCAAAGTGTTTGTAGCTTGGTTCACGCCTTTTACTTTGATGTACACATGCGCAGACCGAATATTACTGCTTTCGACTGAGCCATATATATGTTTCATCTCTGAAATTGGCCGCAATTCCCTTCCAGTTGTCTTTCTTCAATTCAATATTTTAACAGGGGTGCTTTATTGAATCTGGTACAACATAAAAGCTTTTGACCCAAAATGTGTTAATTCTGGGGAGGATAAGAAAGAAGGAAAAGGGAAAAGTATTTTGACGAAAATATGTCTCAACAAATTACGCTTAAAAAGTTAGTTTGGACAGTATCCTATTATCTAGCTAATTTACTGGAGTAACAATTCGAACACAAACGTTTTTCTTTATTAATTAGAATGTGGAATCAGTGGAGGTGATTTAGGAAAGCGAGTTGTCAATGGCACAGATGCCACCGCTCATTACTGGCCTTGGATGGTTTCACTAAGGTACAATAGACGCCACATCTGCGGAGGATCTTTGATAAAAGTCAATTGGGTCGTCACAGCTGCACATTGCGTTAACGCAAGCCAAATCGGTCGTTACACAGTTGTTGTGGGTACGTATTACAATAGTTCTCATTAGAGGTACCTGCAAATAAGTCAATGAAGGGGTAGTTTCTAAAGAAACTGTGGTGCTGCGTCGGTGGGGAAGTAGTATACAAACATTTGGTTTTATCAACGGAGTTGATAATGTAAATTGGCCACCGTACAGAGATTCTAAAAGCTGACGTTTCGAGCGTTAGCCCTTCGTCAGAGCGAATCGAGGGATTATGGGTTACGTGTAGTTTTTATAGTAGAGTAGGAGCTACGCTATTGGTGGTAACATGGCAACGTGAAAAATAGGAATATATTAGTTAAATGAAAAGCGTTCGTTAATACCGTGAGGATTAAGGGTGCCGATTTGAAAGATGAATTTTTGTTCCAGATTCTTGCGGCTTTCCGTGGCACCTAGATGTAGGGAAAGGCCGCAGATAGCCATGTGTTTTTTGGAGTGGTTAGGCAGATTAAAATGGCGAGCGACTGGCTTAGATGCATCCTTGTCATTCTTCTCAACATCGCGAAGATGTTCGCGGAATCGGTCACCTAGTCGTCTAACTGTCTCGCCAATGTATAATTTATTGCATAACGTACAGGTTATGCAATAAATGACATTTGCGGAGGTACATGTGAAACGATCGGTGATCTTAACAGATCGCTTAGGTCCCGATATCTTGCTAGTGTTAACAATGAAAAGACAAGTTTTGCATTGTGAGCGCGCGCAATTGAAAGTGCCGGGTTGCTCGTTAGTTTTGAGCGCGCTTCTAACTAAAAAGTTGGCTACGTTTTTGTCGCGTTAGAAGCGCGCTCAAAACTAACGAGCAACCCGGCACTTTCAAATGCGCGCGCTCACGATGCAAAACTTGTCTTTTCATTGTTAACACTAGCAAGATATCGGGACCTAAGCGATCTGTTAAGATCACCGATCGTTTCACATGTACCTCCGCAAATGTCATTTATTGCATAACCTGTACGTTATGCAATAAATTATACATTGGCGAGACAGGTAGACGACTAGGTGACCGATTCCGCGAACATCTTCGCGATGTTGAGAAGAATGACAAGGATGCATCTAAGCCAGTCGCTCGCCATTTTAATCTGCCTAACCACTCCAAAAAACACATGGCTATCTGCGGCCTTTCCCTACATCTAGGTACCACGGAAAGCCGCAAGAATCTGGAACAAAAATTCATCTTTCAAATCGGCACCCTTAATCCTCACGGTATTAACGAACGCTTTTCATTTAACTAATATATTCCTATTTTTCACGTTGCCATGTTACCACCAATAGCGTAGCTCCTACTCTACTATAAAAACTACACGTAACCCATAATCCCTCGATTCGCTCTGACAAAGGGCTAACGCTCGAAACGTCGGCTTTTAGAATCTCTGTACGGTGGCCAATTTACGTTATCAACTCCGTTGATAAAACCAAATTTTTGCAAATAAGTCAGTTAGGTCCCGTCTGAAAAAAAATTATAAAAAAAAAGGGGGGGGGTAAAGAGCGCACAAATGTAACTAGGACACATACTTCCCTAAATAAATAGTTGTGTTTAAGTCGTGTCCTATTGGGATCAATCATTTTAGGTTGGGTTTTTCGTATTCCTAATTTTCTCTGAATTTACTATCATCGTTAATTTAGAAGACTGAAAGTTTGATATGGATTATGGGCAAGGGTCAAATTTGTTTTAAAAGACGACAGTTCAATTGCATGGATGACGAGCTCGAACCTGCCAGTGGGAATTGATTGAGCCGTCACCTAACCACTTGACTACAAAACCGCTAGATACGCAGAGTCAATATTTTAAATAATATTTGTTAATGCTGTATTATCATTCGGCAACAAACAATATCAAGCACTTCAAAAGGTCGGTTACCAAACTTCACGACAAAGCTAGTACTTTTTATTCAAAGGTTTGGCCTAATTACTCTTTAGCATTGATATTCTACGGAAAGAAGCGGTTCCTAAAGAGTAGAAACTCCGGCTTTAAATCCAGTCCAAGGATATTACTTTTATTTTCCTTCAGTTTTTCTCTGCTACCACAAGTCTTAGGACACAGTGTCCTAAATTAACGATGATAGTAAATTCAAAGCCAATTGGGATTTGGCGACAATCGTTGATTTAGAGAAGAGATTATGTCGGTTGTTTTCCCTCAACATGTCAACGCGGAAAAGTCTGGTAATGAGTATTCCAAGGAGTTGAGCGTTTCAACCGAAAATAGTTGGAAAAGTGTTCAAGTGGGAACCTCAAACGCTTCGACGTAAACCTGTTTGCCTACGTGTAGCCGTACCCTCCCCCCTGTCTCCGTTTTTTCATCGCGCGAGGAGGGTACGGCTATTCGTAGGCTAAAACCGGTCGCGGTTGAAACGGTTCATTCGAATAGAATACGATCTCAGTCATCGATACTAAATGTGGCCGGCAGAACATCCTCACTGTGGGTTTGCTGAGATAAGAATTGACTGAAAAATACACAGTTATGAATATGTTCACCATTTTTATGTAGGTTGTTTTTCTTCCAGGGTCTCACGATCGCACAGGCACGACTCAGTTTCAAAGGAGCTATAGGTTAAGGGCTATTATCAGTCACGAAGGATACGATCCCAATCGTTTACGAAATGATATCGCAGTTCTTCAATTAGAGGCGTCGATTGATTCCAGTTTACAGGTCAACGTAGTATGCTTACCGAATGCAGGAAACAGAGTTGAACCAGGAAAAATGTGTTACATAAAAGGTACACATACTCTTTTGTATGAATTTTTTCACCTTCATAATAAGTTCCATGATATTTCATCATGCAACCGTATCCGCAATCTTAGATTCCTGTATTAAATTTCCTAAACTTTCATAAACATCGGTAAACTAATGAAATCGAGCATTAACTTATATTTTTAAAGGTTATACGATTGTTTTGTTTTGGACTATTGCATCTGAATTTGCCGGATCGGCATGGTAACCTTATTTCTGTGTTTAAAGTTTCCTAAAAGTCTCATTAAAGGTTTGCGCGCTCTGTGTTTTATCGGCAGGGTGGGGTAGAACGGTTGGCGGTGGAAACGTTGCCAATATTCTACAAGAAGCTCTTTTACCGGTGGCCGATATTAACGCTTGTTCCAGAATATATGGTTCATTTGTCGATGACAGGACTATGCTATGCGCTGGAGGCGAAGGAATTGCGGGAGGTTGTCAGGCAAGTAAAGCTGTTAAATTCTGTGATCATTTACGGATATGCGCTATAGTTTTTGTAATTGTAATCCGATTTGTTGCTTTTTTGGATGCTCATATTTCAACATAGGGAGACAGTGGAGGCTCGTTTGTCTGTGAGGAAAATGGAAAATTTGTTCTGCGAGGAGTCGTGAGCTGGGGGCGCGGAAACTGTAGAACAGATCACTTTACCGTGTTTGCCCGTGTCAGCAGCTTCATAAACTGGATCAATTATCAGACTGGTAACACTGATAAGACATCAGGTATCATATTAGACTAGTGTTTTTTATTCTTTTACTTGGTAACATAATTGCTTAAAAGAAAAAGAGCCGGTATTTGCATTAGACGAACAGTTTAATTCCGAAAGCACGGAACACCGACACAGCTACGTTGTAACTCCCTTAAATTTTTCCATTTCACGAAAGTTCGATGTTAAAATTCCCAAAAGAAAATCCTATAGGTGATTAAAGGCCTTCCGAACAGACAATTCAAGGAAACGTTCCATTGGGTGCCCCTGGAGAGAGGAAAGGGGGTTTGGAAAGCTAGTGGAGAGGAGGAGGGGAGCGGTCGCAATTCTCTCCTTGCTAATAGAAGTTTGCACCAGGAGCTCATCGTTTGGAGCGAACAAATGGTACCCCACTTGATGTGCTCCTCTTCTCAGACAGGGGTCGGTTATTTTTATTTAGATTCAACTCCAACAATCAAATAATGTCAAAGCTCAAAGCATGGGGCAGGCGGTAAGCGAGAGTAAATGCAGGATAGTTCATCACGACTGGCTTTGCTTTTGGCTGTGGTCGGATAAATATGTTTTCCGTGTATTTCAGTTTAATTTATGCACTTTGCTTTTGTCTGTGATTGGATGAAAGTGACCGTTATGTGTTTTAGTTTAATATATGCGCTTTGCTTTTGGCTCTAATCGGATGAAAATGAAAATGTTCTCCCTCTATTTTAATTTATTTATAATTTATGCGCTTGTTACATAAACGGAGACAGTATGTGTTGCTTGACAAAATGACAAATATTTCAAAGGAAAGCTGTTGCAAACATGAACAGTTTGACATAACGATTACTTTAAGGAGAGACACCTACATATATAATTCAGTTGACCACTTTGAGGCCCAATGAAACACAATCAACTAAACGACAGAACAGCTTAACAGCAACAATTGTTAAGAATCCCGACTGGCCGGAGGCAAACCAGTTCAGTGGCTATTTACAAGAGTTTGCCGCGCGAGGTCGAACCAAGGACTACCAAGATGAAATTCAACGGAGCTCCTAGTTATACCGATAATTGCGAGTGCCACTCTCTACGGCTCTGGCCATTCCCCGAAGTATATTTTAGCAGTTAGCACCTTCCGTATTCCCATGCATTCGTTAACTCACCTTGTTCAATACAGGATGTGTAGACAACTCTCGTTTTTGCCAGTACTGGACATGGCTTTGTCGGCGAATCCGATATGTCCGGACAAATCTTTGCAAGAAAACGTGCAACAGTTGCTAAATGTAAGTTATTGTACAGCTGTCAACCACGGTTTATATATTTTAATTTTTACTTCCCAAAACTAAAAACATGCTGCAAAAATTGGGTCAAGTTTGGCAGGTTGCATCGAAGGGAAGCTTGGCACTCTTGGTGTAAGGGGCTCGAGACTTATTTCCGGTCGCCAATGCTGACAATATTTGTAGTTTAAATTATCTTCCTGTGTGACCATTATCTACTCTACTCCATTTGATTATTGGATTAGGAGTTAAATGAGTTAAGAGGAAGTATTAATAAACCTTACACCTTGTCTCAAACTTTAACAAGAGGTGTGACATCTCAAGTCAAGAATGACTCACATTTTCCCCTTAACACCGTACAAAAGGCTCCAGCATTATTAAACGATGCTGAAACAACCTTTTTTGGGAAGTTAGGTAATGCTATAAGGGGTGTTCATTCACTACGTTGATAATAAGGAACTTGAAGAGCAAGCGAAAAAATGATAATAATGTATGAGCTCCAAAACCTCAGGCTTCTTGTGCCATTTTGTACGACTTCCCAATGGCGATTATTTGACAGACAATTTCTCATCATAACTTACACTTTTCAATTATATAGTTTTTTGTTGTTACTTCAGGAGTAAAATACCGGCAGCCTGATTATCAATCGCCCATTTGAGTTTAACTTGATCAGTTCCATTTATGTCTTGTTATTTTTCGTATAAACGGAAAAAATTACCTCACTGGTTACTTTCGGTTTAATATCTCATACTTTTAGGGGTGAGAGGAGAGGTGAAACAGTGCATCTCTTTTAATTTTGGGAATTGTTTTTGTTCCTTCAACAACTTGACGACTTTCAATTTTGATTTTGCAGCTTTCATCTGAGATATGTGGATGGTTGAGGGCAATGGGCCATAATCTTTGCTTCTTGGTTAATTAGCGTCCCGAGAAGAGAAGACGGTAATTTAATAATTCCACAGCCGTTGGAAAGCACTTTGTAGTAATTCTTCAGACAATGACCAAAGACACCTTTCGTAAGTTGCACGTGTTTGTTTCATTGCGACATCTTAACTTTTGGGGACATCACTTAATTCCAAGCAGTAGACTTTGGAATTTACCCCAATGAAATACATCGTCAAGAGCAATAAAAGCTAATTTAAAACGACTACTGTGTGGAAACATTTGAGATCTGCATTACAAGAACACCGATTAATTTAATTTTGCAGACTGACTAGTTTTTGCGGCATTTTCCGTCTTTTATAAATAATCAGGCATACAGTAAATATAAGGGGAACAAAATATTGCTTTCAAAAGCTGTCAAGGGATGTACACGACATCTACTTCTATGAAAGGGAGAAGTGTTCCTTGCACTTCTCTACCCTGGACAGTTCACGCAATATACTGTCCCTCATAAACACCGGGATCCCGTCGACTCGGACTTCAAATATAGTTTGCAGATTAATTCCCAAATTAAACAAGACTTACCTGGAAGTTGAAGTTTGATAGGAATTCTACCGATCCAGGGAGATACTGAGGGATTACGTGAGATTGAGCATGTGACCAAGATCCATGTTTCAAAGAATGGCGAATGACTAGGTATCAAATGTAGTAGGGAGGGTATACGAGGGAGGGCACGTAATCCCTCAGTATCTCCTTGGATCGGTAGAATTTCAATCAAACTTCAACTTCCAGGTAAGTCTTGTTTAATTTGGGAATTCTACCTCACCAATTCGATACCATTCGGGATCACGTGAGATGTTCAAAGTTTGCTAGTCATGAGCCAGCTGTAATGAGTGTCAATGCATAATCATTTAATAACTATAGCATACTATAGAACAAGCTCAATGTCACCAATGGAGTACTTCAACTGGATAAACCTGAACTCAAACTGATGTATATTAGTACTAATGTCAACACTAATCAGACTTCTGATTAACAGCGGAACTAAGTATTCTGTGTCATGGGAGATACAAGTCACACTTCATTAAGTAAAGCCAATGCAAATTCACCTGTTGTGTGAACAGGTTTTTTGTAGTAAACTGCAAAAGTAGAGTCCTGTGTCCACCCCGCAGTTTTCATTATTGTGTGCAATGGTACACGAGACTTATGTGCCTGAGACGTTGAAGCAGCTCGAGTGCTGTGAGGGGTGAATATTGACGTGTCAACCCCTGAATCATGGAGAACAGTCTTGACCCATCTAGCTATAGTCGATTTGGATACTGCCTTAAATGGCCTTGTATAGCTAAGAAAAAGTTGAGTTGTTTTCCCTCTTACATCCTTTGTTTTGGATAAATAGTCATTTAAAATACTAACAATGCACAACCTTCTATCATGAGGATAAGCAGGTAACTCAATTTCACTCAAGTGATTACCAGGTCTGGTTTGTTTAACAATGTCTCCAATTCTAAATTTGTAAAATTCAGCAGTTACAGTCATATTTTGAATGTTCAACAAATGCACAGTTTGTGTTCGTTGACCAGACAGTAATGCTGTTTACATAACAGCTTTGAGTGTCAGGTTTTTAAGGTTAGAGGTGGTCAGGTTTTGCAGGTAATTCAGCACTAGACTTGTGTCCCATGTTACAGATGTTTTTGGAAAACATGGACGCTTGTTAAAGATGCCTTTCATGAATCTAGTAACCAGTGGATGCTGTCCAGCCAAGCGGTCTCCCAACATAATGAATGAGGACAGCGCTGATCTTGCTGTATTTAATGCACTGTAACTTAAGCCTTTGCGGAAAAGTGCAGTAAGAAACTCAATTACAGTTCCAAGAGGTGGTGAGGTAACACTGACATGCCTCTCACTGCAAAATGATAACCACTGTCTGATGTACAAGTCGTATTGCCTTTGTGTAGAGTCTCTCCATGAGGACATAATGATGTCTTTAGACTGTTCTGAAAGTCCATAACTTTCGAGTGATTGCCTGATACAAGAAATGCCGACAAAGTCATTTTTGGTAGCAGAGGATGTATAGCTGCAGGGTTTTGTGGGAGTAGAAGTGTCGATACTGATCTAGGAAGCAAAACAGGGCAATCAATGATCATTCGAGCAAGTTTTGCAAACCACGGTTGGCCATGGGTTGGCCACCATGGGGCTATTAGGATACCCTCAGCATGATCATTTTCTATCTTTACCA
>OX421446.1:12490196-12522696 GCA_949126865.1 Montipora capitata
ACAACTTTTCTCATTTTCGCCAGTGATGAATATCTCTTCCAGCCCAACAAGACTTCACACTCGTGCAATACTTCAACCCATCTTGCTTTTCTTTCACTCTCTTCAACTTCTTTTTGAGGGATCTCAATCTTACTCTCTGGACAAACCGTAACTGGCATGTATAGAAACTCAGGTCCACGATAGTAGCGGTGACTCATGTTGAGCTGATTTGGGCAAAGTCCTCGGGTGATGTCATCAGCAGGGTTGCACTCTGTTGGAACGTATCTCCAGTAAACCGTGCCCACCCCCAGTGTGGACTCCAGCTCACTCATAATTGTGTGAATCTCCGACACCCGATTGCCCACGAACGCTTTGTAATTGGAACTGGTATGGCCTATCCAATGTAGAACTGTAGTAGAATCACTCCAGAATGTTATCTTCTCTATCTTCATAGTCAACTCCGTTGCTAGAGTCTCAGCTAGGCGTGCTTCTAAGAGCGCTCCCATGAGCTCGAGCCTGCAGATCGACTGAGTCTTCAGGGGTGCAACTCGTCCTTTCCCAGCTACCAGTCTACATTTCACGGTGGTATCCTTAAACTAAAACTTTCGCTTCAAATAAGCGCATGCACCATAGGCATCCTGACTAGAATCGCAAAACACGTGTAAAGAGGTTTCTCTCACAGCTTTCATTTGACCAAGGAAGGCTCTGGGAATCTTGATCTCATCAAGTAGGGCGCTTGCCTTGAGATCCCGAGATCCCGGGTTCAAGACCCGCTCTGACCACTCGTTGAATTTGATCCTGGTAGTCCCTGGTTCAACTTCCCAACCGTACTTGTAAATAGCCAACTGGTTTGCCTCCAGCCAGTTGGAATTCTTAACAGTTGTTGTTGTTGTGTTCTGTCGTTTTGTTGTGTTTCATTGGCCCTGAAAAGCCCCTAAGGGGAGCGGTCAATTAAGTATGTATTGTATTGTATTGTATTGTATTGTATTGTAAGTGCTGCTGCTTCAATGTGCCACTCACGCCATTCTCGAAGATCAGCTTATCTCAAGTCGTTATCCCAGCTGTATTTCATGTGATTTAAATTCTGCAAGATGATCTTACTTCTAATTGTAAAAAGGGAGCACGAGCCCTCGAGGATCCCAAACTGAGAACGCTTGGCCAAGTATTTTCCTCCTCGTAGTGAAAGCATCTCCATTTAACACAGTAAACGTCAACATATCTTCCTCAGCATCCCATATGATACCCAAAGCTCTTTCTGTCGGCAGCTTATTCTCACCCAACTCAAGGAATCGTGGAGATGTGTCCTGTTCTGGGATTATTTGCAAGACTTCTGCGTCATTTGTCATCCACTTGTGAAGGATGACCACGACGCAGCAACTCAGTCATTTGCTTTCGCATCTCAATCGCTTCCTCTCACGAGTTAGTAGATCGCAGGCCATCATCAATGCTTTTACACCTAAGGGAAGATCTCCTCCATTCTCATCTGCATTGCGCCTCATTGTATAGTTCGCCCTGGATGGCGCTGAAACTTCTCCAAACACTGTTCTTTCGAACTGGTACACGCTCGGTTCCTCTTCTGCTGATTCTCTCCATAAGAACCTCATCGTCGGTTTATCACAATCTGGTAGGCGAAGCATATGGTACATCTCCTTCACATCTGCAGCCATGGCAATTCTTCCCTCACAGAATCCGAGCATAACTCCAAACAGGTTTGGCCCCGTGAAAATCTTATCGTTCAGACTTTCGCCCATAAATTTTGCTGATGCATCAAACACTCTTCTAAGACGATCGGGTTTCTTGGGGTTGATGAACAAATCACTTTGCTTTCGCTTTGTAACTCAGCTTCGCTAAGTTTCTTCACGTAGCCCTTCTTACCATCCCTGATGGACTCTGCATATTTCTGCTTCATCTCTGGGTTATTCTCAAATTTCTTCTCCAAGGACTTCAACCGTCGCTTAGCCATATCATAGTTGTTCGGTACAGTTGGATGCTCCTCTCTCCACAACGGTCCAGACACGTATGCATCTCCTCCTTCAATCCTCACTGTTGTCCGCTCCATGAGAGCAAGTGCTCGCTTGTCCTCGATTTAACGGGTTGGATTTGCTACCTTCACCACTCCCAAGGTTTCAATTTCTGACTGAGCAACGACCAGCCGTCTTAGATCTTCATCCTCATCTACACATCTTTCATACACTTTGAATGCATTGTAACTGAGGTGATGACACTTTCTGGTCACCTGGCAACCAGTTTGTTACTACCCAGCCAAGTGGGGTCTCAACACCATAGGGTACTCTATCGTCGCCTGAATACTCTGAGGGCTTCACAATTCTTTTAGGTAGAATTAGGTTTGAGTTGTTAGTTCCAATTATAAGATGCACTGGGCCCGAATCGGTGTCAGCAATATCTAAGTCCTTCAGGTGGCTATACTGGTACTTGATTGTTGACCACTTCAGCCTCTGATCGGGACCAGTCAGGTTTGGCACTGTCTTCACGTCTCGTAATTGGTACCTGACTTCCCCTTTTCAAACTCATGACACTTCTTGATATGCTGAGAAGTGAATACCTTCTGAGAATTGACGCCCTGAATTTCAAGATCCATCTCTTTGCCTTTGAGTCCCAATGTCACCGCCAAGCTCTCATCCATAAGGGTAGCATTACAACCCGAGTCACGCATGGCAATTACCCGCTGTTCACCGTTCTCCCCAAACACAACCAACGGTAATACCTCAACTAACGCACGACCACCAGCTTCACAACCTGAGAAAACAGAATAAATATACCGCTGATGCACCTCTTGCATCTGGCTTGAGGTAACCCCACTGTCCTGAGGAGTAGTCACCAAAGATCCCGCACTGTCTGACATTCTCGCTGATTCTTGTTTTGCTCTTCTCCGTTCCATAATCTTCAAGTCAACCTCATGAAGAAGTGTGTGGTGACGCATTGCACAACCATCAACCTTAAATCTGTCTCTACTACAACATTTGCTCAGACGATGGCCTGGTGATAAACAGGATAGACAAAGCTTGTGCTCATCCACAATATTTTCCCTCTCGCTCCCGGACGTTCGTTCGAACACTTTGCACTCTTGTAACCTGTGGTTAGTTGACTTGTCGAGGGGGCATCTTACCCCTACACTGCTGATGCGACAGTTTTCTCCGGTCATTCCTACAAACAATCCAGACACAAAATTTTCACTATTCTTTCGGGTACCCACTTTGACTGAGTCTGGTCGACTCCCATGTTGATAGTTGTGGCTTCCCTTCCACAAACTCAGCCCACCTACTACAAAGACGTACAGGGAGTTTGGCAACATATATTTCAGGAATTTGTGACTTCGACTCATGGACGAATCGATGCTCCTTGTATACAACAATCAACTTCGAGACTATCGCTTGATACTGTCTGATCTGCTCACTCTCTTTCACTATTGCTGGAAATTGTTCCACACGATTCTTAGCAGCTGATGCAACTGTGTCCACACGACCAACACGCTCGTCAAGTGCTTTCCAAGCATCTTGATATCTATCTGAACCAGGCATAAATTTAGCTAGGCATGACTTTTCACTTCCATCCATCGCATCTAGCAAGACTTTTAGCTTTTCTGTAGCTCCGTAAACTTCCTTATTATCAACTTCCACTTTAAAAGCTGCTTTGGACTTTGAGTATTCAAGGGGATTGCCGTTAAATCTCGGTAAACTCGGCTTCACAACTTTCGCAAATGCCGGTAGAATATTCTTAAACAACTAATCAAAGGTCTCCATTGAGAAGGGAGGGTGCCCTGTGGTATGGTTTTCACACGCTGGTAATTTTTGTTCATCGCTCAACTTAACTTTCTCTACTTTATATTGCCCTGTTAATTCCTTTGGATTTGTCAAATGTAACCTCGAAGCGATTTGTTCGGCAACTTCAGTATTCTGAGTATTAAGAGTGGAATTCACTCCCAAGCGAGAGACTCGATCATTTACACTATCAAATGGTAACTTACGAAGTTCTTCATCCACGACATTCTCATTGGCTGACCCGCAATCTTCTTTGGCAAGAGCTTCCTCGTATTCACACTCTAATTTCATTTCTTAAGCTCTCTTCCCGTGGCACGTCGCTCTGCTTTGGCACGAATTAATTTGATTTTCTCCTCCCATTTTTCCTCGGCTATTTTTAGCTCAAGCGCGAGCTTCTCAGCTTGTAATTTCTTTCTCAAAATTGAACTCTTTCTTCACTTGGATGAGGGCATAGACTCTTTGGACGTAAATAAGAGCAGTGTTTGTCCTCTCCGTTCGTCTTCGCAACTCATTTTCGACGAATTTCCTTGGGTTAAATATACAAGATGAAGGTTGTTGTTGTTGACACTTCGCGTACAATTATTGTAAACACGTGCACGTTTGGCTGTCTTCGCTTTACTCACAAGTCTCACCGTATTTCCACAAAAATTAACTCCACATCCGGCTCGAAGGGACCAAAAATGTGCTCGAATGACATTCTTTTTGCACTGGTTCGTTATATCACATCACAGGACTGTATTATGAACTCAACGCTGGGTAGTTATCACTCGATGCTAGAACTCAACTCGCTCAAAATAGAAAAACATCACGTGTTCTTATGACGTCATGCAAGAGCGGAAGGCACAGTCAGATGAAATTAGCTGAGGGTACCCGGAGGAAAGCCCCCCCCCCCCCCCCCCCCCATAAACAAAGAGTTGGGAGTCACTGTTAAAGACCACATTCTTCAAGCTGCTATGTCAAGGTGCTATGTCAGGACAAGTGATATAATTTCATGACACCCAAAATATCCAAAAACTTGAATGAAACATCCCAATAACCACTTAAAACTGTTGAACAACATTAAAGGAATACAACAAAAGGAAAGAGAAGCATAGATGGACACAAATGGAAAGGATTGAACAGGAATGCATAGGGTAATCTTGAAAAAAGTCGGCCTGACGGTTTTCAAGTTTATGGCAAAGGATAAGGGTCGCTTCTGCTTTAAATCATCTTGTTTGTGATGTAACGATAGTTTTTTCACTAAAGGAATTCCACTTTACCATTTTCGACTTTCAAACTCGTGATTAACTAAAGATTTGCCCTAAACACCCTAAAATAACGTGACAAAGCCCCTTTAAACAAGAGTTAACCGGTTTAACAAACTGGAACTGCTACTGGCAGGGGCACCCAACGACCAATTTGTTGTAAAATGTATTATTATACCCCAGTTTATGAAAATAAATGTTATTAAGGCATTTTCAGGTGTTTTTCAGTGTTGCTGGGAAAACATTATCTGTTCCTTTTTCCCAGCAAGACACACAAGAAACTTCCCAGCCAGCTAGATAAAATTGGTTGGTTTCCCGAGTTTTGCCAATGTGCGAGCCAGAGAGCCATGCGAGCCATGCGAGCCAAGGGGCGAGCCATGGGAGCCATGGCTGCGAGCCATGCGAGCCAAGAAGCGAGCCATGCGAGTCATGGCTGCGAGCCATGCGAGCCATGCGAGCCATGACTGCGAGTCAGCATGCGAGTCACACAGTTATTGAAAGCTAACCGTTTTAAAATGGGTGCTTAGACTTAATAACTGTTTATCAGCGCTATTTGAAATGAGTGCTTAGATTTAAATGCGAAATTCGCATGGCTCGCATGGCTCGCTGGCTCGCACATTAGGCAGACCCGGTTTCCCAGCCAGCTGATCAAATTTATTTCCCAGCCAGGAATTACATTACTTACTTACTTACTTACTTACTTAATTAATTAATTAATTAATTAATTAATTAATATACATAAAAATGAAAGGAATAATAATACTACTAATACTAATAATAATAATGATGATGATGATCATGATGATAACAATAACAATACTTATATTGATAATGATAATGGAACAATTGTAAGAAACACACAGCTGTGGTTCTTGTGTAAAGTATGATACTCTACATGTACTGCTGTCTCGAGCAGTTTGAATTTTAGGAGACTTTTGTCACCCTAGAAAGAGAGCACAGAATTCACAATACCTAGCAACATTGTATACAAAAGCAATAAAATACTTGCTAGGATAAACCTGTATTGTCTACAATAAGGCAGAACAACTGGAACCTTGAACTAGCTCTTCATTTTACATTTTTATTGATCTCTTCAGTTACACAATTGCTAATGTCCAATTCCTTGCTATTTCCTTGGTAGCCTGAAAAATAATTAAAAAGGAAATAAATTAGAGACCAATATTAATTGGGTAGAGCCAGCAGTAATGCTGATTGAGTTTTCAGATCAAGCTATGGACTCACTAATAATTGTTATCACAGGGGACCCACACAAAGGGTGAATTCAGAAGCAATATATGAGAATAGCAAAAAGTTCCATAATTATTATTGTACTATTCTGCAATAAATATTTACACAAGATGAGGATAAACTATCTGAAATGATGTGCTGTTGTTATTATGGCTGAAAATGGCAAGTTGTAGCATTTTTACCAGAGCAACACACGTCCTTAAAATCGCTAAATTTTGCCACAAGCAGCCACAATAACGACACAGCAGAACATTTCGGATGAAGGTTATTTTATTATCATCTTATATAAATATTTATCCCAGAATTGTACAATAATATGGAACTTTTTGCTATTCTCGTACATTGCTTCTAAATTCAATAATACCAAGGGTCAAACACATTATGTAGGCATCCTGTGATTGTTAGTATTTGTAAAAAGTAGACTCGAGCCCCTGTAATTCTTAAATGCAGAAACCTTACGCTTAAGTTGAAACATGTTTATTTATCATGAATGTCTTTGCGGTTTGGCAAAAAAAAAAAAAAAAAACAGCTTGAGGTAATAAGATCTATTTGCCATCATGGTGCAGAGCAGTCAACAAATTTAGCTATATATCTTTCCAGATCAACTGAAAAATTTAAAAATTTCTCTTGACTTGCCAAATATGACAGTCACATCTTGAGCTGGATGGATAACAAGATCAGTAAAATTTCTGCAGCCCATATAGGTCTAGCAGTTAAACTGGTCAAAATGAATGGACTTTCTCCCTAACATAAACTATTTTAATAAAATTTAAAATGTTACCATGACTGAACAACTGTTGAGCATCTTCCTCCCAATGACATGGATGTGCACCCATTCACATGCATTAAAGGAGAATTGAAACTTAATAGACAACTGAATAGAGGGCCAAAAAGGAAACAAAGTTCTCAGTGCAAACCATGAATGCCCTAACTCAACCTGAAGGAAGAGAGGGGGTCGTAAGAATGAACAAACAATGAATGGCCATCGTCGCAAGCCTAACTCAACCTGATGGAAGAGAGAGGGTCGTAAGAATGAACAAACAATGAATGGCCATCGTCACAAGCCTAACTCAACCTGATGAAAGAGAGAGGGTCGTAAGAATGAACAAACAATGAATGGCCATCGTCGCAAGCCTAACTCAACCTGATGGAGGAGAGAGGGTTGTAAGAATGAACCAACAATGAATGGCCATCGTCACAAGCCTAACTCAACCTGATGGAAGAGAGAGGGTTGTAAGAATGAACAAACAATGAATGGCCATCGTCACAAGCCTAACTCAACCTGATGGAAGAGAGAGGGTCGTAAGAATGAACAAACAATGAATGGCCATCGTCACAAGCCTAACTCAACCTGATGGAAGAGAGAGGGTCGTAAGAATGAACAAACAATGAATGGCCATCGTCGCAAGCCTAACTCAACCTGATGGAGGAGAGAGGGTTGTAAGAATGAACTAACAATGAATGGCCATCGTCACAAGCCTAACTCAACCTGATGGAAGAGAGAGGGTTGTAAGAATGAACAAACAATGAATGGCCATCGTCACAAGCCTAACTCAACCTGATGGAAGAGAGAGGGTCGTAAGAATGAACAAACAATGAATGGCCATCGTCGCAAGCCTAACTCAACCTGATGGAGGAGAGAGGGTTGTAAGAATGAACAAACAATGAATGGCCATCGTCACAAGCCTAACTCAACCTGATGGAAGAGAGAGGGTCGTAAGAATGAACAAACAATGAATGGCCATCGTCGCAAGCCTAACTCAACCTGATGGAGGAGAGAGGGTTGTAAGAATGAACTAACAATGAATGGCCATCGTCACAAGCCTAACTCAACCTGATGGAAGAGAGAGGGTCGTAAGAATGAACAAACAATGAATGGCCATCGTCGCAAGCCTAACTCAACCTGATGGAAGAGAGAGGGTCATAAGAATGAACAAACAATGAATGGCCATCATCACAAGCCTAACTCAACCTGACAAGAGAGAGGGTCGTAAGAATGAACAAACAATGAATGGCCATCGTCGCAAGCCTAACTCAGTTTGGCTTCGTACAGAGACAAAGTATGACTAAAGATAATGTGTGATTGTTGAAAAGGAAAAGTAAACAATCTGCCAAGTAAAAAAGAATTAGTGCTGTTGGTCACAATAACAATAATTGTTTTGTCAATGTATGTGTTGATGACAGCAGTTATTGCTGACACAATCATACAT
This sequence comes from Montipora capitata, assembly GCA_949126865.1. Classification (NCBI taxonomy): domain Eukaryota; kingdom Metazoa; phylum Cnidaria; class Anthozoa; order Scleractinia; family Acroporidae; genus Montipora; species Montipora capitata. The sequence goes on from OX421446.1 coordinate 12,498,657, forward strand.
TGTATGAACAATAGTATGTCTTAATTAAGCACCCAACCCAATACAAAACAGCTGATCATCAGAAGCATTCTAACAATTAAAACCACAGTCTGACCAGAACCAACAAAGTTTTGTTAGTTAGAGAGAAAAAAACAATAGTAAAAGCCTGCATATACGAACATACACACACACATATATATATATATATATATATATATATATATATATATATATATATATATATATATATATATATATATATATATATATATATATATATATATATATGGCAAAATAGGGATACTTGGAAATTCAGTCTTAAGGTGGGTTCTTGACAAGGTCCTAATTTCTATGTAGGAGATATAGGTATTGATTGCCAGAAAAATAAATATTTGCGATCTCAAAGTGAAACTCCTTAGTTAAAGTGCTTATTGCAATTTAACTGTTACTCACATATAGAAAAAAAAAAAAAAATTCTCAGCCAAGCTTGAATGTTTGACTTAATGTTCAGCCTAACAAATTTTAAAAATTCATATTTTAATCCATTTGCATCCACGTCGCCTTTTGTCATCCTTTGCCATCCTCACATGCAAACGGTTCTTATCATTTGACAATGTCTACTTTTTCAAACTAAAGTAATTAACTTTGGGGTTTCCTTATTTTGGGCTTAGAATTTTAGCTTATGGAAACCATGCTAAAAGCATGGCACAACTCTTATTATCTGTATTATTTTTAAGTGCTATTTTAAGAGAGTTCTTAAACATAAAATAGTAAAAACGAACGATAAAATCCGACGTTTCGGAGTAGTCATGACTCCATTATCAAGGAAAAATATTTGATCATGCAAATTATAGCATTTAAAGCGATATGGCGCGAAAATTGACATAACAAGGTGCGAAGATTATAAAAATACTTTCGCACGAATAGGGTCTGATTGCACGTTGAGATTTGGCTTTAAAGTTCTTATGAAAAGCATTTCGTACAATAAACATTCAAATTTGTTCCTGCATTTCAAAATATCTCAGCAGGTCCTGGGCGATTGTCCCGTGCACGTTCTTGTAACTTTTTTAGTGCATGTTTGTTATCTGCTTTCTGGCTACAAAGACTGGTTTCTATGTTAACACAAAAGCAGAGACTTCGTAGGAGTTGTTGAGAGTAATAAAGCGTCTTTCTAACGAAATAAATTAAATTAAAATAAGTGCGAATTTTTCTTGATTCTTCCCTTGTGTTTGAGGAAAGCACCTGGTCGATCCCGTGGCTGCCTACACGAATCGTTGGCTCAATTCGCTTCAACTGTAAAAGATCATCACGCACCTGACTAATACAGATAACCGGAAAAATGAATTAAAACAACTACAATAAGAAGTCTTATACCTCCGAAAACGCTAACAAACACATTGTACACCGTCGAAACTCTGGTCGAAACTGAAATCTGTGAATGAAAATACAAGTTACTGCTATTACATGTAAATTCACTCTGTTCATTTCAATTCAGTGTAGAAGAACATCACGAGAATCTCAGCATACAGATAAAATAACAATGGAAATTAATCTTACATGTAAATGAGGAAAACAGCACAATCCGTGGAATCCGTGGAAACCTCCGCGCGCTTTCAAACCACTCGATCCAAAACGACAGAACAAAAGCGACAAAACCGGGACAAAACAGGTTTGTTTCCGCAAGCGCAATCACTCTGACCAGCCGTCGTATGTTTGTCCCTACTCTCTGGGAGAGGGAAGGGGTTCTTTTTTTATTTTTTATTTTTTTTATTTATTTATATTTTTTTTTTAGTCGTCCTTAGTCTTCAGAGTTTCTACGGCCAGCTCGGGTTGAAATGCTAGAAAAAGTCAGTAATTCCCAGGCAAAACCTCTATCAATAGTAAATTTCCCAGCCAGCTCATCGAAACACCTGTATTTTTGCCAGCCAGCAAGATTCCTCTGGGGAACAGATAAAGTGAGGAACAGATTCGTTGGGTGCCCCTGTACTGGCAAAAGGAGTCGAGCCTTTGACCATCCTATTACTATTTCGAATGCTTTACCACTGAGCTTAGCGTCTCATTTAATATCAAGGTTGGTAATGTTGCATAGGAGAAATGCACTATGTACATTTGCATGTAAATTCACGTGTACAAAATGATCAAATGAGAAATCTATTCATTTCCTCCATCATCTGGAGGCCATCCCAACGTGAAGACCACTCATTGATGAATTAATCACATGCTCTCTCTCTCTTGAAACTCGTTTCACGTTTTGAGTCCAGGAATTGGAAAAAAAAAACAACAACAAATAAAAAAACACAAGAACACGCTTTTCTGACTATGTGCTTTCCTTTTATTATCAGGACGCTCTCATTCATCCTCATTTCACTTAGAACGTAGTCAAGTTTAAAAGAGTGATTTAACTTTTATGAACAGGATCGATTCAGTTTTCTACATTCATTCCCTTTTCCGGTTGATAGACGTTTCAAGAACCGATGCATACAAATTTTGCAGTAAATTCTACGCAAAATCGTTTTTTGTCCTAATGATCGGATAAAATTTCCGTAATGAAATTCACTTTTGAATGACATTTTTTAAATGTCAATATCAAAATCCAGCTGTGTATATGATTGGTACTTTTGTATAATTCCCTTCAATTCTCTGATGCTCCTGATAAACGAAAACCTTGAACAAGGATAACAGACAGGTAACGCAAAGTAGAAGGCATGTATGCTTCACGACTGACCCACTGATTGCTTATTTGACGTCCTTGTGACTATTTTGTCATCCATGGTGATACAGATCATCAGTCACATGGTATTCTTGAAGGTCTTTTTTAAGTCGTTAATGAATGTGTAACTCTTTGAAGCCAACAGCATTTCAGACGATGCATGGGCCATACATTCTTATAAATTTCAAACTCCGCACTGTCGTACACGCACCGAAATCCCATGTTTTTCTGGATGTCTGCCACTAATAATCGCCAGCCAAAACAGACGGCCCAAAGATTTTGTCGGAAACACGAGAAAGAATCTCAGACTTGTCACAGTATCACAAAATTAAAATCCAAAGCGATGGAAGATCTCTCACAATCACAATTCCCTCAAAATCCATATGAAACTATAGAAGGCCTATACTCAGTGTATACTAAATCATTAGAGCTTAGACAAACGACTAATCTTGGCTGCCAAGCCCAAGACCACAAAACCGCCGATAATTCTCATTGGCTAAACTAAGCTTGCGTGGTTTTACATACTAACCAACGGAAATGAAACCTAATTCTGACTCTCACTAAATCGGGTTTACGTAATCAGCCTAAATCTATTAAAAAAAGGAGGTCGCTAAAAAGATCAACAAGTACCGTTTCCGACAGCTTTCAACATGAAGTATGACCTTTAGTTGCTTATTTGTTGGGTTCACATTAGACTACTAAGTCTGACTTAGTAATTTCTTAAGTCGACTTAGTGAAAATGACAGGTGTGAACCGCTAAGTCACAGAAGCGTGATTTCTGTCTTAGTGTCGGCAAACTCAGACGGCCTAAGCAGTTCTTAAGTCTGTTTCAAACATGACATAAGGTTGACTTAAGAAACCTGATAGCAAAAAAATTTCAACATCGTAGGTTTTATCAGATGGAATTCGGCAAAGCTACAATTGTAGTCAAACGTTTCACGTTCCATTCGAAAGTTTGGTTTCCAAAGAACATTCAGCCGAGGTGCTGCTAGCATTACATCAAACCAGTTCTGCAGTCTTGGCCAGGCCCACGCTCTTCTTCTTATGTACCGAAAATTACCTCGTCTTCGGTGAACGCTCAAAAGTAGGACGGTCAGAAAAAGCAGGCTTTCACTCTCTTGAACAAAATCTTCCATCATTCTTTCACGAAGGGACATAAGATTTATATGCATTTCGCCGGTAAAATTATAAAATAGTTAAAGGTAAAAACTGTTAAAATGCTTGACTAAACGTTTTCGATCTTGCGATCATCTTCAAAGTGATTAAATTGCATAAACCAACTGTTTTATATTTGTGGTTACGTAATACCAGTTCCCATGGGGTATAGGGTAAGGTGGAATGACTGGACTTGTTTATTTAGGACTGGTTTGAAGCGTGCGATGTAAAATGCCTCTTTTATTTTTCTCTTTGTCCATGAGTGAGCCGAAGTCAAAATGTCTCATGTGAATTTGTGTTCGGGGTGTTTCTTTAGGTGTTTGGCTGGTTCCGATTGTTTGTTTATATCGGAATGTTCGTTAACACGTACTTCCAGATTGCGTGCCGTTTCCCCAATGTAAGCTTGATTACGAGTACACGTGCCTATGTGTACTTGTAATCAAGCTTACATTGGTGAAACGGCACGCAATCTGGAAGTACGTGTCAACGAACATTCCGATATAAACAAACAATCGGAACCAGCCAAACACCTAAAGAAACACCCCGAACACAAATTCACATGGGACATTTTGACTTCGGCTCACTCATGGACAAAGAGAAAAATAAAAGAGGCATTTTACATCGCACGCTTCAAACCAGTCCTAAATAAACAAGTCCAGTCATTCCACCTTACCCTATACCCCATGGGAACTGGTATTACGTAACCACAAATATAAAACAGTTGGTTTATGCAATTTAATCACTCTGAAGATGATCGCAAGATCGAAAACGTTTAGTCAAACATTTTAACAGTTTTTACCTTTTACTATTTTATAACATAAGATTTCCTAAGGTTATTTGGCTGATCAACCTTTGTAAATTTAATAAACAGACAACAGTCGCAATTACAGCGATTTTACGGCTTCTCTGTCTCATCATGTGATCCCAACTTCTTTGCTAAAATGGATCGTGACTACCTCACCACATTTATAATGTTAGTTACCTTATCTGTTATTTTTATCGTTAATAATGACAGCTTTGCACGGAAAGAATTTGTCTTCTAGATGTCTGAACGCTTAAGAGGACTTAGGGTGACTTGGCTTGACTTAGGCTAAGACAGACTTAGCCTAGCCTAGTGTGAACCCAAACATTATTGCGTTTGCAAAATCTGAAACAAGTGGTCCACTTTTCGTCGTCTTCTCTAGTTTTCAATCCAAGATCACAGTCAGTTTATTGCCCGCAATGAAACTTAAGGTGCGTTCGATTGACCGTATTCCGGAATAGGAATACGTGGAATAGAATATAGAAGTCCTTCGTTTTTACGGAGATTCACATTAAAATTGCCAAACACCTGCTGAAACATATCTTTATTATCCTTGCTGCTTCAAAACGCTAGACGTTTTATATACCGCTTTAAATCATCTCTCCACGTATTCTTATTCCGGAATAGGGTCAATGGAACTCACCCTTAAATTCCTGGTCTAAAAGCGTAACCATCAGATAATATTTGTACAGAAATTGAGCGTAAGCCGATATGACACGCGCACAATTGCCCACTAAAATACAGTATACAGTTTGACCAATCTTAGTGTATGTATTATGCGTGTATGTAATAAACTTTCAGTACTGGGTCCAGTTACGCATTCGTATATTTTCACAAAACGTATGCCAATTACAGGCGTCCTTATATATACCGTTTTAAATCATCTCTCCACGTATTCTTATTCCGGAATAGGGTCAATGGACATACCGAGGGAACTAGTAAGCAACTGGTGAGTGATTCGTGGGTGCCCCATGAAGTAGATTTGAGACTGCCCATTATAATTTAAAACTACAGATATCTATATATTCGTCCTTGCATTTGCTGAATGTTGGTTCAATTTGCGGCGAAATGCTCTTTCTGTCAATGTTTCGGCCATTTTCGTGTTACTATTTCCATCCTCCCCTGACCCTCCCTAAGTGTTTATTTTCGATAAACTGAATGGTCCAAAAAATAGTCCAAAAAATAGTCCAACGGTCCAAGAGTCAATTGGTCCAGTCTATATTTTACCCTATGCCGTTGAATGTTTTAAATTGCAGTCGGTGTATCCGGTGAGTCAATTTCAAATGCGTCAACCTGAGAACGGAAAATTTAATCATTCACGCTGATGCTAATTCTACTAATCTATCGGAAATTGCCACAAAGTTGTTGACAAGGGTGGCAGTATGGCTGGACTTAAGTCCGTCTATGGTCAAAGAGTCTTCAGTGTAATCCGACTTTACATCGCGGAAACAGTTGAGAAGCTGACATCCAGTTGCCCGCCATCATGTTCATTGTTCACTATGTGCTTTTCAGCCTTTTTATTTTGACAACGGTGCTATTCGAAGTTTCAAAAACGGGTAAGTCACGTTCATTCGTCTCAACATTCTTTCCTACGTCCTGACCCTTTTATAAGTGAACGAAAAGGGTAAACGACCTCATGTTACCGTGAGTGTCCTTTTAGTAACATCCGGTCTCTGTTTCTCGACGGATGTTTTCGTAAGTTACATTTTACGATTTTAACAGTAAGGGGAAACAAAAATCAATACATACTTAATACAATACAACGTACATACTTAATTGCCCGCTCCGCATTGGGGCTTTTCAAGGTCAATGAAACACAGTTAACGAAATGATGGAACAGAACAACAACAACTGTTAAAAATCCCAACTGGCCTGAGGCAAACTAGTTGGCTATTTACAAGTGCAGCTGGGAAGTTGAACTAGGGACAACCAGGATCAAATTCAACGAGTCGTCAGAGCGGGTCTTAAACCCGAGATGCAAGCGCCCTAACCACCGGGCCACACTGCCTCCCTCGTGTGGCTTAGTTTAAATGGCATCATACCGATGCAGTTTGCGAGAAAATAATTCATGTGTTTTCTGCACTCGAAATAAACAGTAGAACATGGTCAGTTATTACCCTCGTGATCGAAACAAAGCCGGATCAGTTTTGTTTCTGGGCTCAAGAAACTGAGTCACTCCACTTTCCTACAAGACGGTTCAAGGGAGGAGATGATGACTTGTATCGTCGAACACGTAAAGTGTTAAATGAAAACAACTAGAACAGCTGTTCACACTGAGAACAAGATTGGTTTTTTTTAAATACTTGTCATCACAACAACCCTTGACGTACATCAGTTTTACGCAAAAACCTAACCTAAGAGCAATAATCGTAGCGCCTGTCACTGTTTACTTTCGCTTTGCGCTCGACGAATGGATCGGCGGCATAGGAACTACTCGGATGGATCGGCGGCATAGGAACTACTCGGAGTCTCACAAGGACAACAAGCATTGACGTCCAATTGTCTATCGTTTTTCCAGCTCGCATGCTTGGAAACCGTAACGAACGAATTTCAATTCTAGCTCTGTTTTTTTTATTTTTTTATTTTTTTATATGAGCCTGACAGTATTGTTAAGCAGTTTTAAAGATCCTCGAATGTAAATCAATGCTGTACTATACCACAAAACAAAGGAGTAAAATAAGCACTTTCTTGTAAACTGACTGCGGCCCAATGCGCCTCTGCCGAGTGTTAAAGTGATCTTGCAATTGGTTGTTCTCAAAATTTTGATTAATCTCAATCCTAAGTTATTAAATAGGTTCTTAGAGAATCAAGAGTGTATTGATACCGCTCCCTCATTTGGCAACGCAGATGACACTGACTGTAACTGGCAGTATGTATTTTAAAATTAAAATTATCAACTCTAACTGCTATCATGTCTTTGTCATTCCCACTTTTGCAATTCTGCGAAATAAGTTGCAGCTGAAGTTATATCGCACCAACTCCTTCCACGTGTATAGTTTGTTCGTTGTTATTGTAATCTCAGCACGATCATGGTGTAAATGCCAAATAAATTGACGTATTTTTCTTTTGTCCAAAGTAGTTTATTCTGTGCCGATTAAAGGCACACCTTCACCCTACAGGCATTGTGTGCCGTGGAACAATATACCGTCAAAGCTGCTATGATAAGCAGTTCACATCCATAACAAAGACAAACAGTGGAAAAGTCTGTCGGTTGAAGGTGGGCCTCTAAAAGGTCACGAAACATAGAGCTTTTTTTTTTTTATTTTGAAAGCTTTTTAACATAAACTTTCGCAGTTAAGTTTAACTACGATTAAGTTTGTTTTGTTGTTGTGCTATCATACAAATCATTGCCGGTATCAGTTAGAGAAACATTAAAGAAATAGCAAAGCGTATGATGTGTTTTCCACGGCACGCGATCTTACATGAAAGAGAGTCATGAAAAATTTCGTGAATTCCAAGCAGATTTAGATCGATTTCCTCATTTTACATTTCTTACTTAGGTCACCTTTCTGGCAAACAAATTAAGTATTATAATTTGAATGTAGCCCTTAGTTCAGCAAATGCGCAAGCTCAAAGATACCCATACGCACACTGAAATATGTGCCAATGGGGTGACAAAGTGACATTTATTGTATATTCATATGTCGGACTATATAGACTTGTGCTTTCCGAGTTGATATCATAGTTGTCAACTTAGTGAGAGTTAATGCTCGAAGCCGGCAAAATTTTACACGGGTAGGTATGACGCATTGCAGCGGAGGTTTGGAATCAAAGTTATCCTTCTCCCATATGAATGGCGGTTTCCAAAATCACAAAAACATAGCGATATAACAAGTGGCATCTGTTCATAAAGTGATTCAGGGGTGCAGTTAATTAAATCAACCATACACGAGGGCAGCAGGCTACATCAACGCAGCCCGACACTGGTCACATGTATACCCTAATGATGTTACGCTAGCTATAGCTAGTAATTTATTTTGACTGTACCGAAACCACAGAATGACAATTCGATTCTATTTACTTGCAACTGGGAGTCTGAGAAACAATGACGCCAGAAAGCAAGAATACATTTGGTTAAAAGAAGAAAAATAATGGTGCTACATGCACTTAGCTTTTGTACATTTCTTTGTCGTCCTTTGCAAAACAAAAACGCAAAATAGGCAAAATAAATTTAAGGTTTTGTCGACAACGTGGGCACACAACGCTTCTGTATCTTTCCTTCAAAATCCAAAAATCCACTCGTACCAACCCACTTACATGATACTTCGTCCTAATTGTACAAGGGGAACAACTTTCACTCCCGACGCAGTTGTCGTTTCTTAAAGTCTCCACTTACTTACTTGTACAGACAACCTCTGGAGTATTTTCACTCACGTGATCAGTAACCTTGTTTTCCACCGGAAAAAAAAGAAAACGTTTGCATGATAATAGAGCTCAATTCCCGGAGGATTAATTGGGGACACCAACATGGCCGCCGTTACTTTGTTTAGGGCCAACAACATGGCCGCCGTGACGTCACATGAAAACACTCTATAGGTAGTTTTCAGTTTATGTCATTGCCATTAAGTGTTGGTGGAGGAAAACAAAAGATCCCTCATTAGCTCATTTGGTTCGTTCCCCAGCAATTGTTCATTACATCATTGCACCTGCGTCTTTAGAGATTGGTTGCGAGCCATCTATTAACCCACTTGAAAATTTAAACATAGAAATCCATAGAAACTGGACCCAATCAAACAGAGTCGAAGCCAGGTTACGAAGAAAGTTGTTCCAGAGTGACTATGACCCAGAGCTGCGACCTGTGTTGAACCAGAGTGATAAAGTGACGGTCATACTTGGAGTCTCTTTACATCAAATCATCGCTGTGGTGAGAACGACTTCTTTGGGCTATTTGAGAAATAATACAATAAATAAATAAATAAATAAGTAAATAAATTACTGTACCTTGCATGAAAAGCAATCACTGCCGTGGGAATGGGTTATGGTTAACATTGGCTGATTTTGAACAGCTCGTTAACTGTCGTGGAAATGTAATTGACGGCAATGTAAAATGAAACCGTTGAGTGAAATTAAAACTCAAGAATCCGCAAGTTAATTAGTGCAATAATGTGTTTTGAGATATTCAATTTTAGGGACTTCATCATATTGACTATTGGGTTATCTACGACAAAACGTCTTCAGTTAGCCAGTTCAAGGCTAACTTAACTGACTGGCTTTTGTTAGTCGCAACTGGCTTAATGCACACAGTGTTTATATTTGTTACGTGTACAATGCTAGTTCCATTAGACAAAAAAAAGAAAAAAAAGACATGAATCTAAGAAAAAAAAAAAAAAAGGTTTGAGCGAGAGAATATGAAGTAAGAAATTGAGGGATTCCCTGTTCCCCATTGACCGCGCGGTCTCCTTTCACACCAACTGACCAATAACTAAGGGTGTCGTCTTTGAAATAACCACGAAGTATGATATGGTGGATTCGCTATCTTACTTCATGCTCTCTTGAAAACGTTGATTCAAAGTTGGGTGCAAGTTGTTTGCTACTAGTCACTGTCAGACAAAAGTACGGTCTCAACTAAATGAATGAGGCATTCAATTCCATACAAAAGCTGATTTAATAATTTAATCTTTGTGGGTTTCAGGATGAAAAGAACCAGCTTATTATTGTCAGTCTGTGGATACGGCAGGTATAACTATTTCGAAAATTTGGGTTGTATTTCCGGAACGGTTTTTGATTTCTGTACAGTTTTCTCTCCTAAGACGGAAATTTTCTATTCACATCGGCCGTCTCTTACCTTATCTAAAGCTAATAAAATTGATCTGTCGAAGATGCGAATTACTTAAATTTGGTAAAGTGGATTGCCTGCGAAAGCAGAAGTATTTCCGGCCGAGCTGCCTAATCGGTAATTATTCGTCCCAAGGCACTGACTTTCCCAATCTTGATCTTGGTTGCAGTCGTGGTTCAATCAGTTCTTGACATGGAAGCCGGAAGATTTCCAAGGAATGGATCAAATCAATGTTAACGCCAATAAAGTGTGGATACCTGATTTATATCTTTATAACAAGTGAGTCGTTGCAAGATGTCAGGGGCACCCAACAACAATCTTCGGAAAATATCTGTTCGGAAGACGATTTGAGATCTAGAATTTTCGGAACATTTGTTCTAAAATTTCTTGCTTGCCTGCCTGTCCTAGGATTTTCGAACATCTGCAAAATGTATAATTGCCCATTTTTAACGGATTTTTATCCTAAAAAGGTCACCTAGAATTTTCGGGGGCCTTTTTTCTGGATGAAATTTTCGAAGAGGTAAGTTTTGATCCCTATAATTTTCGGATCACTACACTTTCAGCTAGGAAATCCGAGTCATCCAAGCAACTCATTAAATATGCGTTTCCTATTTCACTTCATTTACAGGAAGTTTACCCTATACTTAGAATTTTTCTCGTCAGGAAAAAAAAAGGGAAAAAAGGGGATCCTTTGTTTAAGAAGGACGGACATGAAATGACAAAAAGGTTGAACCTAGTCCGTTAGCCACGAGTAAGGAATCATCGATAACCACCACACCATCGAAGCACGCTGCTGTATGAAGGCGAATTTTTATAATATTTAAATAGAGACCATTACCAATATTGAAAGCTAATCAATTTAAGATGGGTGCTTACTTAGAATGGGCTTTTTGACTTAAACACAGTTTATCAGCACTATTCAAAATGGGTGCGTGCTTAGACCTAAATACGGTGCATACATGGTTGGATGACTCGGATGATCATCTGAGATGACTTGCACCCACTGAACTAAATTTAGATTATATGGGTATTACCCATTTAGATTGTGTAACACTGGTGGACTGTGAAGGTATTTTGTAAAAACAAACACTGGACATGTGTATTATTTTCGGCCAATCAGAGTCAAAAGGCAACACTAGTTGTCACTTTAAGAGGATGCGACAAGGCATCACTTTATCCCTTTGAATTTGCTGTTTTATTTAAACCTGCCTTCAAAGCTGTGAGTATAGTTATTTTACGTTTTGCTTGATTTGCTCTTCTTTTTCCAGTCGCCAAATTTGACTAAATTTCTTGCAATTCACTAATGATATTCATCATTAGTGAATTTTCAGCTCCGACTATTGCATTTCTAGCTTTTTGATTGGCTAAAAAACTCCGACTATGAGCCAATAGTCGAAGTTTTACGTCATATGGAAAATAGTGCGCCAAGATGCTCTTTCTAAACGCTTTGTAAAATTGTGGAAATAAAAATCGGTTACTAAAACAATTATTCCATTCGCCCTTGTTGGATATGAAGTGATTATAACCAACTCGCGCTACACGCTCGTTGGTTATTTTATCACTTCATATCCAACTCGGGCTCATGGAATAATTGTTATATAAATGCTGAACCTTGTGTCACCTTGTCCTTGTCCTAATTATAACAACTTCGATGCTTTACTCCACTCCACAGCGCGGCTGCAGACAAAGATGGAGCACTGGATCGATTCACAACCAAGATAGTACTCAGCTCTGACGGAAGGAACATGTGGTTAGGCCCAATTCTCTTTACATTTTCCTGCAAGATTGATGTTCACTATTTTCCTTTTGATGAACAGGTAGGCAAGGAATTACCCTCCCCTGTTTAAACTCATTTCTATTCTATTTAAAAATAGCTGGCTAGTGTCAAGAATGTCAGACGCTTATCAAATTAGACTTTTGCTTGCGCAGACGTTTTTATTATTATTATTATTATTATTATTATTATTATTATTATTATTATTATTATTATTATTATTATTATTATTATTATTATTATTATTATTATTATTATATTATTATTATTTATAAAAAAACAAAATCAACAAATCCAACTTGTCCAACAAGGCCACAATGTCAATTTTCAGCAAGAATCAGGAGACGTTTACAACAGAGACCTGCATTAGGTTAGCATATTAAAAAGTGTAATTTTGTGTTTTTGGTATTGCTTGAGCATGCGCAAGCTTCTCACGCTCTTAAGTGCAATTCTAGGAAAGTGATCTACCAAATGGCAAAATATTTGAAGTCAAGTCGTGTCAGGCCGAGTTCTAAATATAGGACTCAAACTAAGTATTCCCGCGCGACAAGTCTCACTTCCTAGACATTTTGCTAAGATATGACCGACCCTTAGGTTGAAGTGTATTCAAGAGCCATGAACCTACGACATGCGCAGAAGATAAGAGCTGGATTGGTGTACGAGTACAAGGTTTAATTTTTAGCATGCTCATCAGGTTTGGCGTTAAAGTATTTTTCCTAGTTAGCGTGCTGAGACATGGTCCAAATCGTACTCATATCTATGGCCGCTTTTGACTCCATTCGCGCAGATCTGTGCCATGAAATTTGGCTCCTGGACTTACGATGGTTACCGAGTTGATGTCCAGATGGAAGCAGAGAAGGGCGACATCAAGAAATACCTCGTCAATGGAGAATGGGATTTGATTGGTCTTACTGCGCAAAGGAATGAGACCATATACGTGTGCTGCCCCCAGCCTTACCCGGATGTGAAGTACTCAGTCCATGTAAGGAGGCGCACCAAATACTACTATATCAATCTTATCATCCCCTGTGCACTGATTACATGTAAGTGAAAGAAAAATCCGTAAATAAACATGTAAAAATACCAGAAAATATCCAAAGGAAACCAAAAAAAAAAAATCAAATAAAAGTCGACAAACGATTTCAGTAACCTTACGAAAAGCTAGAGTCCAAAACTGCGGACAGGATAATTCAAGAATTGCAAACAGTATAATCACATTAGCAAAATGGTCAAGTGCGAGACCCTCCTTTGAAATCCATGACTAAACTCTTATCAAGGTTTAAATAACGTTCTGAAAAGGAAAAAAAAGGCTTCTTGTTTAAAAAAAGGTCAACTTAGACGGCATTTGCAGCAACAGTAATTTTACAACTGATCAGTAGCTCCATAGTTTCTTAAAGTTGATAAATGGTCCTCTCGACATTGGCAATGAAATGCCTTCAAGGCCTAGAGCTGGACAAAGGTTCGATAGTTTATTGTCAATTTGGGAGTTCAATCAGAATGAAAAGCACTAACCTTGGAGAATACCATGCAAACTCTGCTTACATCATCGGCTCATTTTTCTGAAGGAGGAGTCGCAGGAACACAATACACTATATTCTCAATCTTTCTCCTTTCTTCACAGCATTGGCACTGTTGTCGTTCTTTTTGCCCCCTGATTCGGGTGAACGTATCACGTTAGTAATTTCTAATTTACTGGCCATGACGGTGTTCATGTTAATTGTTGCGGAAATCATGCCTGCCACCTCTGAAGTTATACCGCTCATCAGTATTTACTTTACAGGAATCATGTTTGAGGTGAGGTGATGCTTAGTCCCAATATTGTTCTATTTTTTCATGCCACAACAGGTCAATTCAATTATACAGTGTTTTTCTTCATGTTTAATTTTCTGGCCTTCTTTTTCAGTTGGTAGAGCAATTTGTAGGTCAAGGGTTCGTTTTCTACTATAGATCTGGTCCGAGATTTTTATAGCTTTTTCATTTTATGAGATCATCTCGAGTTTTTTTTTCTTTTCCCCGATTGAGTGCAACGCCGGTCGTCTTGTTACTTGTAGACACACAAGAAGCTATCGTTTCTAACGCACGCGTTGAGACTGGGTGACATGACAGGGAAAGAGATCGAGAATAATAACTCAGCCTCGAAGATGACCTTGGAGCAAATTATATGCTGCGTAACGAGCGCGAGCACGATTCCTCTGCAACCAATTGAACCTCTTCGTCAAGATGATTACATCAGGGAGCTTTAAACGGAGAATGTCACGCTGTCTTAGTCAAACTTCAAAACACTTAAAGGTGTTATTGGCTTGCCAATAAAGGTTTTATGCATCTCAATAATTAAAAATTTATAATGCATGCATAATTATGCACTCAGCAAAGTGTGACGCGGTCATTCCTGGGGAGGAGCAATTATTAGGTATCCCCTATAGGGAATTTGTTGCATGCCGAGAAAGCGCGGTAAATATTCATTCGCTTTTCAAGCTCGACTGATCTGGTTGTCATAGACGTCTTTGCATCAATGAAGACCAAAAACTAATGCTGTAGTTCTGTTGCTAATAACCATTGAAGTGCTCTGAAGCTATTCTTTGTTGTTTGCAGCCAAGGATGGAGAGGATGAAAATGGATTGAGACTTGAAAAAACTGGCTAGTTTTTTTCAAGTTCGGAGACTTTGTCTTCAGAAAGTCGCCAAAAATTAAATGCGAATAGCTCTTTGTGCCATAAATAAATTTCATGTCTTCTCAGTGGGTTGTCAGGAATGTTGCACGTATGAGCTTAAGTACTAATTTTGATTTTTACCCAGTTTTGACCCAAAAACAGCAAATTTTAGCATGACAGTGCCGCTTTAAGCAAGCGACGTTTTGGAGTCACAGACGGCAAGTGAACCGAAAGTTAGCTGATTTTTTTTTTTAGAATTTTTTCTTTTTTTTTTTTTCCTTTTTCAAAAAAAATATACAAAACTTATTTCGCTCTTCCAAAAATACAGTATCGTTACAACAAACGCATAAGGAGAAATGAAGAACTTACAATACACCTACAGTGACTTAAATATATAAACAAATTAGAATTATACTACAAACTATGAACCAAATACTATAATGCAATACAATAGGACACTGACAATGCTCTACACCATCTCCCGACCCAATCCCATCCTCCGTCAGACAAGCGGCAATCAGAAGTTATTGACATGGAGAAATCCACTTTCTTTAAAAAAAAAATATCATTCTAACTCATTCTTCTCTCTGTTTCATGTTTCGTAATAACTTTAGTTTCAAATCCTTGTTTTAACTTGTCTTGACAAAACCACGTTTATGTTGCTAAGTATCTTTTCACTATTAGAAATGATTAGTTTAAAAATCTGTAAGGGTACACTGTCCTGGCACGCGAAATGTTCACATCCGGTGTCCGTCCGTGCCTCAGAAAAAGTCGCGTCCTTAAGCTTCCTATTGTCGTCTTTACAGGCAGCATCGAGAACTGAACGACCTTTGGGTTGTTTCAGAACAAAGCATTCCGTGGATCATAGATTTCCGGTCCTTGTGCAATGAATCATTAATTTAAAAAGTGGTTGTCAGCGAATTCAGACAGACTTACGATTCCCCAAATTTCGAAACCGTCCAGAAGTCGTTATCCTTAGCGCTGTCCAAACGAATCGCCACCTTTCAGGGCGAGAATACGGTAATTATCAATGAAATTTCAGCTGTACGCTTTCAG
The DNA here is from genome assembly GCA_949126865.1 of Montipora capitata. NCBI lineage: Eukaryota > Metazoa > Cnidaria > Anthozoa > Scleractinia > Acroporidae > Montipora > Montipora capitata. The sequence continues at coordinate 12,514,559 of OX421446.1, forward strand.
TTTAAAGATAACTATCTGCAAAAAGCTTAAGTCCGATGTCATATGATGATGCCGTTTCTCCAACGTCCCGAAACTTCTCGGTATTCACAGTTACCTCTGTATCCTAAGAAGGGAGATGGCAGTTAAGTTTCACAAATCGGTTTTCAGGCCGGAAAAGAGATCGGGACATTCGAGAAACGGGTTGACTTCCAGGTCTTCATTTTTTGATCTGAAAATCAGTTGGAGCCTTAGGGCGCTTTCCTCTTGTCAGAACTGGCCGGCCAGACGAAAGAAAATGCAACAATTTGAAGCAACAATTGCATGATGATCCCTCGCATTCTTCTGGAGGAGAATATATCATCCTCCAAGTGCGTTAATTTGAAGGCGTTCTAGAACACTCCACGTTTTCCACACACTCCACATTTTCCTGAGTCAGTCCTACCAACTGTCCGGTCGATCTGGCCGGTCAGAGTTGTCCAGTGGAAAGTGCCCTTAGTTAAATGTTTCAAGTCACTGGGAAATGCCTATTAAGGTTTTCCGTACATCACTTCCAACATCTTGTGTTCTTATATGAGGGATGTTTGTGTCCTTGGAAACGAAGTATCGGTTTCTCTTTTCAGGTCGCCTTATCCTTGGTTGCAACTTGTTTGGTGCTAAAATGCTACTACAACAATCCTTCTGTCAGTGAGGTGCCTAATTGGATAAGAATCGTGGTGATGACATGGCTTGCGAAAATTGTGCGTGTTAAAGTTCCCGTTGGACTCATAAGCGCCATGGAAAAACACGTAAAAGAAGAGAAGGACGTCCGTCAGGAAATTGACTTCGTGAGGCGTAATTCCATCCTTTCTTCTCATTTTGAACACCACGAAGGAAGCTTTTCCACGGCGGATTTCCATTCCGGAGTTCGCGCTTCGAGTTTACCACACCGTTGCGAAGCAGACGGTTTGTCATCGATAGGACCTCCAAGATTATTCGACACTTTTGAAAAGAGTCTGCAATCCATCAACGAAGACCAATCAACGGGTTATAAACTCCCGGTTCAAGCTAACGTCCCGTCATCCCTTGAGGACACCCTAAAGGAAATGCTTTTGAAACAGAACAGTCTTTTGAACAATGTGCGCAGGCTCATACAAGTAACCAGGCAACAACAACAAAATGACGTTAAAAGAGAGGAATGGAAAATAGTCGCCTACATTATTGATGCCTGCTTTTTTTGGCTGTTTATGGCCGTACTGGTTATTTCGTCCGTTGTTATTTTTCTGCAGGCTCCAAGTTATGGCTAAAAGTTAAAAGGCTGGGGGACAGCCCCTGTCAAGTGTGCTGTAAATGGCAGCATACTTTTTGTGTAATAGTTACGAGATCAGTTTTTTTCTATAGATGTTATAATGCCTTGTCGTTTGGTGTGTGTCTAGTTCATGTAATCGCATGGGCCCGAGGTAATTAAGGATTAATTTCACGCGTCCTATGATGGAAAGGTGTGAAACACCCTTGAGAAGGATAGAATACAAGTTGCTTGGCAACGGGCGAATCAGGGTCCTAGGCAGGAATCGAACCTGCGACCTCCGTAACACCGGTCAGCGGTCGGATGCTCATGTATTTGTGAACTGAGGCGCACAACTTTGTCTAGCCCACAGATCAGTGGGACACATCGTCGATTTAGGACCTAGATAAACGACCTTCCTCTCCAGTGCGTTCTAGTAGCTCAATGGGTAAGGCACCCGTCGATGTTACGGAGGTCGTAGGTTGAATTCCTGCCTTAAGGCTCGTTTACACAGAGCGATTTTATCGCGCGACAAGAGCTGCAATAAAATCGCAGCAAAGTTGCACTAAATTTCGAGCATGTCCGAATTGGGGCGACAAGGCTGCGATCTGTCGCGCTACAAATCGCAGTGAAATCGCCAGCTGTTCACACGCGCGATTTGCTGTCGCCGTAAAATCGCCGTTCGATCGCAGCTCTTGTCGCGCGATAAAATCGCTCTGTGTAAAAGAGCCTTTAGATTCTAATTTTTTTAGTTGTCCTTTCGCACGTTGCCAAGCAAATAGTATTCTACCCTTCTCACGGGCGCTTTTCACCTTTCCATCATATCATGTAGTGGCAAGATTTTTATTTATCTCTGGATCTTTGAATATAAGCAACTACAACAAAATTTCGCAGGCGTTGTAACATGCCTAGGAGATGATAAAGAAGGGAGGGTCACAGTGCTCGTTTTCATGGTACGACGCTGACGAATACGGCCATTTAAGCCACTTTGACAATTGCCCCGCATTCCCAATGTTGGACAAATCTTGCTTGATTTTATAAAATGTAATCCGTGATATAACGCGGAGCCTGGTTTTATTCCATGTTTAATTCACGTACGAACTTGAAAAATGAATTTGAATCATGTTTGTTGGTTCTCTACTCTGCACCAAGAGGTTTTCTCCGGGTACTCCGGTTTCCCCTCTCCTCAAAAACCAAAATTTGATTGATTTGAAAATTTCAGTTTACAGTCACTGTGTCCCCAATTAGTGCTCCAGCGCTAGAACGACTGGACACTTCAATAAAGTTCCTTTCCTTTCCTTTTTATGCCTTTTTAAGCACTCCGTGGCTCAAAAACGTCGTGTGCTTAAATTCCCCAACACTGTTTTTCTACCTCAACTCGCGGGTGGCTTGATTAGAGCGTATTTCGTATGACCTTGAAAAAGTGTTCGCAATTTGTTTCACGGACCAATGTTTGGCAACATTAAAACAAAGCGTCTCCTTATTCCCGCCAAGGAAACTCCTAATATGGGCAGTAAAGAGTTCGATTGCTCAATCACATTACTGCACAAATCAAATGACGCCAAAGCGAAATGCCGATTACTTTCCATAAAAAACAATGGAAAGTTGATGTTGTTTGCATCCGCGTTCGCTAAGCCAATGAAAATTCGCGTTCATTTGTTTTTGTTCCATACGCCAATTAAATGTTTTGCATTTTTTTATGTTATGTTTTTACTTTCATTTTTCAAGCTCATACGGAAGTCGCTTTAATAGGAGATTCAGAACGTAAAGGTAAAAGTTTAGTCACTTTTATTTATTTAACGTCCGTAGTTCCTTCAGCTAAGAGGCTGGTATCAATGAAAGCCGACGGTTCGCTCTTTATCCCCCTCCCTCTGTCAGTGCTCAGTTTTACGGGTATTCAAAGCCCTGGCTACACGTTGAAGTCACCGAGGATCGAACTGGGGATCCTTTAGATCTCCGAAAGCCGCGCAATAACCAACTGAACCACGCTTGCTCTTCTCGAATGTTTCTATCATGCCGTCGTGTCAGACACGCACTTAAATTTTATGCCATACAATATACTTTTCATTAGTAAGTCGCATACTAAATCCAACTAGGAAACTGTTGTGCCTGAAAAACACCCAACTGATGATCAATTGCGTGTTCTTTTAAAATTTGTTTATGAACCATATTTATAGCCAGATCATAGTTACAAAGGTAAACACTACCTTGATATATTATTTCATGTCATCTATTTTAATTTTTTTTTCCTGTTTTTATTTTTATTTTTATTTTTTGAGGCTGAAAAGTCTGTTAGGGAGCCTCAATAAATGTCTGTCTATATGTAAAACTATGTGTGACTGTTAATACATCTTTAAGTGAAAAAATAACATTTCCTTGCGATTTCGTGGAATCACTGTAGTTTAGTCAGGCTCGAAAAGCGATAGAACCTTTGTTAATTATGCAGTAACTGTAATGTGTGCAAAATATACGGTAAAATAGCTGTTGGTTTCTTTTAAACTAAAGATTGTCTTCTGTTCATCACCATGATGTTCCTGTGCTAAAAATCAAGACCGTAGAACCAATCATTATGATCACAAACAGATAGAGAAAAAACTTGTCCAAGATTTCTGCCACTAGGATCCACTCTTCTTTCTTTGAATCATGCTCGTCTTGCTCCTCCACTGCTCGTACCAGTTCCTTTACGTAGCCCACCAGATGCTCCTGACGATGCAGCAGAGCGCTGATCAGAGGGGTCTGGGACATACCAACTACATTTGTGTCAGCTTTTTCATCACAGAGAGTATCGTAGCAGGACTCTCTCCTCAGTGAAGGTCGCGATGGAGTTTTGCTTACGTTTTTGAGTGGAAATCCTGAACCCAAATGTAGCATTTCCACGGTCAATTCATGGCATGCCCCGCACGGAGGCACCCCTAAATCGTTCACGTTGCATGCCGTATTTCTGCGGCTTGAGTGACTTTGATGATACAGTTCAAAATTTGGATCAATGGACTCCGCTATGGATACTGGTCTTTTGGATTTGGCATTTCTACTACTGGCATTATGGCAAGAAACATTCTGATGGTTAAGGTTAAAATTCCCATCTAAGCCCTCCGTGGCTGCGACATGCTGTTTACATTTCTTCTTTGTCTCATTGTTTCGTCGACTTGAGATGTATTTGTGGACGTCGGGCTCATCGGCTGTAGAGAAGCGTTTGGTTTGGGAAAATCCCTCACTATTTTTATGACTGGTGTGGTCTTGATGACAGTAATCAAAGTAGGGATCCTGGGCATCCGCCAGTGACCTGTGACGTTTATGAGCTTTCTTGTCCTCGTCTTTACCGCGGCTCGCTTGCCTTTGTCTCTTTACCTCAATTTTCAGTAGCTGGCCAAGTCCTTGAATAACAACAAGGCGAATCCAGAAAGGAATTTCTGAGAAGGATGGATTTGAAAAGTAACATTTTAACACAACGACAGTAGCGATCAACGAGAGACCAACCTGTAAATAAAGCAAAAGAGAAAAGGCCTTTGAACATTTTAAACTAAACTAAAAAAAGTATCAAAATAATCGAAACAGTGGCCTGTTAAACCGGACACATGAACGATTGGGAAGAACCTTTCAATTCTAGTAAATGGTAATAAGTGGAGAGAAGTGCTACTAAAGATACGTATGGTGTCTAAGAACAGTACGACCGTCGGCGTACGTTTAGAGGCCATCAGCTCTGGTCTCCATTTAATATTAGAAAACAGTCCTAAGAAAATAAGCGCGCTGATTGGTTAAAAACTCGAAGGAGATATAGAACTAGCACGAGCTGTTGACGTAGTGATGGCGCGAGCAAAGAGAATTTACATTGTGATAATTAGAGTTAACAAGTTGTTTTCCTTTAATTTTCTCGTCGCGTTGTTTTCTAAAAGATGCAGCTCGTGTTCCCACAGCATTTCTCGTTCTCCCAAACTTTCACTCGTGTTTCTGTAACTAGATAGAAACACGGTACATGTTTTGTATTTCTTAAATAATAATAATAATAATAATAATAATAATAATAATAATAATAATGATGACGATGATGATGATGATGATAATACAATTGTGTACAACTATCGGTCATTCTTGGAACTGCTCACCTGTCGCGGAAAGTGTTGTATCTCTAAGCTACCAGTAGAACACCCGACAATTTGAAAGAATCGAATAACATAATAATAATAATAATAATAATAATAATAATAATAATAATAATAATAATAATAATAACAATAACAATAACAATAACAATAACAATAACAATGACAATGACAATGACAATGACAATGACAATGACAATGACAATGACAATGACAATGACAATGACAATGACAATGACAATGATAATGATAATGATAATGATAATGATAATAATGATAATAATAATAATAACAATAATGGGATTTCACAGTCCAGTGTGATCGGAAAATCGAGGCAAGAAGACCAGACATTGTCTTTGTTGAAGAAGGAGAGAGAGGTTGTCATAATTGATGTTGCTATCCCAGGTGATGATAAGGTGAAGGATAAGGAAACTTGAGAAGGTAGAGAAATACCAACTATTGAAAGATGAAATTGCAAAGGTCTGGCAAATGCGAAAAGTCATTGTAGTGCCTGTTGCTATTGGGGCCCTTGGAGCTGTATCAGTCAACTTTAAGGAGTACATGAGGCGAATCGGTGTGAAGGTGAGGCTGGAAGTTATACAGAAAACAGCATTGTTGGGGACAGCAAAGATACTACGGAAAGTACTATCCCTGTAAGAAGAAGAAAAAGATAGACCTGGGACCTGTGGTGACTTGTTGTAACCTGCTCCCAAAGACTATAAACACCAGGCTGAACATCCTGCCTGAGTCTACAAGGAATTGAAATAATAATAATAATAATAATAATAATAATAATAATGATGATGATGATGACGATGATGATGATAATAATTTAGTCATAGCTAATTTTGAAGAAGATTAATAAAAGTTCTTGAAACTGGGGTATAATAAGGACCGATTCGATAAGAGGGCCGTGTCGAATACCTCCAGATTTAAATAGGATTCCGAAAGAATGAACGGAGATTAACCACAGTCAATAGTCTCCACTCCATGTTCTCACGTCATTCTACACATGCAATTGTATTTTACGCAAATCATCAGAAGGATGGGGAGGGTACGTTAGAGCGCGGATACTACTGGCCGGTAGCTCTTTATCGTTCAACGAAAACATTATTACTTGAAAATCCAACCAATGCACACTCTGGGCTCCTTTACCGATTCTTAGATTTTTTCTTTGTTTTTTTTTTTTTTTTGGCGCACTTGTTTTGCTACGTACAGTGGCTCACCTCTATCAAAATACTGGTGAAGTAAATACTTATCAGAGGTACTACTTCCGATGTGGCTGGCAAAATGTCCGCCACAATCAACATGAACACAGTCAACGCCAACATGTTGGTTATCACCAAAGTGATCCTCTCTCCAGCCTCCGACGGTAAGAAAAACGAGAGCAGCGAAAGCACTGAAAAACAATAAGAGGTATGAACTTTCGGCTTTTCAATTCTTATTATTTTGTGTCACTCTTAAACAAGTAGAGTGGCTGCCATGAAAGGGAGTGTTAATTTATAGTTCGTCTTGCATACTGGCCAGGAGACTTAATGTGTCTTTCTTTTTGAGTTATTGTTTTCTCAAGCTATGTTAAAAACAGCAATCTTGCAAACCACATGCATCTAATTTAACCAGATCAGAAAAAGTGTCTTGTCGTTTTAGCGCTGGAGCGCTAATTGGGGACACTGTAAACTGAAATTAACAATGAAAGTAAATCAAGTCAAATGAAAGAAACACTTCTTTGGATTTGGGCAAAAGTTGTTCCCTATAAAAAAGATGAGCTCCTTATCCTGGCCCCATATTTGGCATTTTCACAGACGGAGCATAATTATTTAAACGAGTTTCAAGTTGCCCTTCCGGCAAACAGTTCATTTCCAGTGCACATTAGTCCGAGTAAGAAGGCGAGCAAAAAAAACTGAAAGCAAGAACGAGCAAGAACTGAAATGTCTGAAAAAAAAAAAAAAACTCGGTTAACAGGACCGTATAAACAGTGTGCGCTTGTGGGTGTTGAATTATGTCAAGACATCTGCATTGTTGAAAAACCAACAGTAAGTTCCCTGACGAAGGAGGTAACAGACCTTGAAGGTCTGAATAAACTATGAAAAAGTCGCCGGGTCCTTTAAATTAATTTAATCAACCAAATAGCGCATGCACTTGCTTTGAAGAAGAATTTGAAGAATTTATACAGTTTAATTTTAGATGTCTAAATTCTAGAATTGTATAGTGTTTACGAAAGACAGAGGTGATCCCGCTGAAGCCACCTGATGTAGTCGGGTGTCCATAAGAGAAAATTGCTAAATTGTCAATATAAGTGCAAGTATCACTGCTGTCTTTCATCGATAATCCGCACTTCAAATGTTACATTTCTCTCATTCAGTAATAGTGTTTGTTGCAGAGTACGCTATGGTACGTTTTCTCGGCCACCACAAATATAAAACGTACGTGTAATGAGAAGGCAAGGAACAATCAAATTGACAAAAAAGTACATCGTTCTTCGTCGCAAGCTCAATGTGCAGGTGACGTCGGAATAAGGCTGATTGGGGCAACATTCATAATACAACTCATTTCTTTGGCAAGGAAAGTCCACTAGATCCCACTCGCCATTGACTTGCGTCGTCTTCGTGTCTGCACTTGGTCCCTCGGTTACGATGTCAACGCGATTCGCATCGTAAGTCCATGAGCCAAATTTAAGTTCGCAATGCTATGAGCAAGAAGAAACAAACAGGTAAATAAACAAACAATCTATGCTGCCTACTTTTAATTTTGCGATACTTTGATTGTGGTGGTATTATTTTTACCGCAATTATTTTACT
>OX421446.1:12527696-12530196 GCA_949126865.1 Montipora capitata
TCGATTTTACGGAAGGTTGTCTCGTTAGTCTAGTGGATATCGGAAACTGCAAGGCGAGGCCATCGATCCGGGTTCAACTCTTTGCCTCGCCTATTGTGAATCTTCTCAGCTTGTTTAAAATCTTTGTTTCGTTGAAGTAGATTTGAAGTCTAAAGTAGACTGTACGTCGTATAAGTTGAAAAAAAAGGGAAATGTCAGTTTGAGGGATGGAAAGAAGTGATGACCTCCACTCGTCCCACACCAGCCGCCATTTGTGTATGGTGTGAGATTTTTAAGCCCGGCTTTGAGGGCTTCCGACTGTAGTAATACAAAATCAAAACAACATCTAAATTGCCGTCGACCTAAAGTAAAATAAAAAAAGCTTTTGTGTGAATGAATACTCACCACATCAACAATCTGGTTTAATGTGATTCCAAAGACAACTGTTACTTTGTCCTGGATGCGAAGAACCGGTCGGCGATCTTTACTGTTTCTGGTCACGAAGTTCGCCAGTTTTTCCTCGTAATCACCATCTATGAACAAATCGGAGAGAATTCGAAATCAAAAACTTTTGTTAAGATGCAATGATTTTATAGGTTAGCCGGAAACCTTCATATGAACTTGGCCAGTCCCTGCTTGAAAATCGAAAGATGATTTCAAACGAGACGAGAACATCTTGAACTAATTAACGTTATTTATAACTGTCAATAGGGAACATGCAGGTGAGCATATTTTTACTTCCGGTCAGTACCCACGTCATCCCTACCATTGCATTCATCTTCGTTTTTGTAATATACATTTGGGATTGTGATAAGTTTGTCCTTTCCTTTCTGCCCCCGAAACCCGTTGCCTTTGCACGCAGACAGCAGACAGCTTGTCCATTCACTAACGATATGCAAGTAAAAAGATCACACAAAGACCCAAGAGTAATTAACGCGTTCTTTTCTGCCGTCTACATCTTTTGTTTGCATTTATTTCACTGGACAGATAAGTTGAAGAGTTTCAAGTGAAAGACTCTTCTGCACGGAAAGCTCAAACGACAGTTTGGTGGCATTTGCGTTTCCGGTTGTCTTACATTCTACTGGTACAGCTTTTCTCTTAGCCTTTGATTTTTCCTGGACTTACCCAGGGAAAAGAATTGAGAATTGTGGAACCACGAGGCTTCGCTTCTCGATGGGGCAATTGAACTCATTGGTAGGTGTGTTCACTTTAACGTCACAGCGGCCAAGTTGAAAAAGAATGAAACAAAGAGACCGCGGCCATGTTGGCGACTCGGAGGCCAAATGGGAATCGAACAATGATTTTTTTTTTTTGTTTCAGGAAACCAGTATAACTGGTGGTCATGTGATCGAACACTCACAATTCATTTGTTGGACACTAAGCTATGGTGACACAGTGATTCAATTTAAAGTTGCTTTTGTTGTTTATTGTCAAAGGGATCACGTTGATTATAAGTAAACAGCTTGCCTATCTTATTACTCTCAGTAGTGATAGGTCCTCAGGTACTTCTAGTCTTCAATAATGACCTTTACGTTGACCGTATTGTATGTTCTCTAATGTTAACTGTACTCTACGCTGAACTTCATCATTTTGTTTCGAGACCGGACTTCAACAGTTATACAAAGTACTTCTAAAGGGCCGCAGTTGCTGTTTCATTGGGAATTATCGACTTAGTCTTTTACCCAATCATATCTCGTTGTTCCTATTAAACGAGCAAGTACTTGAGCGTTGAAAAATTATACTCTCCGCGCGTTCCGCCTACGCGGTGACAACATGGTCCTCTTGACTCCAGCCAAATTAAAAATTCCCAATGAGGAGACAAAGTGTGGCCCTAAGTAAGCAATCAACTCCGCGTAGAGACTAGATGGATTTTTCTTAGCTCGCGCGCCCAAGTCAGTTCGTTTTTCAATACCAAGTTGCCTTGATAATTTCATAGCTACCTGCAAAGTTGTCATTAATATGCCTGGCAACCCACCCATGCAAATCGTGCAAATTCCTTAGCATCTCGTATATTAGTCTTATAGTTATATGCCTTAGTTTCTTTCCAATGAATTCTTTCTCGGATATCAGTTTAACTGCCAGGGGTATTTATGGATATCGATTTTTACACCGCGTAACCTTGTTGTGTCGTTGTAAAGAGGCTCGTTATATCCGTTTACTCTAGTGACGATGAGCAATGATTAAGACCAAATTGTCGTACATTGAGTAAGGCGTTTAAACCATTTTAGACTGGCTGTCTTTTTTAAAGATCTGTCGGGTTTATTCTTGTACCCTTTCCCGCGTTATCAAAGGTAAATTGCTGTGCATGGAGATTCGATGATACCGTTACCGTGCTCTGGCAGCTCATTTTGTTCGCAGAAGTCAATGCAACTTCCACCTTCTGGTTGGAATACTAACCTTGAACGACCTCGATTGCATTCACCGTTGCACAGAAGCAAAGTAAAGTGATCACAAGAAAAAGCCGCATGTTAGACTTCGTCCTTATTAATTTCTTGCCTGGTTAGTCCTTATTCTCTGAAAC
>OX421446.1:12535196-12590196 GCA_949126865.1 Montipora capitata
CGTTTAACAATTCAAAGTCTTAACCAAGCGCTACTATTAGGTTTCTATCTCAAACTCGGAAGGACTTCATAATTCAGCTGTAATTACAATTACAAGCGTTGCAGTGTATTTTGCTGTCTTTTGCGGTCGGGAGGACAGAAGAGTGCACTTGCTATCGCATTACATATCATGACGGTAAAACCAAGCAGAGGCTCCTCGGGTTATCTTATCTTCAAGTGCAGGGAATTCAAATGTAAACAAACTGCCTATCCGAACGTCATGGTCATGCGTTGCCCATTAATCGACTTTGACGAAAGACACAGATTAGTTTACACTAAACGCAAAAGGCTTCATTGAGCTGTTTTAACAGCGAGGAGCCTGAAGAAGATATTAAACGGAAAAACCGTGAATTCAATTTTCTGCTACATGTACTAAAATCTCATTAAGGCAGCCTCGCCCTCAAGTTTAAAAGTTTAAATATATATATTTTTAAAATACAACCATACTTTTGAGTTTAAGAAAGCGAAACATGTTTTGATGTTTCAAACATTATCATCAGCCATAGTGAGCATAGTGAGTGTAACATTAAAATTTTTACAAGATACTCCGTATATATATATATATATACTATTGTAGAAATAGTTATCGCTAAGTGCCAACGAGACAGTCAAGGTAATACATATGTTGCAGATTCGTATCAGAGTTTTAAAATACCCAACAGTAGTTGTAATTTTTTTATTCGAAAGTACTGAAACTCAACTCATCTAGTTAACAATAATACAATAATAGAAATTGCGGGTGACCCTATTCGATGGAATGGTAGAATGTTTGAATGGAATGGTGGAACGGCGGAATTGCGGAATGCACGGAATATTCTAAAACACGGAAAAAATCGAATATTTTGAAACACGGAATATACGAAAAATTCTAAAACACGGAATTTGCGGAATATTTTAAAACGCGGAATGAGAGGAAAGTCTTTTTAAAAAGGATATAAATATTGCATTTTTTTTGCCTGTGAGTAGTCTGGGTAGCCCGGAGGATAACATAACTTCGGATGATAATTTTACATTTCCTCTCGACAAAAGATATAAAGATGTGTTACAGAGAATATGTTTTCCAGCTTCCATTTTTGTGCCTCTCGGACTGTGCCGAAACATCGCAGGCGCATTTTCCTACACTCAAAGAAGGAACAATGTAGAAAGACGATGGTAAGTGTCTCAATTGCCTTAAAAATGTACGACATGTTATCGTTTCTTTTTCCGGCTGATTTGCTAAGTCAATGCCCTTTTGAAGGTCTTTGTTACCGTGAACCTCCTTAGTTCATACACGATTTCGCAAGCAGATGTTGTTATGATCGGTCGCAGGCGGACCACCTTCTGTCGTTGTTGTTGTTGTTGTTATCGATGTGTAGAAGGATAAATACATTACGGCGGTTGCGATTTGCTCGGCAATAAAGTTTGAAAGTGTCAACCGAGTGCTGTGCGCTGTGCATGTGCTTTTTTATTTTTTATTTTTTTGTCGTTAGAGAGTGAAGAAAATTGACAAGAGGCAGGCAACACCGAGCCACCGGCCAGTGACCTCGTCTTGTTCAAGCGGGAACTGACGCCAAACAAGCGAAATTCTCACGTTAAAAACACCAGCATCCGATCGATTAGGGATGTCCTCATACCTTCGCTGAAGCCAAGCGTTGGCAAGCTAACGGTCGCGTTGCACTGATTGGTAGATTCGAATAGACTCAAATGCTTCGAATTCCTTTGATCTGGTTTCTTGCAATGATCGTGTTAAGAAAGCTTTATTACAGATTTCAGGACCGCCTTTCTCGGTGAATTTTTGAAAAATGACGCTCAAATTCGGCGAAGGTATGAGGACATCCCGCAAGGACATGTCGCGAGGAAATGTAAAATTATCATCCGAAGTTATATTGTCCTACCCATACTACTCACGGGCAGAAAATGCAATATTTATATCCCTTTTTTAAAGACTTTCCTTTCATCCCGCGTTTTAGAATAATCCGTATATTCCGTGGTTTAGAACGTTCCATATATTCCGTGTTTTAAAATGTTCGATTTTTTCCGTGTTTTAGAATATTACGTACATTCCGCAATTCCGTTGTTTCGCCATTCCATTCCATCCAATAGGGTCACCAGAAATTGCACACTTTCTATCTCTTACAACAATGTAAATGTCAACGTGTTTTGCAATAATATGGAAAGTAATGCTGTAATTTTTGAACGGATGTAATTTTAACAGGAATATGCAACAATTAAGTTGAATAAAATCAGGCCAGGTAAAAAAGCGGCAAATGTTTTCGGACTTTTCAGTGTGCAACATAACAGTCTCTCGCACATGAAAGTTGTTTCACTTGTAGAATTTTGTTTTGCAATTATGCAAGATACAGCCATGAATTAGAAGTCAAATTGATCGTTGAATTGTGTACTTTGCAGACAGTATATTTCCATTGAAAATTAAATTAAATTGTTCACAACTCATAAGTTACAAAACGAAAAACAAACTGCTCTACTCGCGAACCGACGGCCCAGAAAATTGAAAACAGCGGTCGATAAAAACACATACGCCGGTTTAGTTTTGAGCTCGTTCAGTCCATATAGAACACGCTGGTTCGAAAATAAATATTAATTAAAGAACACTCAAACCAAGTGTACACAACGCAACGGTCAGAAATGTGAAAAAAATGTGTTTTCACTCACCTCCGAACATGCAAGTTTGTCTAATGACATCACGCATCAAGACATGAGCTTTCATTGGTCCCTACTAAAATCTCCAGGGAATCTACACCTCACATTACACTTACGTCAAGAGCAAAATTCCGCGATGTGATTGGCTTATTTTTTCTATTGTTACATTACATGCATTACTTTTTTCTCTGGCTCGGATCGCTCATTGGCAATATCAATACAACGATTCTTTGTAGATTAAATGTTCGTTACAAGTAAGTAAAATTTAAACTAACCAACAATATTATAGAAAACACAACTGACATAACTGTAAAAGTTTAAAAGTGCAATGCTAAACTAACATTATCAAATTGTTTGTTGAGTTCGGGTTTCAACAGCTCAATATGGAAGCTATCCTTGATTTTGAGTTGATAGAAAGAAGTAGCATTATCAATAATTTTGAAGCAAGATCATGTCAGTTCAGCATTCCACTCTTAAACTTTTACAGTTATGTCAGTTATGTTTTCCATAAAATTGTCGTTTAGTTTGAAATTTACCTACTTGTAACGAACATTTAATCTACAAAGAATCATTGTATTGATAGTTATATATACGAATTTTATTATATAGATATTGATGAAATACCAGGATTTCTTCTTTTACTGAAAAATCATATCTTCACCGCGCGCAGTGAATATATCATTTTTTATCTTTCACATGTGAGGATATAGGTGTTGTCATGGCGACCAACACGATTACCCAATAAAACGCGAGCTTTCTCTTCATTTTAAGATACTTTTGTGCTTTAATATAATTCTTAACTACTACATCAACATTTTTATTGCAAAATTTGACATTATCATGATTTGTTTTTCATAACTTTCATATCTTGTTTTATGTTACACAACATGCGTGGTTTAACGGTTGGTGACCACTTTTTCATCATTTCGAAAATTACATTACATGGTCGCTTGGGGATACGAATTTTATCTTCGAGTGCTGAAAGTATCTCTCACTCGTTCGCTTCGCTCACTCGTGAGAGATACTTGCAGCACTCGAAGATAAAATTCGTATGCCCGCGCGGCCATGTAATATCCTCTATATCTTGTAAACATTTTAATGTTACACTCGCTATACTCACGATGGCTGACGATGATTTTTGAAACATCGAAACGTGTTCCTTAAACTCAAAAGTGTGGTTCTATTTTTTTAAAGATATTAGTAACACTTGTGCTATCCAGACCATTTAAATATATTTAAAATACAAAGTGTTTCTTTGTTATCAAAATAATAGCGTACATACCTGGCATTGTAATGGCCCGATTGAGATAAGGCAAAATTAAGCCGTTTACCACCATTTTTTATGATTTTTAAGTTTGCTACAAGGCGTCCTTCCTTTTAATATCCACACAAATGATCGGATAGTACATCGTGGACGTCCCTGATGCACCAATCAGCTCAGTTCGAGGCTTATGAATTTTGTTCCAATGGTCGACAAATACTATAACAAGGCTGTTTGCAATCAGATATTTATATTTGAAAGGGAGAATATGTCAAATACTTATATTCATGATAAAGGAGCATTCCTCAGTTTTGCTCCAAAAAATGGCCCTCGCGGACTTCTTGTAACTGCGAATTTCTTTAAAAACCTTAAAATCGTATAACGCCGTTTCTTTGCTGCGAAAAGGCCTAAATCTATAATTCCAACCCACAGAGTGGCTCACACTGCGGAGCTTGCCTTAAACGCTTGTTTAAATACAAAAACTGTATATAAGTTCTGATAAACGCAAGCGAGATATATTTTTGGTTTCATATTGTCAAAAGGTAACCAAAACTCGGAACATGTGCCCTGAGATGTAATAAAGGATAATACCAGATCAAGTAATTTGTTCTGAGGCCGGCTTATCCAATGATGCGATGGTTATATCTTACCGACTTAGATTTGGGAATGTACCTATCATTTGCGACATGAAAGCCTACTCGTATGACTTTTTTGGCAGATAAAAGATTCATTTGAACTTCGATCAATTATTTAACCGTGAAAACAACGCGAAAAATGACATCTAATCCTATGACTTCAGACAAGAAGTACTCAAGAAGTTGGAGATTTGGCGCCATGACTGATTGAGTAACTGGTCACCAATCCAGCGCGGTTGCCGATTTCGTTGTCAGTCTCTCTGCGGTTTCCCTGCTAGCAGAGGTATTTTCTTTTTGCGTTTGCTGGGCTGACGAATACGGGGAAAAGAGTCCTCTGCCATGGGTCGAAACTCACCGTGTTGAGCATGCGCGGCGGTTTACGTAGGGACCAAATCCTTACATGATACTTCATGTTGTGTGGGCTCACTTAACCACTGCGGAATAGGCCATTTCCGAGTTCATGTCTGCCTCCTCTTCAAAGCGAGTCTCAGTGCAAAGTTTCTGTGATGGTAATTAGTTCTACTTTACATATAAATGAAAACTAATTTTCATAACAAAAACTTCGCACTTAGACTCGCTTTGAAGAGGAGGCAGACATGAACTCGGAAATGACCTATTACTGTAAAGGAATGTGCTGGACAAAACGGGTTCAAATCACTGTCAGCAAGAGGTTGTGGACGGCGGTTGGATCAAAGCGAGTTTCGACCCATGGCAGAAGTTTCTTTTCCCGTCAGCCCAGCGAATGCAAAAGGAAAGGGACTTCTCCTAGCAGGGAGCTCTGCGTTTTCCATTATCCCATAACTCAAACCTATTGTAGGCAGGATCTAGATTAAAACTAAACGTTCTCACAAATAAGCGCAACAAATATAAACTTTTTAAACAGACACACCATAATTGTTCCCTTGGTCCTTGGAAAAACTCCATCCGTCGCTTTCAGACTTCCTTGCTTTCCAGTTTGTTCCCATCTACGTTAATCCTGTTTAGATCTTCTGAACTTTAAACTGTTTCAATATTCAGTGAATATTAAGCTGGCAAAGTTCCTTCTATTGACTGCTACCCGGGGAGCTCAATTTCTGATCCTTTTTGGAGACTATAGCTTTGTTTATCCACAGGCAGACAACCCTAAGGATGCGAGAGCGCTTGACGTCATGTTATTTTGAGACAGTTGTAACGGCCGATTCAACTGAACGAGGAAAATTTTCCATGAAAACTTCAAACTGCGATGTTTCTTTTCGAAAATTCATTTTAATGAGAGCCAGATAAATAAAGTTCACTCACCCACTATTTTCTGCGTTGTTTTGAGTGATTTGATGGGTTTGTGGGACGCTTCAATTTCCTCTTCAGCTCCCACGCGTCGCCACATACAATATAAATAGCAAGGTGTGCAACTTCCAAGACCGCTCACGGCCGAGTGCCTCCAGAATTTAGCCGAATTTCTCCCACTTCCAAAGGTCACTTGCCTCCCAGCCTTGGGCAAGTAGAAATTCGATAATTTTGCTAGCATCGTACCAAAAATCATCGCATTTAAACGGCTCTGCAACCTCAAAATCCTGCTCGATTTTCAAGCTTTGCTCAGGTTTTAGTTATTGCAGATGACGAGAACAGAACTCATGCATCATTGGAATTTAATCAAATCAGATTAACCAATCAAACAGCGCAGATTTATTATTTTGTCCGTCTTGGGGAAAATCTGTGCTTGTTGATTGGTTAATTTGATTAGATCAAATTCCGATGATGCATGTGCCATCTTCCAGTTGATCCAAGTTTTCAGACTTACTTATTCTGATGATAATATATCCTTCACATTTGCAGTTTCCGCAGTTACGCTACTAGTACTAATTGTAGCTAGCAGTTTCGACATGGCCATCGCCTCCCTCGATCGTCACGATCAGAATGTACAGATTTCCTTGTTTCTGTAGGACACCAGCCCTTGGCAAGGTGCGACTACCCGAAAGTACTTAATTTTCACGAAGAGTACAAATAGCTATAAAGCACTAGAACGTAAATGCGATGACGCAAATGGAAAAGAACCAGCAACCTCGTGGGAATGGGCTCTGGTTCCCATCCCTCCTCGGTTATATGATTGGTAAGGGGAAGGAAAACGTGATAAGGGCCGCCCCCCCCGCCCCCCCCCCCCTTTTTTTTTTTTTTTTTTTTTTTGTGCAGTTGGCGAAAACATCACAGTTTTCTCACGAAATTCAATATATGACCTCCATACATTCTTTCATCGGTAAGTTCACGGTTAGAACATTGCACCAGCATCGCATGGGTCATGGGTTCGGAAACATCTGAAATTTTCAGGTGTCTATCAGGGAAAATTGATTAAACCAGATAAGTTCCGCGAGCATCATTTATTTCATTCTTCTATAGCCCGCATAAATATATATATTTTTTACAAAAATATATATTTTTTGTCAAGTTTGTTCAATGTTAGAAAATTGAGTATTTAATTATCGATCCTTCGTTTATCAATAATAATGATCATCATAACAGTCTTTTCATCAATGCCTCCGGCGTGACAAATAGAACTTAAATCGTCTTCGACGAATAATTATAGAAGAGCTGCCAGAATGCATTAACACGCAGTGTCATGATGAATAGGAAAAACGCTTTATCATTTTTATATTTTAGCGAGAAGCGCGCACTCTAAGTACCGAATACAAAATTAAGGAAAACAATTATTCTTTTAAACCAGGTAGCATTTCCTAAGCTCTCCAAAGCTCTCATATAGAACCACGCCCTGCTTGTTCGAAGACCGGATTACTATTTCTAAAGGAAAAGTCGTAACCCAGCAGTTCCAAAATGGGGAGAGAATTCCATGAAACCTCATGGAACCTTGTGGAATGTATGAATACATACTCTGAATATTAATGGCAGCAGATCCCGACCAACGAATGACGAAGAACGAGTTGATTAAGTGAGAAACTATATATCCAACTTGTATAAAGTTGTCTGTCCTTAAAGAACTCAAGCACACCTCACGCTTGCAAGGCGCCCAGCTCATAAGCTTGAGTCCAGGCCAACGAATGACGAAGAACGAGTCGATTAAGTGAGAACCTATATATCCACCTTGTATAAAGTTGTCTGTCCTTAAACAACTCAAGCACACCTCACGCTTGCAACGCGCCCAGCTCATAAGCTTGAGTCCAGGCAGGATACCCATACCATAGCTTGGAAAATGTTTGGTTTCCACTAGTTAATGAGTTCGTTAATTAAAGCGGAATTGAGCAAGTACGAATGCTCTTTAAATTATGAACTAGTCGTATTTAGGCAGTTTAAAGAAGAGAGCAGCTAGGGAAGCCATTAAAGTAAAAAAGAAAATCCACATGAACAAGGAGTCCATGATGGATGCGGCCATCATCCATTCCTCCCGACGCTTTCCTTCCTCCTCTTCAGCTTCCTTTGCCTCAACCAGTTTTTCTAAAGCGTTTGCAATTGTTCCCTGTTTGTGAGTGATTGCTCTTGTCAGGGAACTCTTATCATCAATTTCCAGCGCCGATCTCGGGGTGCCTCGGTCCAAGAAGGGCTCTCCACTCGGGTCTCTTTCCTCTGAACCACCACAACCCCTGTTCTCAGCTGTGGGCCATTTCCCACCAAGCAGTCCCGAGAATCTCTTTGGAATTATAGTTTCAATATACCCATTCTCTGTTCTCAGTAATGAGAGCTTTCGTCTTTCAAGTGGGCTGCCGGTTTCCAGTGGGTTTTCGTTATTGCGGAGTTTTTTGTGAAAGACTTTTCCCAAACAACGGAAGACGATGAAACGCAGCCAGTCAGGCATCTTGTGAATGGCAGGGTTATTAAAATGGTACTTAAGAACTACACACGTTCCAATAAGGGCGACTCCAATCTGAAAAAGGAGTCAAGCTGTCAATAACGAAAGAGTATTGCTGGAAGATGAGTTGAGTGTGGGTCAGTATAGGAATAATCACATGATTTCGAGTGCAATTTAGGAATAATTGATTGACCCAATTCCGGAATAAGAATACGTGGAGTGATGATTAAAACGGTATGTTTGGCGCGTTTCGAAGCAGCAAGGATAATAAAAAATAATGTCTAAAATAGCATTTAAGCGGATGTTGACAATTTTAATCTGAATCTCCGTAAAAACGAAGGATTTCTAACTCATATTCCATGTATTCTTATTCCGGAATACGGTCAATCGAACGCACCTTAAAATAAATGAGCACGCTTACGACTGAAGAGAGTTTTTTTTCAAATTAACTATGATTTGCACCAGCCCTTTCGACGAATGCACTTTGTAGTCTTTTAAAAAAATTGCAAGTCCTTCTTCATTCCAAATAGCGCAAGAAAAGTCATGTGATTACTTATTGTTACGATACATTGGAAAAACTCGAGATGGTTAAGCTGAAGCAATGCACGCGTATATCACGCAATCATGCGCCAAAGAATGCACCATCCAGGTCTCGCATTTGAATGGATCTCTCTGATTTTCTTTGCTCATTGACCAATCAGAATGCTTGGTTTCTTAATTTTGTTTTGCTCTGAATTACTTCTTTTCTGTACTGCGTTCCTTGAAAACTGAGCCAATCAGAATACAGAAATTGGCCAATGTGTATTATTAAGTAGACGATCAGGCCACGTCACTACTTGCTCTACTACAAACGAACATTCTCAGAGGTTTAGTCCACTTCTTGCTTTTTTTAATTGCCAAATAAAACGAACTGAGGGGACTCGACTTAATACTCAATTTTACGAGCCCCTGAAGCATTCATTAGGACTAGCTGATCGGGATGTTGGCTTGGGTCCCCTTCTCTTGTCTGTTTTAAAGAATCGTGTTATTTTTGCTTCTCTCGCATGCATGATTTGATATTTTCTCAGCCTTCATCATCCTATCCAGCCTATCCGATCCTGTTATGAAGGGAGGGGTGGGTGCTCGTACTTACAGTACTTGATGCATGCTCACTTATTTGGGCAGTAGCTTGCGATAACCGAAGTTAAGGAGAACGGGTCTGCAAAGGCCTGCACAACCCATCTTTCCGTGCTTAGGTGTTAGATATTTTAAAAAGAATCACAGTGCGGTTCGTTGCATTAATGTAAACTTAAACTGAACGCACCTCAAATAGGCAACAGGAATAAAAGGTAGAAATGATTGATACTGCATCTGATGTTGGCGGAATAATCTCGGCTACCAACAGCATGAACACAGTCATGGCAAGCAGGTTGGTGATGACCAACGAAAGGCGTTCTCCAGAATCAGGGGGGAGGTAAAATGACAGTATTGTCAGACCTGAAGTTAAACGTGGATCGTCAGTGTAGCTAGAAATGCTTTTAAATATGCATTACTTTGTGGGAATTAGAATTGATAGCCCACACCTTCACAAGTTGAGAAGATTTAGCAGCTATTACAGATTTCCCTCACTAGCAGCAGATCGCACACAAAATCTTTGATAGTAACAAGAATCTTGTCTCTAAAGGCACACCCTAAAGCCTGGTTTTGATATAGTCGTCCCTATCGTACAGGTCGTCTCTGTCGAGATGAGGATAGAATCTATGGGTGTCTCGCGGGTCGTCTTGGATCATCGCAAGAGTCACGGCCTTCTGTATATGGCCCGGTCGTCCCAGTCGCATAACAATTAGAGACGACCCGTACGACAAGGACGATTATATAGCAACAAGACTTGATTTAACATGACATGATTGGCTGAACCTCAGGGGTGTAGCCAGGATTTTTCAAAGGATGGGGGGGGGGGGGGGGGAGGTCACACTCTCTCAAACCAAAGGTACTTTGTTCTTACCAGTTTGTCATGTCGACATCAACGCTGACAATGGGCATAATAATAATAATAATATCTGACCTGCTAATCGCCCTTTCTCGCAGTCGGAGACTAAATTATTACGGGCGCAGCTCAAAGAGGTCGGACCGAAGGAGCTGTGCTGCCGGCTAGGCGCTCGGCCCCTGAACACGACCCATGCATGACCTCGGAGCACAGCACCACAGCCTGATGGAATAGGCCGGGAGTCGATTTTGATGAGGGAGGAAAACCGGAGTACCCGGAGAAAAACCCTCGGAGTCAGATTGAGATCGACTGAAACTCAGCCCACATACTATCCCAGCCAGAGTTGAACCCGGGTCGCAGAGGTGGGAGGCACGGTTGATGACCACTAAACCACCCTGACTCCCTATTATTCGCACATTATTCGCGCGTCGGCCATATTGGCCATAGACGATAGATTTCGCACCCTGAGCCTCGAGTTGAAATGTTTGGGAACGAGTTTCGGTGAGGCAAAACAAAAGTTTTCAATTCCTCGGGACTCAGCATGGCCTCCGTGTGATTAAGGCACATTTTTCGGATGAGCAGTGAGTGCGGGAGCAGGGCTGGCGCAGTGGTGAGAGCACTCGCCTTCCACCAATGTGGCCCAGGATCGATTCCCGGATTCTACGCCATATGTGGGTTGAGTTTGTTGGTTCTCTACTCGCTCCGAGAGGTTTTTCCCCGGGTACTCCGGTTTTCCCCTCTCCTCAAAAACCAACATTTGCAGGCGTAGCTCAGTTGGCTAGTGGGCGGCTTTCGGAGCAAAGGGGTCCCCAGTTCGATCCTCGGTGACTTCAACGTCTGTTTCCACTTCCATCTGATCCGTGCAGCTATAGCTTTAAATATCTGTGAAACGGAGCACTGACAGAGGGAGGGGGTATGAAGGCGCACCGTCGGCTTCCATTGATACCAGTTTCGTAACTGAAGGAAGTACCGACGTTAAATAAATTGACTTGACTTGACTTGCGGGAGGAGGGACAAGGCTACAAAATACCTGCATAGATGGAGTAAGTTCCAGGTCATATATTCATTACTCAGTTCCACTCTCACAGATATGGTTGTATTATGTTGTTGACTGTCACAAAGGACGGGTCACGGGCACCCCAGAACTTCCCCCTGGCTACGCCCCTGAACCTTAGAAACTAAGTATTCTGCAATCCAAATGATCACGCGTAACTATTTGTAACGGAGGAAACTAATTAGATCCGCTATCCGATAACTGAATGTATGACAACCAATCAGTATTATTTCAAATAGGATATTGACACAATAAGTGACCACATCAAAGAGCAAATCCCTCACCATCGTAGTCTGCAGAGCAAACGTATTTTGATGGGGATCGAATCGCCATCTTGGAAAGTAAAAGTGATAGAGGGCTGGGCGGGAGTAATATAATGTTCCAGGAAAGAGGACAATCACCTATGGGCAACTTGCGCCAACCCCGCTTTGCTTTCAAAATGGCGGATATGTAACGCCGGCTCTTCAAGCTGTCCTCGTCGTGCCTAAACGTTTCTCTTAAGTAAGTCCCACTGAAAAACGGCCGCATGTGGCAATAATTCAATTTTAGTTTTCTCCCACTGTGTTTATTAAATTAGTCGCTTTAGCGCCCTCGGTACTTTTTTTCAGCATTTAAAATTTTAGGAATCATTAGAAGTGTTACTGACTTTTGTCCTCTTACAGAAATTGGAAAATGGAAATGCGGAAAGCTCATGAAACTGAATCTTGTTGTTGTTTTTCTATTTTATAATAATTCGGTTGGAATATTTCTTTTTAATTGTTAGCGAACTCATCCTTACCTACGATAACAAGGCACGGGATGATCATGTTGAAGAAGAAAAACAAAGTTCGTCTTCGGATCTTCACAGTGTAAGTTACATCCGGGTAAGGGGCATCACAGCACACATACTTCAGTACATTCCTTTTGCATGGAACTGCAATCAACTCCCATTCGCCATTGTTAGCAAATTTTCCCACGTCAGCCTCCTCCGCTTCTTTCACTAGATCTAGGTGAAAACCATCGTAGGTCCACGAGCCAAATTTCAATTCGCAATTCTGTTCATCGAAAGGGAAGTACTTAACGAAGATTTTGCATGAGCTGAGAAGAATTGTTGGAGCCAGCCAGAGGTTTGTACCATCGCTGCTAACTTTTATATGCTGTTGAAACCTCTCGAGAGATCCATCAGAGCTCTGGTCCGCACTGAAAAACAATAAGCACTTAATGAATGGCCCCAAGGGAAACAGTGAGTTTTGTTTCCCCGAGACCCTCAATGTTCCCCGAGGCGAAGCCGAGGGAAACATTGAGGTCGAGGGGAAACAAAACTCACTGTTTCCCGAGGGGCCAGTAATTAAGTGTTTTGTTATACCTCCCAACTCAAAATAGAACAATACACAGATAAAAATTATTTGCTTGACGTCGGCTGGCGTACAGATTTGCCGCCGTTTCAAAGATACACGACCTGATCACGTGTAAGTCGAAAGTTCAAGTTGTTGTTGCCCTAGGGCGTCATGAAGTTTTGACCAATGACACGTGACACGTTCTCCTCCAATCAGAAAACGTATTTGAATTGGAAGGTATAACAATATCATTTGTCAAGACACCCAGAATGGTACTTAGAGTTAAAGATAAATAAGGGGCAGGATAAGGGTCAAATGAAGTTCTTGTAGCGTGCAGTGACAATTTTGTTGTCCTCTGTTAGTGGCTGACTTTAACGTGATCATGCGTGGAAAGAGTTAGCGCATTTCCACTGACGAATACCATCACTACGCTGTCCTTTACTAACCTTTTTCGTGGAAAACGACTTTAGCAACCGGATATCACATACCATTTTATTTTCATTAAATCAGCAAAAATTTGGTCAACAAATTAGCTCAAACGTGAGATGTTATACGAAATCCCCATAACAATACTTTAAGTACTTGAGTGAATAAATCAATACGTAATTAATCACTTCCCTAGGCCTGGGGCTTTTCAGCGACAATGTACACAACTCTGTGGTGAGCTTTGCCAGCCTCAATTTTGGCGCAAATGGCAGCCGTGCAGTTTGTAACCTTCACTGCACAACAAGTAGACTTCACAGTTGCCCTCAGAACAGAATGAGTGAGATACCACCACACCAGGGACTATAGCTCCTACTCTTTTCGAGTAAGGTGGTTCTTTAATCCCTTAACGTCCCACGCATTCCAATTGATGTGAGACGGGGCATACGGTTTATCGTCGTTATCCGAGAAGACTTAGAAAGCCTAACCATTTGCAGATGTCATTACAAAGGCAGCACTTTCTCCTCAGTTGATTAAAGAACCTGATTGTTGGTTCGGCCGGAGTTGTGATACCGTGACCTCCCCACACAGTAGTCCGATGCTCAAACAACTGACCCAACCGGTCGACGGCAGTCAGTGCCTCAATCCTTCTTTGGCTCAGACAAGACGCTGTTTACTTACTTGTTGTAAAGGGCCAAGTCAGGTTTCCAAATAGATGCTGGGTTCACGTTTATTTCTTGAATTCCATCATAGTGTGTAGAGTTCCAACGAAGAAAAGGATTATTCCACTTCTGCGAAAAAGAAAAGGAAGTATGCATTTACCGCGCAGCTGTATACGTAGTGGGGAACTACCCTGAGTCGACACCACACAAAGGGAAAAAAAAAGAAAAAGTAAACGCTTATAATACTAAATGGAGTACGATGGCATGTGATAAGGTGATCTTGGCCCTACTTTTGAAGTCTTCAGACAGGGCAGGGGCACGCTAACATAAATGTTCTGTAGCCATATAAGTCTTTTATTTCGGAATAACAAGTAGATTCTTAGAGAGCAGGTTACGTGTATAGTTTTAGAAGAGAAAGGTACTTTTCCAAATAATGTAGTTAGAACTTTCCCGTTATACCCACCTGTCGTATCCATAAACTCAGTTTCATCATCTCGTTTCTTTCGTCCTGCAAAGAACGGGAAAGTGGTTTTGTGGTAAATGGTTCTTTACTTTTGTGAAAAGTAGTTACTAAATTTCAAGACTGTGCTAATACTCAACGACACAAGCTAATAGTAACACCGACAAGAACTGATGACTACTTGCCACTAATTTGCAAGGTGTTGATGCATCCATCTTAATGTAAGTGCATCACAACTACTCCAAGTACGCATGCGTCAAAGGACCTTCAACGGTTGCCGATAGACCTCTTGAAAAGATTAAACAACACCACACCTAATCCACCCCCCTCCCCCCAAAAAAGAACCAGTAGTAATGAATCAGCATGCAAATCGATGGGCACCATATTTCCATTATTTGAAATGAGACGGAAGGGGTGGTGTAAGTTTTTCTTGTTGAGGTCGTACCCGTTCATTTTCCTGGCAAAAAGCTCTACCTACCAGATCAATTAGCTGAAACACAGATATTCCAAGCATTACTGTGACATTATCTTCCTTCCTCAACGCGGGTCTGATGCGCTTGTCATAACCATCAAACAAATCTCGAAAAAGTGACAGCTCGGCTCGATCTGGTGACATGTTTGTTATCCCTTTCGTTGAAGATGCGCGCCGCGAAGACGGCGTAGAAACAGAATGTGCAAAGGTCTCTGGTGTCCCGGATGTTAAGGCTTCGGTACTAAGAGAGGCTTGAGTTGGAAATGACTGCGAGTTACTTGCCACTGCATTTTAAAGGAGTGAAAAGAAAAGATTTGATATTCTATATATCAAAAACTTAAAAAAAAGAAATTTTGAGGGCTCACATTATCTTCAGTTGTAGTATGTTTCCTGGTTCTTAAACTTAAAATTTGAAATAATACTTAACGTTGAACAAGGCCACAAGGACTCATATGCAAATAAACAAAAAACACTAAAATGGTAGCCATTTTGGAATAAGGTTTTTTCCCCTGGTTTTGCAATGCGCAATCCTACTGCGCATAATTTTTTGCGTCATCGGCGCGAGCATTAGCTCGCACACATTGATAAAATGTCGGATTTTCATAAACACTAAGCTTAGTCCGTCAAGAAATGGCTATTTTCTCCTGAACGAGTACGGTGATCCTATTTTTGTTTCATATTTATCTTTATGGAGTAGTAAATAAACTAAATCAGCAAAAATCAATGGTCAGTTTTTTGGCAATTTTATAAAATTGTACGGAAGGAGCTATTACGAGTAGAACAGCTCACACTAAGGGTGTGTTCGATTCCCCGTATTATCACATGACCCGTACGGCCCCGCGCGCGCTTTCAATGCAAAACTATTGAGAATCCCCGTATGAGGGCCGTACGCGATGGCGCAAGCAGGGCCGGAAAAAGCCGTCCGGCCCTGCTAGGATCGCGTACGGCCCTCATACGGGGATTTTCTTTAAATTATTCTTTTGTTCATATTCAAAATAGCCCAACTAATCTCGTTCGGGATAACAAATTCTTTAGAATTTTTGTCTCAAAAACGAGGTTAGTTGGGCTATTTTGAATATGAACTAAAGAATAACTTAAAGGCAGCCATTTTTGCACAGGGTCTATGGATATGATGGAGGAAAGCAAATCGGCTGTCACCACCGTACGAATACCGCTCTCAGCCATGTGTAAACCCAGCTATCCCCAACCTCAGAGTATTGTCTTTTTCTCCTTTATCCACATATAAAACCGAATACAGAAAGTACATGGAGATATGTTAGTCCCTCTTTTAATTTTTAGACAAGAAATTTAAACGGCGAGGGCGGCAGCCAGACGAAATTCTCACCAAGTTAATTAAATAGGGCTCAGGGGGTTACTTCTTCCAATACACATTACGCAATAAGCAAATCTTGCTATTTAAATTTTTTTTTTACGTTACAGACAATCAAACAATAAGGAATTTATAAAGTGATGGTCGAGAAGAGTGCCTCGCTGTTTCACGTGGGGCTACACCCCCTAACATAAACGATGACCCTCGTGAGGTTGGCCTTTTCATCCGACGAATATTACAGTAATAATAAGATTTGGCATGGCTCCATTTCCAATTAGAGTTAATTAACACGGTGTGGTAAGAGAAAAGCGTCAGCTCACAATCTGGGAGATTCATGACCTCAGTGAACTGGATTCATAACAGAAAATTTTTGACAGGCAAAGTAATTAAAGTTAACTCCAAATTAAATCCAGTTGTGCGTTTCTCAAAAAAATGTGGAAACTCTCGGGTATGATTTTGGTTGCTAGAATTCTTCTGTAACTTCGAAACGAAGACTTTTCAAGGAACAAAAATGTGCAAATACTCAGTTATATTGTCTTGAAAACATATCTTTTTTTTCAATTAGCAGGCTATGTTTTAACTAGTGATTTTCCGGACTTGAAAAGCTATATGAGATTTCGGAAATTTCAAAAAGTAGACCAGCTGGAATGAGCTCACTTGTGCATACCCAAAGGTTCTCTCTTAAATTGATCATGAGTCTAGAAGTATTTTTCTATTCACTTAGTGAACAGTTCATACGTAAGCTGGTGACACATTGGATTTCCAGCGGTGGGCGTTTGACCATTGTGGCCTACCTTTAGTTGTGATGAATACACTTCAGTATTGCTACATGTTATTAAATAAGTGATTGTATGAATAAACAAATGTAAACAAATACAAGCTAGCAAAAGTGATATTTGTGCTTGTATACAAACATGTACAAAGAAGAAACGTGAAGCCCATCAAATACTAGTCAAATATAAGGTTAACTTTTCACTAACCTCGAAATCTTCACATTCCTTATAATTGCTTTCAACTGAAAATTTTCTCACGTATAGCGGCATTGTCAAAAGACCTTAACACTGACAATCTCGGTGTTTGGGAAAAAGAGGCGTTCCAGACAGTTTTCTAACTGAATATTTGAAACCAAATAGACATTTTTAACATAATACGAGAACTTGGTTGTGACTGAACTATTGTAGTTCTGATCGACTTTACATTACGTGAAGCTCCTTGGGTTATCTCGCTTTATCTCGCTACAAAGCATGCCGCACAGATTTCACTCAAGACGACATTACCTTACGTCGCCATGTGACCATTACTGACAACCGTTATCATGGGTGGAAATGTTTGAAATGGATTGCCAATTGATTGAAAATGTCAAATTCTTGCACATCTTCAAAAAAATACTATGGATGATTTCTTCCTAATAAAACACACCTGATATCACTATATTATCATTAACGTTTAGCAGTAGCCCGCTATAACCCAGAACTGTCGATTTCTTTCATTTGGCGTCTGTGCCCGATCAGTTTACTGTATTACTATGATCTAAATTTCCAATACGGGTCCCGCCTAATTATAGCCATTTAGATTGAGTCTGATAACGACAATTAAACGCTTCTGATTGGTCTCTAACTTAATTAGAAGACCAATATGTGCCCTTGATTCAGTATTGTTTACACTTTCAGTTGCAGTTTTCTTTCAGTCTAGACGGCCGATGATACAGCCGGTGTAGAAATTACAGAGAGGAAAAGGATAATTTGCCATCTTCACAGGCACTCGACTGTTTGACCCGGCAGTCACTCGCGTCTGACGACTCATACGTCAAGACAAGAGAGAATTTCCCAGTGTTCTGCACATTGGCCGGTTGCTAGTCATCAACCGTCTTCAGGGTACTTTTGGATACACTAAATAATCATAATTGTCTTCAACTCTTGACTACTAGTAACAGGGTATCTGAGTTTCTTTCCTATTGAAGCTCAATGACATTCTCTTCAGTTAGAATCGCCTGGGAGCATATACGGTTATTTGCGGTTTTGATTTATAACGATAACAAAAGAATTTATTCATATACATTTCAAATTAAAAATAACCCAAGGACAGACACGTTCCTAAACTAAACATACCAACAACCAGTAATGATAAATTTTTCATTAAAGGCGGATATGAGACAAAAATGAAACATACGTGGACTCTTGTTTGGCTTGCTGATTCATTTAACACACACCCTTTTTTTGTACCGAAGAACGTCTGATTTTGGGGATGGGGCTAAACGTTCTTAGCTGCAATTTGAACTTGAAAACGTTCTTGACAAGTTCTTAAAGTTATGTGGTATATACTAAGTGTATTCTAAGAGAGTGTATAGTTTCAAAGTACTATCCGTTGTACAGAGAGTTTACAAAAACTTGTTTGTAAACAGACATGTTTTAGCAACAAGTTTAAAAACCTGTTGCTAAAGGAACTGCTCCTAAGAAAATGCACCATTGAACCGTTCTCTGTGTCCGTACTTCAGTTTCCCATTTTCCAAATGACGACGTGCTAGTATTAACTTTAGGACTGATTGTGCTAAAAGAAGCCTCCAAGGTTGGCACTTCCAATGCGGTAATAATCTTTAGTGTACACAATTTGATGAAACAGAACATGAACTGAGATTGTGGCTTAATTGTTCAATGCATAACGACCCATAACGTGAAGGCATGTGCAATCAGAGGCGTAACGGTTAGATAATTGTTACAAAACCAAAACTTCCACTGACAGAACGGAATGCCCCCAACCAATATTGCATAAGTTTGGCGTGGTTTCCCTCTTCCTGTTTGGTGTGGTCTTGGGTTCAATTGGTGACCAATGAAAGGGTGATGAATGAATGAGTGAAAATGCGACATGTCCAGTTCCTGCTGCGGTTGGAACAGGTATCATGAAGATGCCTTAGTTTAAAAGTTTTTTTTTTAATTAAGTGGGGCTGGTATTATAGTGAAATATGCAACGCAGCCACACGTGTCCTGTTTATGTCTAATACTCCATTCACACTAACAAGAAATATTTCAGTAGGCTGGGTTTAACAAAACAAAAAACCAGTCAGAAAAATGTAGGACTGATTTTTGCAAGAGATTCAGGTGAGTTTCAATACATGCATTGATCTGTACTAAATTTATAGTTGACAAAAATCCGTATACACGATTTAAATTAAAAAAAGAAAACAATTTGAAACTTTGTTTAACTAAACATCTAACCCTAACCGTTCAGGTTTGGTCTGAACGGGGCATAAGACACGAATCCTGCTCAAGTCTAAACTTCAGGTTCTGCTCGGTTTGCAAATGCGCAAGTTGTTCAGCTTACTACGATACGATACGATACGATACTACTTCAGCTTGGTTCTATTCTTAATTACAGCTGAGTGTACTATCCTAGCAGAATCTTTCAAAAGAATCTGGCAAAAATCACGAAACAGTTAAATTCTCTGGTGACCTTGACTTTTATGTCGAGCTACTGTAAACAGGGATTCCCTCCACATTTACCTTCAGAAGTGAGAAGAAATGGATGAATGTCGGCCAAACTATTTGTAAGCTTTATCCACTTTGTGACTCAAGGATAAGATAAGGAAAGAGATTTCCCGTTGCTGTGCAGTCTAAGCGTTCATGATAACGAGATCACAAATGCACCGGTTAATAGTATGGTTAAGTGACATTCCTCATAGCATTAAAAAACATTTAAAATTCAAGTTTAATCGGATAATTCCGGAAGATTGAAAATGGATAAGTATTTTTCCCAATCTGCGATGATAGTCTCAACTTGCACAGAGATCAGTAATTCGTTTGAGAAACTCCTAACCCAAAATACAAAGGCAAATAAAGTCGCGACTTTTTTTGGAATAGCCATAAAAATTCTCTAGAGCTTTGATCATCTAGTTGACAGGAGTGAGATGGAAAGTGATCCTGTGAAGGAGCAAGCGGCGTACAGACTTCCCGAGATGATCTAGTTGAAACAAATAAAGTTCCAGGTAATTGGGGTAGTGTGAACCGAAACAGAAATGACACTACCACCGCTTAAACGTTTATTTTAAGAAACAAATGATAAACTACTTTCGAGGAACTGTGCTTTAGGAACCTGAGGAGATAGCAGTCTTGGTTAACATTGCACGTTGACAAATCGCAGACCTGTAGTAAAGGCTACTTGTAGCTTCTCTCGCCGGGAGGTGAAATCGTGGCGCAGTTGCATGTAGTTTTTTGCAGAGCATGAACAAATCTACTGTCTCTTTGACTCCGGCTATTACTGACTCTAGTAAGGGTGAAAAATACCCGTGCCGATGTCCCGAGATGTAACTCTGTATCAGCGATAATCTTCTGTTTTCCTGATACGGTAATGAAAGAGACTTCAACTGCACCTTTTTTTGAGAAACGTTAATACCTACAACCGCCAATTGTCGCCATGAAAAGAAAGTAGCAAGCTTTTTGAATTGTTTGAGAATCGCCAAAAGCCAAGATTAACTTGTGAACCTTAAAGTTATCAAAACCTACCTCGACGGTTTGTCATGAAAATACAATAAAAAGAAAATGTTTACTTACCAGCACTGTTTTTTAAAATCAACAAGAGAAGAATCGACACTAAACACAAGCTTGGATTGTGGAATTGCCAAGTCATTGTCTCTGTTGTGCGCAGTTCCAGTTTTATTGTATTTCTGACACAGGCAAGTCAAAGCTGCTTCGCATCAGAGTAGCACTGAACTGTACGCCGACAGCAGTGATGGTTGGTCTAAATGTGATGTCAAAGGTTTATCGCTCCGTTGACTGAAGCTCATCAGGGCGTCAAACCGAACAACAATCAAGTTGAAGCTTTATTAATGACCTTGCATTTGTTACCCGCTGCTTTGAAAAGAAAGGATGTTTCACTTGTCGCCCATGATAAATCGGTCTTTGATTTCCGAGCCAAAAAGATAGCGAAGTTCATTAAACCTTCTCTGATTTTTATCAATGAGGGCTCATCGCTTAGCGTAAATGATCACTTTGCCGCATGCGTATCTTTGCTGTTCCAAAAGATAATATACCGCATTTTTCAGCTAATGTACATTCTAAAGAAGGCAGAAAATTGAGAGGTGTCCTAACGTACATACTTTTCATTCTTCAAGACGCTTTGACAGATGAAGAAAAATGGGCTGACTTCCCAAGTAAACATTGCAACATCACGTTTACTCCACACAACTCCAAGTTTGTAAACCAGGATATTCTATCGGCATATATTAAGGCTTTGTTTATGCCTAAGGATCGATAATAAGAAAACTCCAACGGAGGAATTTGTATGCTTGCTTTACCACAGGCTATAATACTATAGCGTGGAACGGTTTAAGATCAACTGCGTTGCCAGATAATCTATGATCGATGACAAAGATAGATCAATTCGGAAAAAAGGCGGCAACAGTATCAAACCATAATTTTTAAAGATCTAAATCTTTAATCACTGTCTATTCCCTTTTTTTTTTTTTTTTAGGATTTGAGCAGTAAGTAATAATTCATGCATTCGTTTACATATGTATTTTAAAATTTATTATCTCGGATCAATTGCGGTTCAAGGTAGACCACAAGCTGTCCCTCTACACGAAAGTCATGGCCGCGCAAAATCTGGATTTCAGTTGCTGTCTGCCCTCTCCTGGACTAAGGGCTTGTTTATATGGTCTCGGGTACCCGAGACAACCCTTCCCCCGAGTTACCCTTGGCAAGATATTTTTCCACTCATTTGTTTATAAAATTTTATCAACCGTTTACACTAGGGGGCGAGACAACTGTCTCGCCTCGGCAAGTAGAGTAACCCTGCCAGGTGAGACAACTTTTTCGCATGTAAACAGTTTGCCTCGACCACCCGAGACGAGACAGCAAAATCTTAAATGCGCACGCATAAAATAAAAATCAAAGAAGCAACAATTTGGGAGCTTATACATGTTTTTAGCGTTTACTTTCGAGAGAAAAGTTTTTTCCCGTCAAAATTCTCACTGCTGTCAACGGAAACTCTCCGGATTCATAAAAGCCTTTTATTTAAACTACATATTACTGCTGCGTTAAGATTGACAGTCCATTTGCTGAATGTGAAAACGCAACTATGCTTAATAAAAACGAACTAGAAAGAAAGAAAGGCAAATGATGATACGCATTTTTTGAAGATGCGTCTTAAAATATATGCATAATTAAGTAGGGTCAACTTTGTCTCGGTCATGCAATTCTCATAGAGACGCTCGGTAAAGTTGTCTCGGGAGGAGAGCTGTCTCGGGTAACCGAGACCATACAAGCAGGCCCTAAGTCGACTAACTGAGCGGCAAAAGAGGAACTGCTAAAAATCTAAGGTTCGTGCCACAACAAGTTGCAAAATTGTTGAGACACTTTCATTAAAAAACACCCTTTGTAGCTTCCAATGCCCGCCGTATCTAGAATTTAAATCTTTCCCACTTCCTCTCCCCACTCCCCCTTTCAATGTTGACTGCTTAAGTTCCCAACATTTTTTTGTCTTGCTAGCAACACTGATAAGGGGGAGAGGGGGGCTGCAGTGTGAGAGATAATAGGGAAATTAATTACGCCCCAAGAAGGTGAAGTGTCTCCACTATTTTTGCAACTTGTAACTCTGAATAAATAAAGTAAATAAATTTTACGCAAACTGCGCATTTTCCACGGCCAATTCTCGCGAATTGATCCTTGCCCATGCTGACAGAACGAGATTACAGACAATGCCCACCGCGCTTAATAACATATACATCACATGGCCAAAGATACCAGACAAAATTTGACCGAAAAAATGGAAGGATAGGAATGGGGGAGGGTCACAGGTTTCTTTTGACTGAGAAGTGGGGCCATGTATTTACCAGGTAAGGAAAATGGGAGGGCCACGAATTTTTCATTAAAAAAATGAAGAATCGAAGAATCCCCCAACCTCCCCCCCCCCCCCCCCCTCCTCATCCCCTGTATTTTCAAACATACAAGTTAATAATACATTTTACAGAAATGTGGAGGTTTGCAAGCGAAAACCCACAGGGTTAATACTGTTCGCACACCTAATTTAGCATTTAATTCAAGATATAATTATCAATGTTTAATTTTAAGAAATAAAATAAAAGACTATAATTAGGTTAATTAATAAGTTTTTAGGTAGAAAGTAAACAAACAAAACAAAGCAAAACATTGACACGGTGCAACTACAGCTAAACAGGAAGTCATTCTCGGACTTCGGATCTAAGCAGATTATCTTTAAGCCCATTTCCAGAGAAAGAGAGAGAGAGAGAGCGAGAGAGAGAGAGAGAGAGAGAGAGAGAGAGAGAGAGAGAGAGAGAGAGAGAGAGAGAGAGAGAGAGAGAGAGAGAGAGAGAGAGAGAGAGAGAGAGAGAGAGAGAGAGCGCTTTGGATCAGCGGGCTGGGCAATGTCATATGATGTAAGGTGATCAAACGAAACATTTCAAGGCCGTGATCGTGTAATGTGCCAGTTTGTACCCAAATCCTTAGTTCCCATATGCATTGACCCATAAGTTGGATGTATCATATCACATTGTCGAGACCGCTGATCCTTGGAACACTTTACTTAGCTCCTTCAGTTCAAACGTCAAAGCACCCGATCGATTTTACGCATGTCATAATATAAGTTCGATAAATCATGGTCAAGGAAACCGATTTCCTTTTCAGCTCCCAATGTTGCTAAGCAACTAACGTGCTATATTTTTTGCTGGTACATTACGCTAACCTCAATTGTTGTATTTGCAATTTCGTTCATCCAGGTCACCCACATTTGATCAACGCCCGAGAGAAAAAGATTGATTATCAATAATCAACCAAAGGGAGTAGCACCACAATAGACCATGCACTTTCATAAATGGGGGATGCCGATTCTTCTTCTTCTTCTTCTTCTTCTTCTTCTTCTTCTTCTTCTTCTTCTTCTTCTTCTTCTTCTTCTTCTTCTTCTTCTTCTTATCATTATTATTATCATTATTATTATTATCATTATTATTATTATTATTATTATTATTATTATTATTATTAGTAGTAGTAGTAGTAGTAGTAGTAGTAGTAGTAGTAGTAGTAGTAGTAGTAGTAGTACTAGTAGTAGTACTAGTAGTAGTAGTAGTGGTAGTGGTAGTGGTAGTGGTAGTGGTAGTGGTAGTGGTAGTGGTAGTGGTAGTGGTAGTGGTAGTGGTAGTGGTAGTGGTAGTGGTAGTGGTAGTGGTAGTGGTAATAAAAGTAGTAATAGTAGCAATGTTAATTTGAAGTAGCGTAACGATTATGATGATACTATTTGCCAAATACCATTAGTTGAAGGAGTCTTCAAGGTAGAAAGTTTCTCGCAGAACTTTGAAATTGTTATGCTCAACCGGAAGATGAATCTCGCTTAATTAGTTTTTTCTGGTAGGCTGAGATGGTACCTAAACTACCGCACCGATGTTAATAACACTTTTGACTTGGAAAAAATAGACCGCCTAAAACGTATTCACGTAAGCTTGATTTCTACGCGTTATAATTGGCTGCATTCATCGCTGACGTAACTGTCTCTAACATAAAGACCCCCATGCACATCAATTAAGAAGCAAACGGAAAACGATCGCGACGTTTCCGCGCTCCGAGCAAGTTCCATGTCATTTGTCCGTTTCTGATTGGTTCATCAGCAGCGCTGTTTACGTCCGTTGCCACTGGCTAGAGAAAACAACTTCATCTTTCGGCGTTTTTACTAAGCCATAAAAAAATGCTATAACTTGGTAAATGATTTCAAACTGTTTATTCCCATGCATAACTTGGAGCCTGCATGAATATAACTACTGTGGAAAAAGCTACGATAACCAAAAACAACCACAGAAAGAACTTATCGATAATTGCAGCAATAAGCTGCCACTCTTCCTTCAAGAGTTCACCATTTTCCTGTTCTTGAATGTAACGCAACATCTGGGCTATATCCTTGGCAATCTGTCCCTGGGTTTCCAACATGCTCCTAGTCACTTGTTCGCTTTCCACTTCTTCGTCCGCCGATGTCTTTTTCGTTAAAATAGGTTTTGAATCAGGCTCCAATAAATTGACCCTTGAGTGGGCGTGGCTGGGCGAGTGACTTAAGCGACACGTTGCATGAAGAAGCATGCCGTCGCTTACGGCACCGCCTAGATTGTCGTAAACTGGGGGCATACTATGACGGTTGTTTTGAATCTGTTTGGCGCGCAGAAGATTCAAATGCGGGTTGAGCTCTCCGTGTAGCGTCGCCTCAGAGTTTTTTAAATGGAGGTGTTGTGTGGATGCCAGCTGCACTGGCGCGATATTTGGAATCTTCATCTGAGTTTCCAAGTTCTCATTTGCATTTGTGGCGCGATTTGACTGCGAGGAATCTTTAGGATCGACACCATGAAGTATTTTTTTGACAGGCACCCTGGTAAGGCGCGCCATCCAGACCAGAACCACGTGACGGACCCAGTTTGGCACGGGTGTGTGGGATGGATTGTTGAAATAGCACCTCAAAACCAGACAGGTCGCAACTAATGCAAGGGCCACCTGGCAAATTTTCAGAACAGAAATTTACAACGCAGAATGCAAACAAATATTGCAATTTAAAATCAAACAGACAAAACTGGTGACCGATGCTGGGATAAAGCGGTTTTCAATGGGAACTGCCAGGAGCCGATAACCAGGAACCTACAGCTCCAATACGAGGTCTATGTAACGGCATTTTCACGGATCAAGCTATTTTTCGTAGAATTCTTAAATAAGATTTTCCTTGCACAAGTGACCATTCTCTATCCCATGGGTAATAAGTTCTCACTCGGTCTGTAAAAACGCCGTTCCACAAATACAATGAAGTTGTACGAACCTAATCATTGGCTCTTGGAACTGGAAAGTAATATCGCTTGGTGATTGGTTCGGTATTCGCAGCCAATCAGAAGTGAAAGTACAAGCGAATGTGCTTTTGCTCGCCAGCATGTCTTTGTTTTTCTTTGCTTTTTGATTTCCTTATTAGATTGCCTACCTCATTTGTTAAAATATAAAATGAGCTTAACGTTTCGACTGCTCCATGTTATCATTATTAATTTTTTATAAGCAGATTTTGGAAACTCCTCATATAGTAAATGTGCGTGTGAGCATCTCACACGTATTGTATAAAAAGTTTTCAAAATCTTCTTACGTGAATTTGATATACATATTTAATATATAGTGATGGCTTGGAGCCGTCGAAACGTTACTCTTTGCATGAGATCGCTCCTTTTTGTTCTTAATCGTTTTTCGAAAACTTATTAGTTATTATAATAAAATGGAAAGTACTATAAGAAAGAGCGAGTGTAGTTTTTAAAGTCCTTAAGCCTCGGAATGCGATCCATTACTTATTTGGTCATGGTATTACGGGGGCAGAGGTGTATACCGGCCAAACGTACGCACATTTTCTGTTTTTTTCCTCACGTTATTACATTCAATGCAAAACGCAAGAAGTAACTAGTAGAAACTCTTAAATATTAACTTCTTACTTCAAGGACGCTTCCATAGAAGTAGATCGAGATGAGCGGCACTGTCTCAGAAGTCGCTGGAATTATTTCCACCACCAACAACATGAAGACTGTCAAAGCTAGAAGATTGGTAATGACAAGCGTCAGACGTTCCCCGGATTCAGGTGGCAAAATAAACGATAGCAGAGTCAAGGCTGTTGAGAAGGAAAACAGTACAAGTAACAATTAAATTCAGTAAATCTTTATTAGAGGTCGTAGTGACCAAAAACAAAAGATAAATTTAAGAAAGACCCCTTGCATAGTGAATAATGGCCGTGTGGATTGAAGGAAATGGTAAACTGAGTTAGCAAGTAATATACAAAAATTTGGTTTTATCAACGGAGTTGATAATGTAAATTGGCCACCGTACAGAGATTCTAAAAGCTGACGTTTCGAGCGTTAGCCCTTCGTCAGAGCGAATCGAGGGATTATGGGTTACGTGTAGTTTTTATAGTAGAGTAGGAGCTACGCTATTGGTGGTAACATGGCAACGTGAAAAATAGGAATATATTAGTTAAATGAAAAGCGTTCGTTAATACCGTGAGGATTAAGGGTGCCGATTTGAAAGATGAATTTTTGTTCCAGATTCTTGCGGCTTTCCGTCGTACCTAGATGTAGGGAAAGGCCGCAGATAGCCATGTGTTTTTTGGAGTGGTTAGGCAGATTAAAATGGCGAGCGACTGGCTTAGATGCATCCTTGTCATTCTTCTCAACATCGCGAAGGTGTTCGCGGAATCGGTCGCCTAGTCGTCTACCTGTCTCACCAATGTATAATTTATTGCATAACGTACAGGTTATGCAATAAATGACATTTGCGGAGGTACATGTGAAACGATCGGTGACCTTAACAGATCGCTTAGGTCCCGATATCTTGCTAGTGTTAACAATGAAAAGACAAGTTTTGCATCGTGAGCGCGCGCATTTGAAAGTGCCGGGTTGCTCGTTAGTTTTGAGCGCGCTTCTAACTAAAAAGTTGCCTACGTTTTTGTCGCGTTTGAATGAAATAAGTGGAGGTTGCGAAAAGATTCTACCAGTCTCGGGATCATTTTGGAGTAATTTAAAATTACTAAGAATGATGCTTTTGACTGCGCGATTATGAGGATGGAAAGTGAGGGTGAATGGAATTCTGTCATTCTTATCTTTTTGTGACGTTTGTAGTGATGACTCTCGATCAAATTGTTCGGCGCGATGATGGCCCGCTTTGACCACAGAGACAGGATAGCCACGTTTCTCGAAGAACTGGCACATCTCCTCTGATTTGCTGGAAAAATCGGAGTCATCACTACATAGACGTCGAAGTCTAAGAAATTGAGAATAAGGAATGGAGTTCTTGACATGTGATGGATGTGACGATGAATACAACAAATAACTGTGTGAATCAGTAGGTTTGTAGTGCACACTAGTACATAGCACGTTGCCTCTAATAGAAACTTTGATATCTAGGAAAGCCAATGAAGTTTCCGAAATTTCCCAGGTATATTTAAGAGCCGGATGAAAAGAGTTGACGGAGGTTATAAATTGATCGAGTTCTTCTCTACTGGATGAAATAGCGCCGATGCAGTCGTCGATGTAGCGGCCGTAGAGTTCAGGTTTGGGGCCGTTGTACTGATTAAAAAATTGGTGTTCAACATATCCTACAAAAAGATTGGCATAGCTAGGTCCCATTCTTGTGCCCATCGCTACACCATTAATTTGTGTGTAATAGTTGCCGGCGAATGAAAAACAGTTAAGCGTTAAAACTAGTTCGGCAAGGCGGAGGAGCGTTTCCGAGCTAGGTTCTTTGACAGTGCGTTGATCGAAAAAGTGTTTAAGTGCTTGAAGACCTTCGCTATTAGGAATGACTGTGTATAGAGATGTAATGTCCATGGTGAAAATAAGTTTGTTTTGGCCGGAGAAATTGAAATCGCGGAAAATTTGTAGTGCGTGTGTACTGTCTTTAATGTATGATGGCAAAGATTTGACGATAGGCGTCATAATCCTGTCTAAGTAGCTAGAAATGAGTTCGGTGGGGCAACTACAGGCAGAAACGATAGGGCGACCTGGGTTGTTGGGTTTGTGAATTTTAGGCAAGAAGTAAATGCACGAAGTTCTAGGGGTGTTGATGATGAGATTAGTGGCAGTGTCCGGTAATTCTTGATTAACTATAAGATTTTGAATGGTGTCTTTGACAAGTTTTTGATTTTTGGAAGTGAGATCTTTAGGGATTTTGGCATAAAACGAGGTATCCGAAAGTTGCCGCAAAGCTTCTTTTTGGTAAAGGTCGGACCGCCAAACAACTACCGCGCCGCCTTTGTCGGCCACAGTTTCTTTAGAAACTACCCCTTCATTCATGAGTTAGCAAGTAACTTCGTAAGTAGGTAAGTAAGTAAGTAAGTAAGTAAGTAAGTAAAAACTTTATTCAATGAGGGTAGCACCTAATGATGTTACAACTCTAATAAACTCAGAATTCAGACCAACGTCTAACTTGCACCTTTCTCAAAAAAGAACTTTCTAGTTCAGTTAACCGGCTACAGTAGTTACTACTGAACTTAGTCGGTCGGACCACCGTGCGGGAGGTCGTGAGTTCAACTCCAGCCGGACTAACACTCAGGGTCTTAAAATAACTGAGGAGAAAGTGCTACCTTAACATCCGCAAGTGGTTAGACTGCCGTGTCTTCTCGGATAAGGACGATAAACCGTAGACCCCGTCTCATAATCCTTGTTTATGAGACTCATAAACTCTGTGGAACGTTGAAGATCGCACGCAATATTCGGAAAGGCAAGAGTACGGAGGTCCCGTGACGCTACCTTACCAAAACTTTTGTCCCATATGGGATTGAACCAAACCAAACCAAACCAGAAACTAGCAGAATCAAATTCAACGTGTGGCCAGACCTGGCCCCAGTTGTTCAAAAGGTGGATAACGCTATCCACCGGATAAATCTAAATCCATTGGATAGCGCAAGCGCAATCGGTTTCGCTATTACTTATCCACTGGATAGTGATTTATCCGACGGATAGCGCCATCCATCGTTTGAACAACTCGGGCCTGGGGCCCGTTTCTCGAAAGTCCCGAACATTTACGGGCCGTTTTCGGGTGTCATAATTCCGTTTGTATTTCAAGAACGGAGAGGATTTAAGTCGTCAAACCTTACAGTCCTTTTTCTTTTCGTTACCTTAAAAACATGTTAAAAGCCTTTTAACATGTTTTTAAGGTAACGAAAAGAAAAAGGACTGTAAGGTTTGACGACTTAAATCGGCTCTCCAAAACAAGTGGTTGGCAATAAAACTTTTCGGGCCCGACTTTCGAGAAACGCCGGGGCCCCTGGTCTTAAACCCGGGATCTCCAGATCTCTAGGCAAGCAAACAAACCACCGTGGGCTGCACTGCCTCCCTTCAGCAGTCAGCGTTAAAGTGGTAAAAAAAAGGGTTTAAGCCGAGTTTCAGACATTTTAGTACATCGATTGTAACAAACCTGATATCAAGAAACAGGGAGCAATCATATTGATAAAGTAGAACATGTGACGTCTTCGTAACTCCAAGGTGTAGGTGATATCAGGGTACGGCTCTGGGCAACACTCGTAAACCACCTGTTGTCGAATGCATGGCATTCTTGTCAGCGCCCATTCTCCATGCCGTATAAACTTTTTTATGTCTCCAGCGCAATGGCCATCTTTCCCTTCAGGAACAAGATCAAGTCGAAAGCCATCATATGTCCAGGAACCAAATTTCATGCGACATATCTGCAAAAGAGTCCACTTTTCTTTAACTGATAATACGGAGCTTAAGCACAAAACGCTTGTGTGCCACGAACGGCAACCGGGAGTGAGATGTTCTCCTTTCCAAGTTGTCTTGATATTACCGCATTAATGTTGCCAAGTATCCTTGCCTATTTCGAACCATTACTGTAAAAATTCTGGGATACACTACAGTCTTGACATGCAGAACTGTGTTCACTTCCGGTTTCCGTTCTTGGCTCAAAACGTCTCGTGGGGAATCTCCCTAATAAGGAAATGACAGTTGTAGAGCCCGCAGACCAGCGGGACACATTGTCCATTCAGGACCTAGATAAACGACATAGCTTTCCAGTGGGTTCTGGTAGCTCATCGGTTAAAACATCCGACCGGTGGTACAGAGGTCGTACGTTCTAATCCTGCCTTCGTCCGTTGCCAAGCAACTATTTCCCCTAAATAAAGTGGCTCAATCACATCATTTCATCTATGGAATTTCGTGACACAAAATGGCCATGAAATGGGAGTGCAAAACTTTAAAAAAAGGCCAGTTAAAACTAGTACTAGGGAAAACTGGAGTCAAAAAAAGTTGCAGGGATGAGCAAAACAATGTTGATATGGTTTGCATCTAAAATCCTGCTGGACAAATTGTAATGGGACACTCTTATGCGCGACCCTCTATTGTGCCCACCTCGCCTCTTCTGACACCCCCTGCCACCAAAAATCAAATAAAGGCAGACCTGAACTAAGGTTATGGAATTCAAAAATATGAACGTTTGGACATTCCACATTGAATGTTGGGGGGAGAGGAGAATAAATAGCCCTTTCCCCGTGCTACATAGTATGTTCTAGGTGACTGCAAGAAAATTGCGTGCGAGTACCAATTAGGTTGTCTAGGATTGCAGCTACAGAAACGTCATGAATTCAAGGTATTTCAACTCTAGTACAATTTACGAACACTGAGAATATTACCTTTCTTGTTAATGTGACGTTGATCAGTAAGGGGATTTCGTGCTACTATTTTTTTTGTATCTAAGAGCATATAGTATGCAAGTTTAGAGGTTCTAAGATTTACCCGAACAAGAAAAGGGACTGACTACTTAAAATGCGTTGTGGCTTATCTGCAAGCGAAGCATCACCTGCTTGTCAAAAGGGAAGTAGGTAACATCAAATTTGCAAGAGCTTGTCACAATCTTTGGTGCCATCCACTTTACGTTTCCGTCTGATTTTACCACGATTTTGGTCTTGAAACGATCGAGCGCTCCGTCATCAGAATCGTCCACGCTAAACAACAAGAAGTAATACGAAAGTTACGGCAAGAGTTCTGTCGAACTATTCACCAATCTAATTCGTTCTTACAAACTTCAAAAGAATTAGTGCACGGGCGATGATTGGTGATGACGAT
Organism: Montipora capitata; assembly: GCA_949126865.1. Lineage (NCBI taxonomy): Eukaryota > Metazoa > Cnidaria > Anthozoa > Scleractinia > Acroporidae > Montipora > Montipora capitata. Next base: position 12,566,800 of record OX421446.1, read on the forward strand.
GACGATGACGATAACGATAACGATGACGATGACGATGACGATGTTTATGATAATAATGATGATGCTAACAGTGACGATTTCGACGATGAAGACAACAATGGCGATGTTGTTGCGTCCGCAATTATCGAGTTAAACGTTGTTAGACTAAACTATTTATTCTTTTTACAGATATCATGCACAGCGGCAACGAAACTCTTACTTCTAAGCCCGAGCTATATAACCCAGAAGTCATCAAGTACTGACCATAGAGGTAACTTTTTCGTTGGACTCAGTCGTATTACCAGACAAGCGGTAGTGGTGATATCAGCTGTTTAGTTTTTCCCGGTCAATCAGCATAAATGTCAGGATCAACTGAGCCCTAACATTACTATATAAAGAACTTGATTGATGCAGTTTATTCGCCGAACCACGGCATCAAAAACCCTGTGAAAAACCCACAATGCTACCAGGCCTTCGTTAAAAATGAGCCTGCGCATGCGTACTGGCTATAGCGCGGATTATTCTCGTCACCAGAGCCTCTGATCGACCCAAGGCTCTTGGCAACTCTATGTAGGAGAACATGCGCCGTAGGGTTCTTGTAGCCAAAAATTGACTATTTGAACCTGACGGCGCCTGCTCACTCCTCGTGCTGACATGAATGCACCAATTTAGGGACGCTTTTGGTTGTTCTTCACGAAAACCAATGAGAAGACACTTTGATTCAGGGTTCCCCAGAGCTCTTCTCTCCTTCAGTCAAGATAAGAGAGTTGGGGTCGAGATTGAGTGTGCGAAGTCCACCAAGTCTCTCCCTCAATTGAAGGATTATTCTTAATAGTCACTTTCTTCCAAGTGAAGTATTATCGTTCATTTTGGACACTGCAAGCTTGATAGGGATCATGGGAAATGAACATATTTGAGAGTGCGAAGTCAACCAAGTCTCTCCCTCAATTGAAGGATTATTGTCTTAATTGTCACTTTCTTCCAAGTGAAGTATTATTGTTCATTTTGGACACTGCAAGCTTGATAGAGATCATGGGAAATGAACATATTTGAGCGTGCGAAGTCAACTAAGTCTCTCCCTCAGTTGAAGGATTATTGTCTTAATTGTCACTTTCTTCCAAGTGAAGTATTATCGTTCATTTTGGACACTGCAAGCTTGATAGGGATCATGGGAAATGAGCATATTTCTTTTAAAAGCCAAACCTCAATGTCTGGACCAGCAGGACTCGAACCTGGGAACGTGTGACGAAAAACCCCTTCACTTGGGTCTGGTTTTCACTAGCGACGCAAGCAGAAGCACCAGCAACACACGCAGGCGCATTTATTTGTTGTTAATTAGTGTCTATTGTTCGAACAAAAGGCTCTCATAAACAACAAGCTACCGAGTTTGCAAATGCTTCTTACAGTGCTTATGCTTGCATCGATAGTGAAAACTAGGCTTTAACCCCTAGACTACAACATCACTAACTGCTAGGATGTCATTTTTTTATTAATGTCAAAAAGTGCCGCTGTAAACATGTATTAACACCCGCTAAGAAGCAAGCTCACAGAATGAAAAATGTCGGTTACCATACTTCAAGAGAAAGCTAACCATTTAAAATCAAGCTTCAGACTTAACCATTACTCAGCAATGATTTTATATATATACTAATTAGTTTTGGTAAATAATCGGCACGTTTTCTAGTCGGTTGATCTTTAGTGGCCAAGTGTTTAAAAATAGTTCCTTCAAAGTGGGCGCGCCTTGTTCAAATCCTCTCCAGGGGCTGCTTTTATTTTACTTTTTTTCTTCTTATTTTCTACCATGACAAGTCCTGGGTCAGAGTGATCAAAATGGAGGATAATACCTCATTTAAGGCAAACTGACAATGAAGGATAATCGTTCATATGAGGAAGAGATCGTATTGGCGAAGTGAAGCGTGTTACTTTTTAGGTTTGTAGGGAGAAGAATCTGCTTGAGATAACTCACTTGTTATACAGGAATATATCAGGCTTCCACATTTTCGACGGATCAACATTTAATGCTTTTATCCCTCCAAACTCGGAGCTGTTCCACCTTAAAAATGGATTGTGCCATGCCTACAGAAGTGACAACCAAAAGAGCATAACTCGTGTTACAAAACTTGATTTAAAAGATGCACGGTGGGGACGAGGACACCTTTTCAATACTGCAATAAAGGGATCATAAATAATTGCGTATAAGGCAATTAAAGTAGAATATGTACAATGGCATTTAAGGGGTTTCCAGTAACAAACCTGTCGCAACCAAACGCTGCTTTTCACGATTTGATTTTTGAAGTCCTGCAAGAGAGAAATTAGAAATGACAATGGAGAAAATGAAATGTTTTTACGGCAGACGTGCATGGAGCTCAATTTTCATGATTGATAACAATAGAGAGGGACTTCTTCTATTCTCCAATATTTTGCAACTCTCGAAGGTGCGCGTTTTACATAATTATCGACATAGCACGTCTAATGCTGCCTCTACATTGGAGAAATCTTTAAGTTAAAACTGTAGAAACTCTTTGTTCGCCTCCAAATCGGAAGTTAAAGGGACCCGCCGATTAATCGAGTTTTCACCTAGCTTCCAATTAATGCAGTTTTAGAGACTACATCTGTATAGTTGCTGCATGTGTACGAATTTCAATTAGTACTTGCTGACTTCCAGTATTACGTAATAACGAAGTTGGAAAGCTTGTGACAAAGATTAGTTTTGTATTTCTCGATCTTATGCCGGTATTTTTGGATCTTTTCAAACCACCCTTTAGTACGCAAACGTTTAGAGGTAGGTACGAACACAAAAACAGCGCTCATCCTTCAAGTTTTCAATAAGTTCTGAATTACCTTTGAGAATACTTAAGGAAAACGGACACTCACTTTTTCTTATAATTAAAGCAATAAACAGTTACTTAAAGTCAATTAGCTTTGAAATTCGAGACACGTCAATACCTTTGTTTGCCTACTAGTTAATGCCTATTATAAGACATTTTCCATTACCACATAACTTTTAAATAATTTTGTTTACATTAGAGATAAGCAGTATGCATTCGGCAGGCAATCCTTCTTATGTCAATAAATACATTCCAGTATACTAATTTGCCTATTATTACGTCAAACAGGTTTACCACTATTAATTTGTGCAGAATGTAGACCCTAATTGTGTCTTGGTCAAGTCACAATTCACCCAAGTTTGGAATTTTTTGATGAACTTAAGTATTTTTTCTAATTCCATGCAAGTTGTCACTGGTCTAGATGAGAGTTGTGTCTTCTGTAGTTGATCACTGTCTCTCGTCGAGCACGTTCAACTTGGAGAGTTGGGAAACCTGGACTGGACTCTGGACTGGACTGGACTGGACAAGACTCGACTCTGACTACAATAGAATGGACTCTGGACTGGATTGGACTGTACTGGACTAGAGTGGGGAGGGGAGTAGGGGGTTAGTACTTTAAGTATCCGTTTTATTTTGCTTTTGCTTATATTTTTCGGTTTCATTACAAATAATCACTCGCGGTCAATTGTTAACACAGCAGCATTTGGTGCCATTTCTTTTCAATTTGCGCTAATGTTTCAAACGAGTATTTGCAAGCTTCGCTACACATACTTAGAAAATTATCCTTTAATACCATCCCTCACGCTTTGTTTTCCGTCGTGATTCCTTGCGGAGAGTTGCACTTTGGGTAAAGAGGTCGCACACAAAACACACACTCCGCAACTATTTTTAATGTTAGACAAAATCATGACCTGTGAAACATGACCAGTCAATTTTAAAAATCTGCCGAAAATTGACTTGTCTCTTTCCCACTTTTCTTCTCAATGCTTTCAATCAGTTATCTGTCTTTGACCCTTTTAAATGTAACGCAATATATATTTTTTTCACATTCTATTTTGTGCACTCTTTCATGAATGCCAAAGGACTAGGAGTCTAGTCCAGTCCAGTCCAGTCCAGAGAGATGTTTTCCAAATGGCTCGTTCAACTTAGCTCGTACCCACCCTAATACATTTCTCGTATAATAACGCAAACAATGATTGACTCTTTAGAAAGGCTTTTTGCGCAAGCGTAACTTCAAATAGTAAACTATAAAGCAACCACTGAACATCCCGTGTCGTCATGATCAGGGCCATAGTCTAAGACCATCTACAGAGGACTTGAATCAGCCGCATCATATCGGAGCACAGCAGGCGATTTTCGTTCTGAGACAAAAGGCATGCAACAAAAAGAACCATCTTGGTATTACAAACCGAGCTCTAACTAACGCCAGCGGTGCTTGTATTAAAAACCCAACTTTTGTCTTGAAGTTACATGCAAGTAGGAAAACTAAGGCTTGAGTTAAGAAGTTAAGGTACATACTACTTCAATAATTTGATGCAGTGAGATACCAAACTCCACTCGAACGGTGTCTCCTTTGTCTAACACAGGGCGAAGTTCAGCGTCATATTTGCTAAACACAATGTTTAGCAATCTTCTTTCATCGTCATCTGTCCCTCACAAAAAGAAAAACAACATTGCAATGATCAGTGCTCTTACGTCACGGTTTCGTCGTTGTTTCAAAGAAAATTAATCTGTGATTTCATTTACGGGTATATCATGATAAGTATACACCCAATTTAATAAATCCCGTATTACTCATGCAACCGTGGCGAAACTCTGTTCTGGCTTTTAGAGCCCATGAATGCAAAGCTCTGGCGTAGTTCTTTGAATACTACCAGGAATGGCTCGAACTTTTGAACAAGTATAGATAGGGCGAGGAAACGCATAGGTTTGACCTAGTCTTAAATAAATGTCTTTTCCCATCAATATCATCGATGATGTATAAAGACTGCTTGTTTTTGTTGAGCAATATATAAAAATAGCGTGAAAACATTGATTGTTTGTTTACTTGTGCATTTGAGTTTGGATAGGAGAGACTCACAATTTAATTAACTTCAAGAAATGAACAAAACTTTAGGCAGTCATTTTAGCCGAGAAATCCTGGGTGGTACCACAACTAATAGACATAACTAAACATACTGACGTTGCGTGGGCGTCCACAGTTATAGAGATGTTAGTTATTATGAATAACATTTCAAAAAGCAAAGAGCGGAGAATTACGTTTTCAATAAACCCAACTTCGCGCTTACACCTAATCGGAACTGATAAATTCTCCCGTGACCTTACACATCTCTACGTGCTTGTTGATTTTTCTTTTTTTTTTTTTCAAGTTTCAAAATGCCCGTCTGTTTGCAACAAGATTACAAAAGACCTTACCTTCAGCTTTGGAAACAAGCAAGGAATGGAGGAAAATAATACAAACGTGCAGCCAAAGCAACATCATGTCTTCGTTTACACCGTTAGTAGCTGTGTCTATGACAAGACCCGGATCTATTCCTCAGCTTCTCAATGCCACAATGACTGACTGTGCAGAGCGCATTCCAAAAAGTCCAATTTATTAACATAATGTAATCAGCTTAATTTCCTTGGGGCAATATTTTTCTGGTCCGGTTGATTTTGTATGTATCTGTTTCGGAAAAGAACTACTTAAGTTTGTCAAAGTAAGTAAAGTTAAACAAATTTGAAATTGCAACAACTCGCTTGTATGCTGGGCAATTACTTAAAATATCTGACTTGAATAATTTTATCTACTACTCTCCACAGTATATACGTCTGTGAGTGTTCCCGTTTATGTCTGAAAGTAGGTGGATGGACGCGATTTATATATCATTCCATCTCTCGATTTCTTATCTCTTTGAAACTTTATTAAATTTCCTTACAATAAACGTAAAACCATTTCAGTCTTCTGTTACATTGAACGTGAGCATATTTTGCTCGGGCGCTGGTACGCGAGACTTACCGCAAACAACGCTTTCTTCTGCTTTATTTAATTGCTTATGACCATTGCCCTAAAAGGTCGATAAGCTTGAGAGGTAGGAAATCAAAACGGAACAATACTAACAATTTAGCACAAAAGGATCCAAAGGAAAACACGTTTGATAAAAGAAAGGTTTAAAAATTTCCTTTTTTTTTTTCCAGAATTTGGTTCCCATTTGCATGCCGTACTCCCAGTGTGCAAACCGTGTCCATTGTTTTAAGACGACCTTTAAAAAGAATTTCGCATTGATAAACTTTGGCATACTCCGGGTCTGTTTTCAGTTTTGCAACAGTCACAGAACCAATCGCTGAGAAGGCCAACAGTATATATGATCTGTCGGAATCGTTTAAGCTTGATTGCCAAATTATGCGGGTGTGGAGGAGCTTTGCCATTGGTGTAATTGGTGGAAATCTCAGTGGTAACATGAATTTGGCAATACATGAATGGCTGAGAGGCGTTTATTGATTCCGTGAGGATGGAGTGTACCCAGTAGAAAGATGATTTGTTCCAGGTTCTTGCGGCTTTCTGTGTTCTCGTGGTGTTCCCGTAGAAACCTCAGCCTGATAATTGTCTGGCATAAACATTCTACAGACTGAACATCTGTCGTGAAGAACTTTGAGTTATTTAGGGTTCAAAAGATCATTCATGTGTCGAGATATTAATCATTGTTGTGCCGTTAAGTAACTTTTATCTAATTTTAGCTCAATATCATTCTATTTCCACTGAATTTGGAGAGCAACGCAAATCATAATATATCATTAATTTGTCATTCAGTCAGTTGCAATGAGAAGAGGCTCTTTTAACAAGCGAAAGGACCCCCGCGAACGATTATGAGAAAATATTCTACAAATCATTTTGACAATATTCCAATGGAACTTCTCCCGCTGATTGCTGCTCTTGGGACTTCGGGGATAATCGGGTTGCTAAAAGGACGTATACTGAAGTAAATATAGTTAATCTCTCAAAAATTATTTCGTAGAGGGATCTTTGTATCTTTAAGCGAACAGATGCCTGAAAATTGTTACCTCAAGAGGGCCTAACATCCTCAGCTAGCACCGAGATATCGCCCCGAAAATAATCATGTCCTTTGTTCGTACGTACGCTCTCTTAGATTTCAATTATACTAGTTTACGTAAATGATAGAAATGCTGCCGAAGGGGAGGGAGATGTTCAGTTATGTTTGCGGTAATTTAACGACGAGTCGTGCATAGTATTGAAGGGAGATTTTCATACCCCCAATTGGACCTCCTTAAGGACACTACTCGAGAGAAGAAAGAAAACAATAGCTGGGTTTCACAGTGACGTCATCAAATTCTAAAATCAACTAAATTTTTATCTGAAGGTGGTCTAAGATGACCTAGAAATAAACCCTTTTTTTCAAGTTTCCAGTTCCGTAGTGTCTTTCGTTTTGAAAAGACACCATCTTGATTTTCCGAATTGTCACCTTTCGTGATACCACGATACAAAGCTATTTGGTTGGAAAAAATTCCAGAGTTTTCAAGCAAGCAACCGTGGACAATACTCATGTTGGTGTACGTTGGATCAAATTGGCTTGACCTGATCAGGGTAATACAAATTGAGAAACTAAATATTTTGAGCAAGAACCGAGACAAAGTGTAACTGCCATATTTTAACACATTTTTTTCCAGAGCGTCAACATCCATTTACAATATGCGTTGAACGCGCACTCTAATTGGCTACTCAAACTCCGGATATCATTTCCTATTCACCTCCGGGCAATTCGTGCGGAATTCGCTCCCGAAAATGTTGTAGTCTTTGCACGAGTAAATTAGTTAAAATCATCATTTTAGTGCTATATTATTTCACTGTTTTAGTATACACTAAAACAACTATTCACCTCAGTGTCGGTGGTTAGTGTTGGATATTTACCTCGCCGCTTCGCGGCACGGTAAATATCCACCACTAGCCACCTCCACTTCGGTGAATAGTTGTTAAATATATGTACATAGAAGCAATCCAATGTAAACTCTCATTGTACCTGAAGAAGGCTGGTATTTGGCCAGCCGAAATATTATGTTCTTAGTGACTGAGTGGGATGACCGGACGGGAATCAAAATATTTGGTTCGAGGTCATTGCGTACGGACCGAGTGCAGCGAGGTCTGTGCTCCATGACCGAGGGCCAAATATTTTCCTGTCCGGCCCGACCTAAACTCAGTCAATAAGCATTTTATCATATGGGCTCTTTACACTAACTATTCATGAGCACTCAGAATATGAAGTTTAGACAAAAAAAGTAACAAACATTTTCACAGAACGTTAATCTAATATGTTGTTTGCATTTGCTTTTCTTGCCGTAATAAAACAACTTGGATGTTAAAAAGAGGCGGAGTATGTGTTCCAAGCAGGGCCGTACGGCTTTTTCCAGCCCATGCGTACGGTCCTCATACGGGTATTTTCCCAATAGTTTTTCAATGAAGGCGTCCGCGGAACCGCCCAGGCCATATGATAAAGTACATTACTAAATCAAAACTACGTTGTATCGGCTCTTGTTCAAAATATTTATGTCTATCCATAGGCAGCCCAAGTTCGCGTCACTGGAGAGCGTGTAATAATTAATTACCAGTGGAAAGATGACCTTTGAGTGCAAGCGGTGTTGCGTTACAGGCGGCCGTTGAGAATTTAAACGCGTTATAAGTTAAAATACCGTCGATTATAGAGCCTATAAAACGCTAAAATGAATAAAAATGACTCACCTCTGGTGTATTCTTGTGCCTTTTGGAGCTTATTTTACCGTTTCGGGAATTCCGTGTTTTCAATGTTCTAAGACGAAGTCAACGCTGCACGCTAAGATTTCGACCGTTGTCAGCTCAGTGGCGGTTTGCGCCTCGAAAAGCCATCCCAGCCGCGATTTTTTCACGCAACGCTAAAGCCCCATCATTTGCGAACCTCGGTGTATGTACAACACTTACCCCATCCCCACAGCGGCTCTCGTAACAATGTTCGAGAAGCCGCTGTGGGGATGGGGTAAGTGTTGTACATAAAATGACTCCGTGTCCTAGCTATCGTGGAATCTGAAGCAGAAAATGCTCATTTCCAGCCAAGTGCGTGGGGATTTTTGACGACGAAACATTCACCGAGGTTCGCAAATGATGGGGCTTTAGCTTTGCGTGAAAAAATCTCGGCTGGGATGTCTTTTTGAGGCGCAAACCGCCTCTGAGCTGACAACGCGGGTCGAAATCTTAGTGTGCAGCCTTGACTTCGTCTTTGAACATATACCGGATCCTGAATAATTAACGTCCATAAAACAAAAGAACAAAGCTAACATAACAATACCTAATCAACAAGGCCTAATCAGAACGAGATGTATCCGTGAAGGATACACTGGGTTGCCTGTGGTACGTGTTACAGAAAATCAGAAGGCACTGAATTGTGTGGTATTGAAATACAGCATTCCAGTCTCTGAAGAATAACAAACAAAAGAGAAGCGAGAAACATTGGCTTCTGGGCTGACATGTTGATAATTTTCAAGTTCCCTCACAACTTCTTTTCACCACAAGTGTGCCCTCTGGGCATCTGACAGCTTTGTAATGCTAAAGTTCTCTGAAGTTAAGCCCTATCCAGCGGGGTTAGTGTCAGGATGGGAGACCAAAACAATAAACCCATCATAAAACAGAAGCATCTGACCGAAAATACTATTAACGCTAACAAATGCGAACTCAGCAAGGTACAGATTTTGTTAGCTTGCTTTATGCAAAACAAATATTGATGCCAAAACAAATAACTATTGATACACAGTTTTTAGAAAGAGCAGAAGGAAGTTTCCGGGACGGTCGATCGAGAATAAAATATTTACGACATGAAAACAACAATATAGAATATAAAAAATTACGATCAGCGACAAACATTTTGGGAGATTTTTGCTACGTTCAAATAAATCGCAAAATTGAAAGTGACATGGCCGGAATTCAGCGGGCGCCGTGATTAAGTTACTGCGGCATGTTTACTCGCCAAACAGTGAAGCATCTGTGTCAAATGATGGCAAGATACCGGGTTTTCGTAAGTTTCTTTTTCTGTCAAGTGTTCTAAAGTTTGACAATGAAATGAGCGAAGTCAAAACAAAGATCACAATCGCCCAACTCTTGTTTATGCAAACTTAAAATTTACTCTCCAAGACGCGTACGACGTTATTTATCACCAAGGTAATTTCATCATTTTGGAAATAGCAGCTACTTTATTATTCATCTGCGTCACAATTTTTCACCGATTTTGGGGCTCATTTTGTTGAAACTCAAGCACGCTTCCAACAGGCCTGTGAACCCTTCCTGCTTACAGAGCAATACTAAAAAACTTCTCCCATATCACATTTCAACCTTAAGCTCGCCATTGATATCATAATAATGAGTTGTTCCATTTGGTTTCATGTGGTTTCTTATGTAGGCAGCATTTTGGCGATTTCTGTCGGTTATGATGACCTCTAGTTGAAGATTTTTGCTGGCCAAAAAACGCACCATACGCAATAGTCCCTCGTGCTCACACCACGAACTGTTTCGTACCTCGTTAGACTAAATAAAGAAATAAATAAATAAACCCAGCAAAATCAGTGAAGAGTTTGTGTTGTAAAAGGGTGACTGATTTAAGTGAAATAATAGGGAACACTTACTTGAACAAGTTGATCATCCAACACCTTGTTTACCCGCTGTTCAATGACTGTAAACGCCCCATACTTCGCGCAGTGACCAGGGCTATCTGAGCGGCCATCCCCAGAAAGCACCAGCCCTCCCTCAAGATTGGACAGGCTAGCAATAACTTTGTCCTGCTCCTGCTTCCACATTTTCATCACGACAGGTATTAGATAGTTTTTTTGGTGCTTGTGGAAGGTCTGACGACTAAAACACTGCACCTTCAGAATCTTTAACATTCGGAGTGTCTGGGATACCATGCTTCCAGAGTAAAGAATGGCCGCAGACAGTAAGAGATTCCCAGCAGGTATTCTCAGTATGTTGGGCTGGCTTCTCCAAACTCTGGAATAGCTGCAGGTCGTGCACTTTTGTGTGACATGGATCTGGGTCCCTATGATTTTTGATATCTCCGCAGTGGCGAGCTCAGTACAAAGTGGGCAAGCCTCAAACAACTGCATCAAGTTAGAATGGAACACAATGTATTTATTTTGATTTTGTGGTTTCACGTCCTCGTGTTTGGTAATAAAAGTTCTGTGTGGAAAAAAAAAAGCATAAATAATAAGAAGAAGAATAATAGGAAGCAAAGAAAAGAACATCGGAGAAAATGAAAGCGGGGAATGAGTACTTTACTTGGATTGATTATTTTTAGATTCCTCAAAATGATCTTCCATTTCATCAAAAGACAAATCGGACGGAGGAATATAATCCACGTCTCTCTCATCGTCCTTTCTCCTACATTCTTAATAGGGCTGCACATGGGGGTAGAGGTCGACGGTGGGACCAGCAAATCGCACTGGGTTTCGAAATCTGCTGTAGGGGCTTCCACTTGAGTTCCTGGGGAGATAAATATCATGGTTTTCTCAGAATCATCTGTAAAATCACCGCATTAATCGCTAATTCTTACTGGACGTACCCACACTTTCTATAGCCTTTCGTTCAATGTTCAAGAATTCCCAATCAATTTTGCATTGAATTGCCATATCCTTGAACCGTGGTCCTGTCGTTGAAGCAGGTGGAGGTTCCATCGAGTCATCAGACAAGAGGGCCGTCATTTCGTTTCTGACACATTCTTCAGGTGCCGGTTCAAGTTCTGTTTTACGGAAGCGGATGAAGTGGCTTTATCATAATCCTTCACTAACTGAATTTATAAAAGAATGAAAGCGATCTTTTAGAAAAATAAATTAAGTACAACCTCTTTTTAAAACCATTTGCTTAAAACTTTTCACTTACCCTATTAACTTCCAGTTTTTTAAGGGCTCTGCTCGTTCGTGGCTTTTTACCAGATGTGCCCGCTAAAGGTTGCCTCTCTTCGCTTACCATAGTCCGTTTACGCTTTGCGGACTCCACTGGCTGCTGTACTGGCGGTTGTGGCTGAATTGTCGGTACAGCAATTGGGAGCAAATCCCTCTTTTTTTTAAAGCCCATTTCTTGCATGTAGGGGTTCTCAAAGCAGTCGGGTGTAAAGTGAGTGCTACAAATTATAGAGTGTTTTGTCGGTCCTTTAAAATCAGCTCGCTTAACTTGTACAAATTTAGTCCACTGTCGCCTTAAATTCAAATCGTGTGGAAACTTATATGTAGAATGCCCGGTTTTGTTTGAGTTGCTACAAAACTGAACAACACACCACTTTACCATATTGGAATAAATGAATATATTTGCCTGAATTAGTGAGAACACGAGCGTATTTTGAAGGTCGTGGAGAAATAATTTTCATTTCCGGTCGGCAAAGGTTCCACCAGTGACGTCACAGTGAAAATGGCGAACTTCAAACAGGTTTTTCTACGAGAAAACGAGCTTGCTTGGAAAAAAGAATAGCACTTTCAGTATGCTGGAAGTGTGTTCTTATTAACTGTGTAAACAGAAAAAAAAGAGTTTTGAGGTTTACATGCCCTTTAAGTTAATCGTTCTACTCTATCCACCAGAGAAATCTACGCATTTCCCACTACCCTCTCGATCCTAAGAAAATACGCGCAGAAGGCTCTATGCACAAAGACACCACTTAGAAGGGGAGTGACAGGCAAGACTTTTACCGACACGGAAAAAAAAAATAAAAAATAAATAAAAATAATAATAAAAATAAAACAAACAAACTAAACGCAGACCCCAACTGGGTTTGCCATACTGGCAACCCAGTAATAACAATGGTACGTCTTCCGCCAATTTGGTCCGGTGTATGAAAGTCTACCCTAGAACATTGAAAACACGGAATTCCAGAAACGGTAAAATAAGCTCCAAAAGGCACAAGAATACACCAGAGGTGAGTCGTTTTTATTCATTTTATTGAATGAACGTTAAATTGAGCGTTTTTTAGGCTCTATAATCGACGGTATTTTATTTCCCATACAAAGTCTTATAACGCGTTTTTAAACGCGTTATAAGACTTTGTAAGACTTTGACAGGCGGCCGTTGAGAATTTTTATCTCAACGGCCGCCAGTAACGCAACACCGCTTGCACTCAAAGGTCATCTTCCCACTAGTAATTAATTATTACACGCTCTCTAGTGACGCGAACTTGGGCTGCCTATGGTCTATCCCTATAAATATCAACGGTTTGAGTCTTTTAAGTACATTAGGAGATGTGTTCACACACATGATCTTATTCCCCCTCTTCTGTAAACTCCCCTCTTCTACTACAATTTACAGGTCCTTACCCTGCATTCTATCTATAAATTTCAAGCATCCTCCTTTGCTTTCGCTCAATGGAAAGGAATGGAAATGAAAGGAAAGGAACTTTATTTAAGTGTCTAGTCGTTCTAGCGCTCGAGCACCAATTGGGACACTTTATCTGAGAACAGCAATTAACACAAATCAAGTCAAATGTGAGTTTTTGAGGAGAAGGGTAATACTGGAGTACACGGAGAAAAATCTCTAGGTTCGCCATCCCTACACCCCAATAACCTCCTCCCTTTTCCTCTGTCTTTCCTTCTTCATTTAATTGTGATATTACCATGATTATAAAACTCGTTCTCGCTTTCATTTCCAGAAATCCCTTTTAAGACATTAATTTGCTATCTGTTTCAGGCACCTAATATTTGCAATAAAATTCCTATTAATGTACGAAACAGTCTTACAACAAATAATTTCAAAAAGAGTCTCAAGTCTTGTTACATGAGTCTCTGAAGCTTGACCTCTGATTAGGATAATGTTCACTTAAAGTTTTGCAAATTCTCCACGGTTTTCTATTTGTATCTCGGGCGTGCTTTTGTGTATGTGTAGTCGCGTGTTAATTCTTGTCGTACTTAAGTAAATTATTTTCTCTTTCTGTGCTGACCATCAGGCCATTTAAGCCCCTGGCTTTGGCTCTACTCCTGTAATTTATCTTAAAGGTAAAAAAAAAGGTAAAGTCACTTTATTTAACGTCGGTAAGTTCCTTCATCTACGAGGCTGGTATCAATGGAAGCCGACGGCGCGCCCTTTACCCCCCTCCCTCTGTCAGTGCTCCGTTTTAAGGGCCCACAGACGTATTTTTCGCGTGTTGTTAAGGAAGTGAAATGTTACTTCCGGTGACTGACATCATCATATCGTGAGTGAGCTGACCAGCCCACTCACAAGCAAAAATCACCGCACGAACTGTTGTTTGCATCGAAGGTTTTTCCTCGCCCTTCCACGAACTCGTTCTCAGATCAACTGCGCATGCCTTCAAGAACTGACTTCCGGTTTGAGAAAAAGCTTAATTTCCGGCGGTCTTTAAATTAAATTATTTTTTTTTAATATGGCACGTTTCACCTCCAAATACAGAATACAGATAAGCATTGATTTTTTTCAAATCATCTTTTTTGAAAATTTTATGGGTATTTCAGTATCGTTTATCTCTCTAAAAGGAACATTTTTCAAAATAAAAAGAAAACCATGCTTGGCTGGATGCAAAAACGAATACAAATTATGAAACCACTGATTAAATACCCAAATTGTGTAGCACGTAGACAAATTTAGAGTTTTCTTTTATTGGTCACGTGACCATGGGCGTGGTAAGTTGACGTCATATTTAGGGTCATTGGTTTTCAAAAGTTGGAAACTGACCAAAATAAAGCCAAATTCTCTCAAATTAGTTAACTGTTACATCCTTAGCAACGCACCGCAGCTATAGCACGGATCAGAGGGAAGTCGAAAGTCACCGAGGATCGAACTGGGGTCCTCTCGCTCCGAAAGCCGCGCACTAGCCATCTGAATACAAATTCTATAAATTCTATAAAGTTGCGTGAAACACTTCGACAGATAAATCAGAAACGATGTACCGCACAGACCTGAAAATTGGAGAGGTGGTTAAAGATTTGTTTCCTACAGCATTTCAAGTTCTTGGCCTTTTTTATGGCACGATTTCGAATTTATTTTGTTGTTGTGTGACATTGCGAAGTATCTATAGTTTCCGAGAACTTGAAATGAAAAACAAGATCATACCGCGCATCTTAACCCCTCTAACCGCACTTAACCACAATTCCTTGCGACTTTGATTACAATCCCTTGCGTTTCGAAGAAAAATGTGTTTTTCTCCCGATTAGAGAGCTTCCTCGTTCTTTCCCTTCAGGCTCACTCACTGCGGCAGCAATTAAAATTGATGTACCATTATGACAACATATATCTCGGAACCGGGCCAGAGATCGTCAGTTATTCCCGATGCTCGCCGACAGATCAGCGATTTCTGAGGTCGGGTATGGCCACAATCGTGACGGTGACGCCTCATTTGGCCTGAAAATACTTCTTTAATACGTCATTCTTTTCACCTGTCGACACCATGCAGAACTGAAACGCTAGCGCTGCATTTATCAGACGTCTCCATTTTTGAAGTAATATTTCAAAAACGATTACGAGTGCTTCATTGGATTTGCAAACGCAAGAAAATATTTGAAACCACGAGGCCGCAGACGGCAGACCGAGTGGTTTGAATGTTTTCGTGCGTGTTTGGAAATCCAATGAAGTACAACTCGCGAGTTTTTGAAATTAATTTTCCAACAAAATAAATTATAATTTCAATCATTTCTTTTTAAGTCAAACATTTTTTTTTACACCTCATGGTGCTCAGAAGCATGTGAGAGCTGTGAGCAAGCACTCATTGCCGTGTCGGAATGGAGTCTGCAGAGAGCAGATTTGGACTCCCTAAAGGCAGGGAGGCCAGTGCTGTTTCGAGTTCTACCATTATAAAAACAAATGGGCAGCTTGTATTTTCGAAGATTAGAATTACATAATAAAGAGCCATTTTGTGCTCGTTTTTGAAATTAATTAATTTCAAAACACACGTGTTTGATTGTGGTGACCACTTGTGTTTGAAATTTATTTGTTGAATCAACAAGTGGTGCAGTGTTTCATTGTGTTCCAAACTTTTCCACGTGACCAGAATGGGGCGATTCAATTGGCTTATTAACTTATGAATTCAAGTGAAGTTATCATCCTCGTAGTTATGAACGCAATTTTAGCAATTGCGTAGAGAAGCGTGGAAATTTCAGGAAAAAATTTCAAGGACTTCAGGACTTCAACGTTCATAACTGCGGGGATCATAGCTTCATTTGATTTCACATCCGCAGTTCAATATATGAGGCCTTCCAAGGGGTGTTGTGATGTCGCTTTGTCGCTCATTTTCCAGCCCACCTGTCGCCTATTTGGCAAGAGCAGGAACCCATGGGTTCCTGGCTAGAGACAAACGTCGCTGTCGTTTTTTCGCTGCAATACAATTGTCGCTGTCGCTTTTTCGCTAAAATACAAATGTTCGCTAAACGTGCTTAATTTTTGCGTCCTGTAGTTAATAATGTAATATCGTATAAGAGGAAACGAGCCACGGAAGTGTTTATACGGTCACCGAAATACGTTATAATCAATTAACAATTAAGCCCTCGCATTATGAATTTAATTGCTGTCATTGCTGGACACTGCTTAAGCTTAAATGCAAGGAAGACCGTCAAAACCCTCTCAGTAATTATTAGTCAGTAATTACTGGTAAACAGCTTCAAACAACTTACCTTTCCTTTCTTTCCCCTTGTGGCTCTTTTTGTCCTTCTTTTTGCTTTTCTTGAGAATGCTGTGACTGCTGTGCGATTTTTTTTAATGTTTTCCCATTTCACGTATTCCACTTTAACAAAAAGCGCCAGAAAAGCCGTTCACACCCGCTTAAAGTCACCGAATTGCAGAAAATCGTGACTGACATGTCACTACGTGTCGACCTTTGTACCACAAAAGGTAATAAGAGACATAAGACGTTCACTGCATAACAAGTGCGTAAAGTGTTGAATGATGGTTTGTTTAATACACTCTTTTTTTTTTTTTATAAAAATGTTGTTTTTCTGGCCCAGGCTGAATCCATATTCTTATTTTTCTGCCGATTTCTTGTATTATTCTTAAATTATAGCTTATGACAAAAAAGTTTTAGAATTTATTGGGGAATCAATTACAAGTGTTTGGTATCTAGATATGTTTTCGCTAGGTTTTGTTGTTTAAAAAAGAAAGAATTTGTCATAATACTTTTTTGCGGTTTAGTTTATGTCTTTTGTGTTGAATACTGTACATATGTATTACATGTACCGTTCATCGAACAATTTTGCAATTTTGCAATTTTGCAATTTTGGAGCGATGTCGCTTGTCGCCAAGAACCCTTGGAAGGCCTCATATATGAGTCATTTCATATATCATTTTATCATCGATTCATTCACCTTGGGAACATTAGAACCCACAAATGACCAGCTCACAACGTCGTCAGTGGCTTCATAGCTCAGTTGGTTAGAACGTCGCACCGGTATCGCGAGGTCACGGGTTCAAACCCCGTTGAAGGCCTGAATTTTTCAGGCTTCTCTAAGCAATTGCTAAATTTGCGTTCATAAGTGCGAGGATTAGCTTCACTTGATTTCATATCTGCAGTTCAATATATGGTTTATTTCATTGTTAATTTATGAATTATTAATGAGTTTGAGAAGCCGTCTTCGGAAGTCTTCCTCATATTTTTGTCTTCGTTTTCATAAGTTTTAAAATGTACGAAAGGCGAAAAAGAATAAATAATGTGTTTGGACCTCCGTCAGTGTTTATGGAGCCTTGGAAAACACTTTTTTTATTACAGTAAACTCAATAAATCATGGCAAATGAGCTGCAAAAAGCTTCACTGTAACACGATTAATTTCAATTGATGACCGTTTGACTAAGGACCTTTTGTAAACTTTTCGTTTATTTCTTTTGGTTATGACGCTTTAACCAAATGACATATATGTTAAAAAATTAATTCTGACTTAGATTCTCTCTTGAATTTATTTGACAAAACGATAAGAATCCGAAAATTTCCATACAAATTGACTGAAGTACCGCCCTTCAACAAGGCATGCAAGCGTAGGAGGATTGAAAAAAATATACGTCATTCTTTTATCTCACATGTATTTGCATCGAGAACCCCCACGGCTACCCAAAACAGCTCTTAATTGTATATTGTTCCTTTCTTTATATCTAGCAATGAGAACTTGTCCTAAAAAGATCTGACATTCCAAACTCAATCATGCAAAATTCAACGGTACGCGATCTTCTGAGAAGAATGCTTAATTGTTTCTGATGATCTGGGGGAGGACAGAACAGGACTAACTTCATTCGTTTGCAACTGATTCATCGAAGTAAATAAATATCATTCGCAGGGTAAACTGATTTGTACGTGATTTTTACGATGCAAAAGCCAAATTTCTAAAGAAACGTAATTACATGTACACGTTTAAAATACGCCAAGTAACAAGGTCACTAATATCGATCGTTTCGCAATATGAACTCACACCTGCACATCATGTTTACTCTCCTCGGAGCAGAGTGGAGACTCTTCCAATAAGTTCTCGGCTATCTGAGTCTTTCACTCTTTTGAATTTTCATGACACACCATACAAAAAAAAATAGGAATAAAAAGATTGGTATTAATTTGTTTTCGTTTAAAGCAAAGTCAGTAATTCTGAAGTCGTTAAGCTGATTTATGGTTCATTCCTATCACTTTCCATACGGTTCAATTTTTTTTCACGGTTTACATAATAGCAAACTAAAAAAAATGAATCTCAGTTTTATTGTATAACTCGGTTTCTTGCCATAGTTACGGCACACCCAGTGTTCGATGGAAAAATAATCTCTCAACTGCATGTGTGTACACAACACATTGATCAGCTGTTTTTGAAAACTTAACCATTTGTGCTGATATTATGAGTCAGAAAATTTCCTCGAGACTTAATAGCTGCCCGTGTTTAAAAAACAGCGCTGTGCGAAAGAAAAAACACCGCATGGAAGAAAAACAAGCATCTGGACTGCTTGACTAAGGGGTTCAAGATTTTCTTTCTGAAATTCAGTTCAATTATATTGACATTACTCAAATATTTCTCAGGAAGGAGATCTAACCAAGGTGATTGTCAATCAGTCGAATCTAGTAGCTAAACAAAAAAGAGGTACGATTAACATCTATATTGAAAGAAGCCCAAAGATGATGGACGAGACATGCGTCAATCACTGTTACTGCCGATGACTCAGTAACGTTGAAAACCGGCTGAACTCGTCGCTAAAAAAGAATACGCACTGATCAACTACTGTAAGTGACATTTAATATCAAAAGCGACAGGCGTGCGTGCATAATCGACTTCATGAGTCCCCGTGAGGCAGATTACAAGCAACTTTGAAAAGGAAGTGGCAGAAATCTTGAGAACAAAGTCGAAAATCACATTTCAAGTAGTGCTGATTGCAACGGACGATCACAAGCGCAACCAGTACCCCTGAGCGCAAATAATTCCTTCAAGGCTGGATCACCGAGAAAGGACGTGGATATATTTTTTAAAAAGTGCAGACTAAGTGCTGATTCCTAAGGACGAAAACATTTGCCGGGTTTTATAATACTTGGAAGAGAGGAATATACGTAGACAGGCAGACAGGCGGACAATGGATTTAAAGATAAATGACACCAACAACACGAACAGCAGAAACTTCTCCCGGTTAAATTCTCAGGAAAACCCAGACCATTTGATAAGAGTAATATGGCTTTCCACAGTCCTCGTTTTCGGTACTTTGGGAAATTTTCTGCTACCCGCAGTTCTTTTTAGGAGAGGTAGAATCACTCATGTGGCCAATTTATTCAACCTTAATCTAGCCATTGCTGATTTAATCCGGATATTTGTGTTCATACCGACTTATCTGGTTTATTCTTCATACGATGAGTGGCCACACCGGCTGGGTTTAGCCGGCTGTAGAAGCGTCTATATTGTTGTTGAGTCCACCATGACAGTTTCTATCCACACGCTTTTCTTTATGAGCATGGAAAGACACAAGGCTGTGGTTCATCCCCTAAAGAAACTGGTAAGGACTAGACCCTGACTGTGTATATGATCTATTGTCAATGGTGGCCATCATGTACAGTGCCTATTACTCCCTTGAGATTTAAGTTGAAAATTTCCGTGCCATCTGTTGTTCTATAGGAGAATCATATTTGCATAATTTTAATTATTACCATTTTGGCATAAATAAGCTTGTTTTATCCCGTTTATTTCCTCTCCGAGAGGCTTTGGCTTTGAACGGACGTCAGGCGTTCGACCCTCCACCTCCCCGCAGCGATGGCCAGCATGTTGCCCTGGCTACCACTCCTTCCGCCTGCGTGCTCGCCTCTTCCCATAACTTACTTCTGCCTGGGGTGTTTGAGAGTTGGGGCTCCCAGGGATAATCAAATACAATTTGTGCAAGCCAAACGATAGCCTAAGGGGTAGGTGTTTGATTTCACGCTAGCAATAAAGCAAAATATAAATCCTTTTGATTCTGGGGCACTCCAAGTTACTTAGTGCCATTTTCCCTTATTCGAGCGCATGTCGTCTAGTCCAAGCTAACCCGTTGATCATTTTCGAGGAAATATTTCTAGTATATTTTCCGACTTAATATACTTTTAATATAGGCTTTATTGCAAAATAAAGCACTCAACACTAATTGGGGTCGGACGGAAATCTGCGCCCGAATAGACCGAATGCATAAATGGCGACCAAAAAAATATTCCGATAGTTTTGTTTATGCGCTAATTAGACTCACTGGCCTCGTTTGCATGGACAAAATGCAAAAGAAATGTTGCTTGAGAGCGAGGCTACTGAGTGTGATTAGCACATAAACAAAAGAATGCATTTCCGGCCACCATTTATGCATTAGGTCTACGCTAATATCTTCTGAGAGATATACCAGTCCATTGACTGGAATTCAGTAGTTTCCATATTGTTGTTTCAGATGACCATCCGTCAAGCGACGTACTTAATAGTTCTATCGTGGTGTCTGGGAGGCCTCGCCAACAGCTTGTATACATGGTCACTTGTTACTGTTGTCCAAGAGAAAGACGGCGACCGGAAATTATGCGGTCCTTTCTTGGAGAGGTCCTTGGTATCACTTGCTCTTTCAATTGGCATTTTCGTAGCTTTCGTGTGGCTTCCGAGTACAGTATTTGCAGTTGCATACATAAAGATCATAATCAAACTCCGAAGAGATGCGATCATCAACCCTGCAGATGTTTCACAGAGCTCGCAAAAGCGTTATCGCAGGAACCTACGAGCTGCACGAATTCTTTTCATAGAGATGCTATTTTTTTTAGCTTGCCTTTCCCCATATTTTCAGGCCAGCATCACATCGACAGCCAATGGCAGCAATGTTCTTAACCCACTCGAGTGGAATGGCACGATTGTCTTATGCATGATGATATCATACTCCTTGATAAATCCATTCTGTCACATTCTCTTAAACAGTGAGTTCCGGAAGGAAGTCAAGAAAATATATGACCAATGCAGGTGCTTTGTGGCTCGGGAATCAGGGCAATGAACCAGTCTAGGCATCTTCATCTACCAGGAGCAAGCCTCTAGGGCGAGAATTCGCAGAAAATTTGCTCCATTAGAGGAGATAAAAAACATAGCTAAAAATGCAAGACGATATCTTCCTAACAACTTTTCAATAGTGGCTGCATCATCACGTGGCACCCCTAACTCCGGGTGAATCTTAGAACATTAAATTAATCAATCTAATGATCTAATTTTTAACTTTGTGAAGTGAGATTGCCCGCCAGAGAGAGAGGTCCTGAGAAGGACTGTTGTTGGGGACAATAGGGACCTTTAGATCGGAGGGCGAGTACGACTACGACTTCGAGTTTTCCGATCTGAGCACGCGCACTTTGAAAAATGTCGGCCTCCAAACCTTATGCGCATGCTCAGTACGGAAAACTCGTACTCGTAGTCGTCCTCGTCCTCCGATCTAAAGGTCCCATTTGATCGACGTTTCAACAACCTGAGCGGAAGTCATCCAGTCGGTCCCCCTGGGGTAAAAAACTATTAATAGGGACTCGATCTGCAGGGCATTGGATTTTGCATGCAGATCAGACCGGGTTCAAATATTGTGCCCTGACCACTGTGCTTCGGAGATCCCATAAGGAGGAATTTTACATACAGCCTACTGATTGCCTTCTGCTAGGAGTGGTGGAGACCACGATTTACCACGGCGACGTCCGCGAAAACGTCACCTCAAAATAATCTCAAAGTCTTTCGCGATTATTCCATCTCGTTTCGTTGCACAACGTGGGCGAAGTATGCTAAAAATAAATTGGGTTGGTATGAGCGGTTCCAGAGTAAAAATACAGAATAAGAGGTTCATATCTCTATGCTGACGTTTTCGTCAAAACTCTAAATTTGGTGATTTCATGTTGTTCTTGCAACAAGTGCAGCACAACCTTTTTTCCTGTTTAAGCGAATGCTATTGTTTTGTGGCGTTGTCGTTGCCGAATCCGTCGTCATATTTGAACTCCCTAACGTTCCATTTGAATCGTTGCTTTCAGACTACTAGAAAGAGAAGACTCTTGAAACTAGCCTTATTTTGCACTTTAGCTAGTAGAAACAAAGAGACACTTTCATAAAATGATTGAATGATATTGCTTGTATATAGCGCATTTCTTATGTGAAATTATTAAAAAAGGTTGACGACATTTTGAAGACCAGTCCTCAACACCGAGGCGGTGGTCTATTTTTTTTTTTTTTTTTTGCGAACATTGTGCGAAGTTCTTTGACATCCTACGGAAATTAATAAAACGTGATCTGAGAGAGGGCTTAAAAATCATCCGCTCTCTGAAGGGCCCATTCGGATAATGTTCCACTTAAGTGTGCGTAAACGGCCTTACATCAAATTTATTGATGCCAAAAACGTTAATTAAATAATAACAATAATTTTATTACTTATACAGCGCAAAATTCATTAAGATATATGATCTAATGCGCAGAAAGAATAATGCGCAAAAAGAATACATGATGATGAATAAGCTGGTAGGAAGTGCTGCAAAGGTCGAGACTTTGTAATCGAAACCACAGGTGCCGCCTCACAACCTTTTTTTCCGCGATAAAATGACTGTGGCCTGGGGGGGTTAGGGGAACTATTCGCAAAGAATTGGTCACAGAGTCTTAGGTCTTCCGGCGTGTCTTTTTAATTTGTTCGTGCTATCTAATGCTAATGACTCCAATTCTGAGGATCATATGTTAAAGTCAAGTCAAGATCCTTTATTTAAGTAAACGTTACTACAAGCTTGTGGGGTCGTGTACTAAGTATAATGAAAATACAGTACAGGAAATAATAAATGGATTTAGCCAGCTCCCCGCTTATTTATTCTTACAATAAGTTAACCTGGCTTGAGCCTGCGATCCAATCGAAACCTGGTCAACTTAAAAAAAAAAAAGTTGACCTCGATGAGCTCTAAACTTGAGCCCGCGATACGGCCACTTGATGCTAGTCAGCAGATACCTTGTTTTGAGAGGTGTCAATTGACCATAACATGACATTGATGTCCAACATGAAAGATGTACGCTCTAAACTAGCTGGAGTATGGCTCCATGTTGGGCACAAACTGATACAAGTATTGATTATAATATCATGGGTGACAAATCACTCCGTAATTTTGGCGCAAAATTTCAGCGTTAATTTATAATTTCACATGTGAAATTACAAAATTGC
>OX421446.1:12595196-12605196 GCA_949126865.1 Montipora capitata
AGGAAAAGGCCTGAGCTGTTTGAGTTGTGTTGACACCCAAGGACGATCCGTCTCATGGATTTTGATGGAACGCACTGGCATAATTGTGTCCAAACTATAATTGATAACTTCTGTCATCAGCGACAACTTCCCTTCACATGACTGATCAGATGACAACAAACTCGACCAGGGAATTTCCAAACCCATTACATTACACATACATACGTATTCTATATACACACTACATATTACATTATACATGTGCCGAGTGTCACGAAATTAAGGTATAATTATAGTCTATTTTAATTTATGAAAATGGTAACTTTAATTTCTTAACTGAAATGAGTCAAGGTAGTTCCATATAGGTTAGCTAATTCGCTTTCAGGTTGTTTACTTTCATTGCTCAATTTGAAATTAAGAACAAATATATATTTTTAAGAGGCTCTCTCAGGTGGGCATCTAACGGGAATCCTGAGAAGGCCATACAGCTTTTTCTGGCTCGGCGCGTTTTCATGCGTACGGACCTCACATTGGTATTTAGTATTACAATGAGAGCGCGCGCGAAGACTTACAAGTCATATGATTACTGTTTGATACGTAAGCTGATATGCTCAGAACTTGGTTACAGGATCTGAAGATCCTCGTCTTGTTGAACGTGTTAATTTTACAGTTTTCTTGCGATATTTTACAACTGCGTGTATCAAACTAGCTAAATATGTTGTGTTTATCACGCTTTAACAATGACTTCATATAAGACTGCCTGATCATCCTGACCATCCCAATAACTTACTGACCTTGTTGAAAAATAACCGTACAGTTTCAGCCAAAAAAGCCGATTCAACGATTTTATTGGAAGCTGGGCCCGTTTTTGAAAGTCTTGGAAATTTTTTGGGCCCGAAGACTGAAGCCATTTGTGAAACTGCCATCTGCATTTTTTGAAAGCCTGGTCTCTTAAACTATTTGTAAGATAACAAAAAACAAAATGATTAAACTAGTGGGCCGGAACAGATGTGACCCTAAAAAGACCAGAAAAGTTTCGGGATTTTCGAGAACGGATTCCCGGTTCATCTGTGTGGAGACCACAAGAGTGGTGCCTCCATATCCAGAAGCCGGGTTAAGACCCAGGCAACTGCTTCAACATTTGCTTCAACAACCGTTCGATTTTCTTGACCCGCTGGAGTGGCAAATGGTTTTAACACATCATCAACATTTGATTCAACAAAGCTATGCCAGAGGCCTGGTATTCAGTCCCAGGTCCAGAGTACGTGGATACGTCATTGAAAGACGTTAGTGGCAAACGGCTTCAGCTTCATTCAACATTTACGATAACAAAAAAAAATGTTGAAGCAAAGCTCAAACGCTTTTAAACTCATTTAACATTGATTCAACTTCGATTCAACATTGTGGAGGCAGTGTGGTCCAGTAGTTAGGGCGTTGGGTTTG
Source organism: Montipora capitata (assembly GCA_949126865.1). Classification (NCBI taxonomy): domain Eukaryota; kingdom Metazoa; phylum Cnidaria; class Anthozoa; order Scleractinia; family Acroporidae; genus Montipora; species Montipora capitata. The sequence continues at coordinate 12,596,619 of OX421446.1, forward strand.
CATGCGGCTGCTCCGGGTTCAAATGCCGTTCTAACTTCTGGCTTGGATTTGTTTCCGGTTGTCCCTGATTCAACTCCACCACGCTTTGTAAATAGAGAACTGGTTGCCTACCGCCAGTTGGGGTTCTTAGTAATGTTTCTGTTAAGTTTCAATTGTTACTTTCACCTTGTTAACAGTGGAGTGCCTGTTTCAACACGGTTTTACAAAATCGAACGGGTTTGCCAAGGAAGCACAGCTTTGACAGCTCTAGGTGGCGTTCAACTCAATTGCAAGTGTAAGACACTGCTTGTCTTTCATCTTCCCTAGATCTAGATGCCTTTCGTCTTTCTTAGATGCCTAAAAAATGACACTATTCGTAAGCGTGACTTTGGGCCTTTATTCATTATTAAGTAAACATCTGTGTGAATAAGGTCATACGCAGTTTCCAGTTTGTCAAACAGTTGTGTATTTACTGACACATTTAATTTATTGACTTTTTAATTTTTTAATTCGTATTATTTACAAGTACTACAGGGTTCTATGGCGCCTCGTGAGTAAATAAACCATTACAAGATACTACATTCTTACTGTATTTTATTCTATTACACTGCATTGTATTGCATTGAATTGAATTGAATTGAACTGCACTGCACTGCACTGCATTGTGTTGTGTTGTGCTGACACGTTGTACTGAATTCGATCGCTTTTTAAGCGAGGCTTTTCGCTTTTAAAAAGAGGCTTAACATTTTTGATATAACCACATATTTACAATAATCACTTTTTATAATAAATTAATCATATGCATTAGATGCAAAGTTCACCTTTCAACCAAACAAAAATCACTCAAGAAAATGAACTTAGATTTGTCTCTTTGTATGGTAATTCAAAGATACTTGCTTCCTTACTTCCATTTTCTCGTGAATTGTCTCGGAGGTGATAAAACGCACGAATGTTAGGATGCCCTTACTATTGAGAGGGCGAATTTTTCGGGCGCTTACCATATTCGCCTCAAGGAGACAGGACATTTCAGAGAGGAACTCAAATTAAAACGGAACATTTGGGTTTGGTCCGGGCAGGATCTTTGGAACGCCTTTTGTACGTGATTATAGTTGACCGATCCGACCGGACAAACCGAAATGTGGCGTTCCATTTGCCGACCAAATCAAATTCAGGATACGCTCGACGCGACATTTCTGATTGGTTCGAAAATTGCGATTTAGCGTGGTGGCTTGGGTTTCTGCAACGGGTTCATACCGTACCACTGAGCAACGTCCCGTGGCTGCAAGTAGCCCGATTGTGCCGACCTGCTCCACTCAGAGTTTAATCAAGAAGTCTGCAAAAAAGAGTAATTAGAACTTTCTAAAAACTTTTCTCTTTTTACAATAGCTTACAGTCGCTATTTATCGTCTGCTGGTTCCTAATCAGATAAGTAGCGAGCTGCACTATTTACCCCGTGTGCGCTGTAAAGGCATGCGAATACGAGTAGTTATTTCCCTGAAATGAATTTGACTCACAACTGGAGATATTGCCTACAGGTAAGATGGCATTTGATTGGCTGACCATTCCACTTGCCGCGCAAGACGAAAAAGGCGACATCGAGGAATGGAACACGTGGCTAAAAGTCCCGTACGTATCCGCAGCTGCGCAATATGGCGTCATGTGATATTGACTTGGCACCACAGCTCCGTGCGGAACGCGCGATAAACACGCATGACCACTGAAGGTAGAGAGAGCTGAATTTGAGTGACAGGTTGATGTCTGTGGTGGTATGGTTGGACTGATAGGAACGCCCTGATAGGGTGATTGGAGTGAGGTTACACGCTGCGAACAGGACAATTGACCTGCAACAAAAGAAAACAGTGTCAGGAAGCTTCGAGCATAGGAAACTTTGGATAAAGTTATACTACCAGATTTCGTCTCTGAGTAAGCTCATGACATTCTCGGGTCGGAATTTCTCAAGAACACATGCTTAGACTGAAATTCGTACAATACCATTTTCGTCCTCAAAGGCTTTCCGAGATTTATTCGGCCATCATCGAGATAAACCATTTCTTGTTTCTAGGAAGGAGTCTCTGAAATCTACCACAACAATCTCGTTCCCCGGGTTAAGCCAAAAATAGTAGCTGCCAATAGTTGCGTTGGGTTGGACCTTAACAACGATTGCGCACATATTGGAACTGGCCAGAAAGTCGTGTTCTGGCCTCAGAAGAATAGTACGTATCTTTTGTCTTGAGGACGCGCATTTGGTTGATGGTTCGAAACTTTATTAGCGAATGTTTATTTCGAAAAGTTTGTCTTGCGCTTCTGAAATATAGAACAGCCTAGTTATGAACTTAATAAGCAACTAGGAAAAAATAGAATGTAAGAACGGACGTCCTGCATTTAAGTCGCTCGCGTAGTTTTTTAACCTTCTTAGTTAATTAGGTTGATTGACATCTTACCCAGTGAAAAGGCCGGCCACTGAAAAAGGGGGAGTACCCTTGGAACCCTTTTTTTATCCCTTTCACCCTTGTGGGGTCCCCCATTGACGAGTAAAATCGTCTGGCGTTAGACAGAGTAAAATCTATAAGTGTCACTCTTAGGAGGGAAAGGGTTAAACGGTACAGTCATTTAACCAGGAGCTTATATGGGAGTACTATGGCCAGTCACGGCAATAAAAGTGGTTATTTTAAGTTTTTGCTCCAAAACGGTGTCACAAAATGGGATTAAGCCAGGATTTAACCACCAACGCAATAACATGAACAAGAATAACAAGCATTTAAAACAAGCATGAGCACAGGATCAGACGCAAGCGCATTACGTATTTTCGTGGCCATTCCCCCTCGTCCCAACACTAATTTAACCATGGTGGACGAGTTGGACGATGAGTTTCTCGAAGGAGCTAGCTGGGATAGATGGCTTACTAATTATCTAACAGTCTTGTGCTCGTTCCTACGCGGGCCATTTCTTCTTGAAATAACAGTGACATAAGCTTAAGAATATCAAAACCTTACGTTCTTCTCATGCTAATGCTCAGCTGGGCTTATGCAGGAGCCCATCACCCGGAGCGTGCAACTTAACTATTTTCGTGCAACGGCGTTTTCACAAGTAAGGTTATTTTTAGATTGAATTTCCCGCTAATGAGACTCCCACAGGAGCCCGATGACCAATTACAAGAAATTAAGCTGACTTCATAGGGTCACCGAACCGTAACTGCCTTTGTTTTTTGACCTAATACGCGGGAAGGGCTAGTCTAAAAATAAACCTACTTGTGAAAACGCCGTTTCACAGACGCTGTATGGAAGTTGCACGCTCCAGGATGGGCTCCTGGCTTATGCCGAGGTTATCCTCACTTGCGCATAAGCTGTCTTACGCTTACATTGCCTGTGACTAACAGGTTTTGATAAGGAGAAACAACAGTGCTTCAAGTGCGGCACATTTGTTTTCTTGTAGTCCACAAAAAGAAAACCGCCATTCAACTGGTAAAACGTTCGTGGGTGTTGCTTTTTTCATGCGCAAAATATCGTTGTGAAAACAGCTGTTTCACTCTTGTGTCGACGTGGTAAATCAGTGAGGTCAATTTTTTTTTGACAAAGTTTTTCATTGACCTCGAACACATCTCGTTGGCAAACCTTGTTACTTTGAGGCACAACATTTATTTCAACTCACTGGGGCTTAGTTCGTCATCTCTTCCGCTGAAATTCGGGTAGATCAAAGAGCCCGCAGGCCTGTAATAAGCCGAAGAATAAGCTTGCATGATTTCTTCCATATGATCTCTGGCAATATTAAAAACAAAGAAGGATGATGCTATAACTCTACCAAAAAATCATGTTCAGGGAGACTTAGGGTTGTCAGTTTAGTTGTTGTTGTTGTTGTTGTTGTTGTTGTTTATACCTTCAGAACGCCAAATTAGTGAGGAGCATATGTTGCCCGATGAGACTTTCACTTATGTCCGACACGAAGTCTCTCGTAAGTGTAAACAATTCCTTCCTCTATCCTAAGTTTACTTGATGAACTGAGTTTCGGGGACATTTAGGGACTCTAATTGTCTGACTGTATTTCTCGACACCGGTGAAGTTGAAATTGCGCAGAAGAGCGAGGGGCCACTTTGTGGAACTCATCAGAGTCGGCGTACATCCAATCACGCGCACCTAATTGCGGTGAACATCTAATTAGGTGCATATCCGGACACATCTGTTGTCAAACATAATGATAATTTGCTATTTTATTTATATTTCCTTTTGTTACCAACCGTACTCTTCCGGAGTCTCTGAATCCCTTTGCGAAGGGGTTACTGTCAATCTTAAGTCGAGTTATCTAAAATCAAAAAAATGTGTCATTTAATTACGGCGGCATGTGCGGATGAACTGATCGGATACCATTCTTATTTTAACGGGTATTTCGTGTCTTTTACATTAATTTTAGGCGTTCTAAGTATGCAACTTGTTCCACCGTACACGTACACATTCTCAATCACTGACACTGTAGATCGGCATTTGGTATTCAAGTCCTAACTGTACTTAGTGTTAAAGAAATATAATGAAGAAACCATGGAAATTGATATAATTGCAGAAACAAAGTCAAAAAAAGCGTGCATATCGATTAAGTGCCGTGGATGTGAGAGAGTGTGCTCCCCCCCCCCCCCCCCCCAACCCCCCACCTTTGAGAAATCTTCTTACCTTCGCCCCTGATAGAGGTATTAATAGTGCCTAATATAAGAAAAATCTTCTGCAATCAAAGAAACAGGTCTATAATTCTCTTGAGGCTTTCAGTAAGACGGTAAAAAGAGCAAGGCTGGTATAGCAGCGGTGAAGAAATATTGGCTTTTTTCAATATATATCTCTAGACGTCCACCGTTATATTAGCCTTGCTCTTTTTAGCTTCTTACTGTGCTTTTGTTTTGTTACGCTGGTCCTTGCATAGAAAGTTATATTTCAATTAGACCTTCATTAATGGTAGGCTTTAAAATCATTATGTAGAAAATGAATCTTCTTCGGGTGCAGGGATGGCTCAGTGGTGAGAGCACTCGCCTCCCACCAATGTGGCCCGGGTTCGATTCCCAGACGGGGCGTCGTATGTGGGTTGAGTTTGTTGGTTCTCTACTCTGCACCCTCTCCTCAAAAACCAACATTTGACTTGATTTGTGTTAATTGTTAATTTCAGCTTACAGTGTCCCCAATTAGTGATCCAGCGCTAGAAGGACTAGACACTTAAATAAAGTTCCTTTCCTTTCATCGATCACAGACAAAATTTTCAAAACTCCTCGAGGCTCCGGGTAAGCCCTGAGTGCATTTTTCGGAACCTCGATATCATGCTCAATGCACTTTGACCTTAGATGGGAAAGTTCTACTTTCGGTGCGCAACGGCTCTTGCAACTTGTCTCGCAACGATTTTGGCCGTTGCAGGGTATGTTATCCTGTGAAATGTTTCGTGCAACCTGCCCCGCCACAATGTCGCCAAAACATTGCGAGACAAGTTGCACGAAACATTTCACAGTGTAACAGCCGCGCCTTATGTAGCAAGGTTGGATAATTGCAAAGCTGTGCTGCAGCGTTTGCATAATGGTGCCTCTTTCAATGGCGTTTGTGTATGTGATCAAAAAGGCCGCAAATAATTAAGAACGTTTTGACTGTTACTCAAGCAGGAAAGCGAATTGTAATTGAGGTCATTAACAGAGTTGATTAATTTGAAACGCCCCCTAGTTCAAAGGACCCGTTTTCATTAATGGCATTTCGAGAAAGTAATCAACGAGTAACGAGATGATTATAGTTATCAGCCTTTTGGAATTTTAACTATCCCATCCGAGAATAATATATGAAAACATCCTTTGAACGTGACAGGGAAAAACAATTGTTGTTTTGATGCTTTCACCACATGTTTAGGGTCCTAATCTTAAAAGACAGAGCAGGCTTGAACCTTTGTATTGGCGAAAAGGGATACAGTCCTTTTAAACAAGAACGCGGAAAGAAAACAAAAATTTAAATGGAAAAAAAATGTCTTGAATCGAGGCTTCCCACATATTTAACCATAGGAATTTTACGTTTTAGTGATTAAAATGGACGCAAAAAAACTGGATTGTTCGAAAACCTTAGAGTGGGTGAATAATTGACAATTTCAAACATCCTCGAAACCTGCGTAGTTAAGCACGCGGGAGACCATGTCGATCTTGTTGCCTACACCAGCGCTCTCAACATTCCCAGAGGATTTTTCGCACCAGGCTAACAGGACGCTAAGAGAACTCAAGAGGCCTTTCCACAAGAATTCTTCTTAACGCCACCACAAAAAAATCAAGAGAACACTTGGGAAAAGATGAGTATTGATAACAGACCTAAGACTTCAAATGTCGTACCTGCTGGTTTTGATAGGCGGTAACTGTTGTAAAAACCGTATCGGGGAACAAAAACGTCTTTTTCAGCGCAGTGGATTTTTCCATATCCAAGACCAGTTCTTCCGAGGGGTCTTTCTTTTTTATGATGTGAATTCGTGGCTGATATTTGTGCATCGAGTGGAGAATAATCTGAAATTCAAGTTAAGAAATGATCAAATGAATTTCATTCGTATATGAATCGATTTGCGAGTGAATTGATATGAGTGTGATTCTGCAATTCCATGTTTAGTTACACTGGGAAACTGGGTCGAAAGACCTTGGAAACCAAAGTTAGCCACGAAGCTAGTCCAGTAAACAAGAACTGAGTTAATTAAGGTTTTCAAAGAACATTAAAGCCTCTTTAGTTTTCATAAGAACGGAATCTAAGAATGTCAGCCTCCTACATCTAGTCCTTGAGAACATAGATTTTAAGGTTACGGTCCTCTACTACGCTGCTAAAAGTTTCCCACACTGCTCAGAGCTTTTCTTAATCTATTTGCTGCACTTATTCACATTGAATGGCCGCAAAATGACATTCCAGCTAACCACGGCCTGCTGTGGTCTGTCCTCGTAGCTCCAGCGGTGAAGCAACCGTGGGTGACCTGATCAGGAGGTCGTGGGCTCGATTCCCACCATGATCAGAGTAGTTCTCTTTCCAGGCTATGTGTGGTCCCATTCCCATATTTACGGTTAACAATCGAGTGAATTCAATGGATTAATAGGCACTACCACTTATACTCTCATAGTTAATTCTATCGATGCATAAAGTCCCTCAGGCTGTAGTTTCATTCAGTTGCCTGACTTATAAGTGTTAGAAGTTTACCACATTTTAGGAAAAAAACAATGATTGAAAAACTAGCGATGTAACTCCTGCAGCAGTTTTGTAGACTTGATTTCATCCTGAAAGCTAGCATTCATCTGTGGGAGATGAGGCAAACGACTTGAGCCTTCCAGCTGTGAGCTGGCTTGTTTTCTCACTTTACGTTGAAAGGAACGTTTAACGTCCCTTATTTTTCGCTTTTAGCTAATACAAAAACCAGTCTACCGCGACTTAAATCTCACAAGTCTTCATCCACAGGTGAATACGGAAGGCAAACTCAAAGAAAGTTTCGTCATTAGATTCTTTTTGCAATACTCAAGTGATCACTGTTGAACATCATTTGAGGAACTAGACCTTTGACTTTTCACTTTTTACTGCCGGACTTTTTAACATTTGGAGTTGCTACAGAGAAGCCATCAAAGATACTCACGTGTCCTTGTTGATCAAGCTCGTTATTTGTCAGTTTAACTTTATCGAATGAAACCACCTGTCGCATCCAGTCCTCCCCAAGCCCGGGAGAGTCAGGGTGAATGTACACGCGGCCGGGCATTGGCGCATCAGCGCTTCCCGCCACAACCCACTTAGAACTGTGATACGCATATCTGATAAAGACGAAAAAAGCAACAAACAAATCATTTAATCTTTGGGTAATTGAAGGTACTCAAGACAACACGTGGCAAAATATTTTGAGGGTCTTGGACGAACTTGGAAAGAGCTGAGAACAAGCATTGCGTTTGCGTGAAACGAATGGCATAACGCAGGCTGCTGCTTGTTAGAAAATAGGTAGTCGAGGACTACATGTTACTACTACTATAGAGTAGAATGAAAATTGGAAATCATTCCTTTAATTGTTTGAACAAGAACATGACATCGGTGTCGGTCAGTATAGCAACAGTGGCGATCTAAGCCCGACCGTGCGATTTCGAACACTTTCCAAAGATTAGGACTACAAACACTTACTCTTGTAAAGTGCCAACATTAGTGGCTACTCGCAACGGGTAGCAGCCACAAAAAACATGAACATTACGTTATCATCTATAAACTGGTCCTACTCCGTTGAGCTAACAGGCATGACATGAGTTAATAACAAGAATTTTTTTTTTTTTTTTTTTTTTTTTAGCGAAAGGCAAATTTCAGCCTGGCTACTGCAGTTTCCCGTTGCCGTGATGGTAAATCCTCTTATTAGCATCCTCCAAAATACTTAAGGATTGCCACACCTCTCAACCCTCGAACTCAGACTCTCGCCCAAGACCTTCAATGAAGATCTTTATATGGAGCATTTCAGCAACTAAAGAAGTTTGAAGGCCATAATTCAGTGCAAGACCAGAGCAATGGATATGTTCAAATCAAATCGCGATTGATTTTGCTTATCATGTCCCCGGTTGAACTGGCGGCGCCACATTTGTAAGCCAATCACTGAGCAAAGCTATCAT
>OX421446.1:12610196-12620196 GCA_949126865.1 Montipora capitata
GTGATAAATAACGGAGTCACTCATTTCAGTCATATTTTCAAAGTTCCTGTTGCCGTTCCTTCCACGCGATGTGAAAACTCGTTTCTAAAACGGGTTTAAAACCAATGTCTTTTTAAAATCAGCTTTGATCCCAAGGAATTAAAATGTTGTTACCTGCTTCCTACCTACCTGCCGGCTTTTGTAATTATCATTTCAGTTCCCAGCTCGAAAAAACGTTGCCACAAATCTCTCATTTGCAGTTCCACAGTGATGTTTTCGCTCTCCGGGGTCTCTGTATCCTCCACTCGGCTCTGCATGGCTTGCATTGAGCCCAGTGCCTCGATGGCAAGATCTGATGAAGGGTAAGCGAAAGCCAAACAATTAGAGAAAATTTGTTCCGCCGGCCGACAAAGACCGTCGAGCGACTCTAACCTTCACATGGACTGTCGAGAGATTGGCTTGTGGCCATTCTTGACTCAGTTTGCTGGTTCGTTTGCTCGGAAGAAATCAGCGATTCGACTGAGAACGCGTTCGCACGAGAAGACAAAGGTCCATGTGAGTGAATTCCCCCCTGAATCATGACAATTGAAAACTCGGGTTTAACGAACACTACTCGCGTACACAGAGAGGGGTCCAGAGTGCATCAACTCTACAATATGTGACGAATTTATGAGCGAGACTATCTGCTGATTATATCAATTAACCTTGATAATTAGATTTAATTTATACCACAGTCATCACTCCGTTCGGAAATTCCAGGATTACACTCCCATGACGAGCAACAAAACTCCCTTCAAAGTACCGCAGTCATATTTTACCCTGAAAGCGTGGGAATGCAACCAACTTATCGTCCAATCAGAAGGCACTTCTACAGCGTGAAATTTCCGGTGTTTAACGTATAAGCCAGACAAAATAGACAAGCTTCCACGATTGATGACGAATTCTGGGTTAAGGACATACATCTGGCAAAGCGATAATTTGAAAACATTACATCTGAACAAGTTGTTATTCCGCTAAAACAACTCTCACTAAATCCCGTCGGTGTTTGTTTGCTATCGCGTCTTTTCATGTAAGTATTACGTTTTATTTTTTCAGTTCATTGATGGAGTAAGAAAATGTGAAATCATCAGCTTAACTTGTAATGTGGGTTCATTTTTTCGGCTGATGACCTGAAAGTCTGTGCTGTATTATAGATGTTTTCTCTTCAATTGCTTTTCCAGATGACCTTTGAAAAACTGGCAATTTTCACTCCAGCACTTTCAACGGTCCATCGTGGACTGTGTGAAGAGGGATATAGCGTGAAGAAGTTTACGTACAAGTTGAGCAAAGTAGTGTAGAGAGCTTCACGAGATGTTTCACGATGATCGTTTTTGCAGCTCAATCAAATCACTGTTACGCCGAGAAGCTGAGTTGCCTTGATCCAGCGGTATAGTTTGTCGGCAAGTTGTTTGATTGAAGTCATTAATCGATGGTTTGTTTGATGTTGCTGGCATTGGAGTGCTAATCGTTGGCGTAATGGACTGTAGTGTGAAAAACAGAGTGCCAAATTGTTGACGGAGCCGATTTAACCGCGTAAAATCTCCTTTTCATCGAGCACTAGCCACTTAGTCGGCTTTCAAAATATTATTACTAGCTTAAACAACAACCGAGGCCCCTTACCTTAGCTCGCGGTAGGCGATGTTGTTAAAGAACTCGAGACCCTTAGAAAAACAAATTAAATGAAAAAGATAGCTGCAGCCATATGTCTTAAGTTTGATGATTGTATCTGTGAGTTCTTATAATCACATTGCAAAAGTACTGAGATACGGTCTCTTTGTCTCATTAGGGAGTTTAAGGAACGACGACGGCCAATGCAACGACAACGCTGCCACAAAACAACAATATCATTGGTTAAAAGAAGAAAAATCATCGTGCTGCACGTGCAACCTACCTTTTGTTCATTTTTTGAGGGGCTCTGCATAACAACGACGTAAAATCACCAAATTTGAAGTTTTGACGATGACGTGAGCGTGCATACAAATGTAAACCTTTTTTTTGTCTCTGTTTTGACTCTTTTTTATGAACGAAATGGAAGACCTAAGATAATGTCAAGTTATTTTTTGAGGCGATATTTTCGTCGACATCGCCGTCGTAGATCTTAAAGTCCCTATTATGTTCATATTTCACTTCAGCGTTCATAATCAGCTCCGGCTAAATAAGTTATTCCTACATCTCCGCTCCAAGACGTCTTAATTTAGGTTTTAGAATTGACCTTTCTCTCTTTTTGTAATCTGATTTCAAAATCATCTTAGGTTTTTCCAGTTGCTAAACGTCATAAACCAGATGATACGTAAGACGGCAAAGACGTCATTTTCGACATTGATGCAAGACGTCAAAAATATGAAGGAACAATTTAATCAATAATAGGCCTAGAAAATAAGAACTAATTTTAACTCGGCGAAATGTTTCAAATTCGTATTCTTTCTTCCCCATTAGGATTAGCAATAAAAGTCGTAAATCAGGAGCATAAGTAAACAAGGAAAAGGAGGATAGGGGAGGCAAAGAAGCATCGGCCGGACGGAGACCTGGTGGATTCGGAATAAGGAAAGTGCATGGGCTGGGCCTGGGGAGGGGCGTGGTATAAGAACGTGGGCGACTGGCAGTAAGTCACGTCCGACAAGAACGCGCGCACTTTGGAACTTCTTTCAATCACTTGAGGATCAAAGTCATTTGACTCTCAAGTAAAAAAAGTCGAGAGTCTTTCGGTCAAAGCTTCAAAGTATACAAATTTGTTGAATCTGTGGTTAGTGAGGAAGAAACATTTTACAACGGGTGTCACTGATTGGGAAGGCTGAAATAGACTTAACAGTGTTTGACCTCCTTTCTGACCAATTTAACCAATGCTAAGATTTTCCGTGATACTTGACACCGGGATGCTGTCAAGGGCTAGCTTAAGTTCTAAACCTACGCTCTAAGGAACACGTACCTTTTCAAAGATAGTTGTTGTTGCCAGAAAGTTCTCTAATAGAGATTATTACATCGATATCCAAAAATACAATAAAATTATATGCTACTATGTTAACCTATAAGAGTTTTTAAAGCTAGCCCTCAACAAGCTTCTCATTTAGACAATCAAGTCAAGTTCTTCTCATTGAACTAGTTACTGTTATAACTGACGCTGAATAGCTTTGCTAAATTTATCAGTTTTTATTGCAAATCAGCTGTTAACGCTAATGTTTTTTTTTTAAAGTCAGCCAGATTTTCGTTACAGTATTTATATCTTCTTATCTCATTATGAACGCGGAAAAGGACAAAGGAATTTTCTAACAAGAGATTGTTACTAATCTTTCCTCGAGACATGGATTAATCTGTCTGCGGTGAAGCAACTCACTTCATAACACACTTCAAACGAGCAACGATCACTGAAAGAAAATGAAGATGCAGTTCCTTACAAGTTTAATTCATGAAATCCTATTTTCTACCGCATTACTCTTTTTTCTCGCAATAGCACGATCGTGGTGTAAATGCCACATAAATTGAAGTTGGAACCGCCCCTTTTGATGGTCAGCCTTCATGTCTTTCCAAGTCCGGTCTGATACTGTGCCAAAAATTCCTGCTGTATTATGAGATACGAAGTTAACCTTCAACTTGCGAAAAACTTGATAATTTTACAAACAGTAATGAGAGAAATACTACATGAAAGATATTGTGCATCAAATGGAAACTCGGAAAAATACGAGCCCTAGACGGGATTTTTCCGAGTTTCCACTCGATGAATAATATCTTCATTTAGTATATTCAGTCTCACATTACTCGCTTAGGTAGTTGGTTGGCTGATTGTATCTTTGATATGCCATAATGTGACCCTCATTTCACACTTACTCACCACAGAGTATCTAGTAGCTCAGTGATTGGAGCATCCGACTTGATCACGTAGGGTCGTGGGTTCAAATTAAAATCTGGTGTTCGGATTTTTCCGAGTTTCCATTTTGGGCATAATATCTTTCATGTAGCAATTCTGCAAAGCCTTTTACTCGAACTGAGAACAGACTTCGTAAGTTTGAATTACTGGTTTGTGCAAAAATCAAGCAACAACTAGTTTTAGCGCGTTTAACATGGAAAGTCAACGTTTAACGCTAGTCTCAGCTTAGGATGTTTTAGCAATTTTTATTGCTGATTGTCTGGTTCACTACTTAAAATTGATTGCCCAAGCAGTAGCTGACGAAAGGAGATAAAAATCCCTCCGAAAGTAAAAGAGATTTGTGCCTCTTAAAAAACGAGGATTATCGCTATTCTTATCAGCTTTCCTGATAAGTAAATCCGCCCAGCAGAGCCAAAAGAGATCACGCACGACCTACCTAAACAGTCATGCAGGTTATCACAGATTTTTACGGTAACTCTTTTCTATAGCAATAAATATTGCCTGTCGTGGAATTGTATAATGTTTCGTCGATCGCTTAATAAATACTTAATCAAACTTTTTTGTGTATAGCTTCTTGGAGAAAACGGGCACGATTCCATACATAACTAAGAGGATCTGTGGAGAGAAAAACATGTACCAACAACACGCGCGCTTGTTATTCACAATATTAATTTCATCCAATTAGTTTATTACTGTAATAGTTTTAGGAAAATGCTAGAACATGTGTTATGCGTTGTCATCGTCCTCTTTGTTTGTTTTTGTAATACCATTTCCTTTTTACTCGTGGATTTATCCACGAGTTTTGCTGAGGTTCTTTATGCAAATGTGTCACTCCTGCGTAACCGGAAGTGCGATCTAATAAGCCAATCAGGATGGATATAGAAAGCTGTGATTTCCTGTTCGCGAGGTTGTGCACCGCCATTCGTGTATGTCGCTTTTATACTTAAGTGTTTGAGCACCTTCCGCTGCATTTAGAAGCAAGAAACGGAAGAATTAAAGAAATGGCTTTCTTCGAAGGAGAAGCAAAATATTCTGAACAAGTACAGATTCGTGCAATTAATTGTGCACCGCCTTTCACTGACCAACGTGAAGACTTTAATACATGTCATGTAGAAATGGAATCGACAGACACAAGCAAGGTGAGAAGACAGTCCCTGTTGATCCCCTAAGCTCACGGGGGATAAGTAAATTGCATGTGGAAGGTGACTGCCATTGTTTCAGAAAGACAAGGTAATTAGAAAGTGTATGGTGCATTATTTAAATAAGGACGTACCGAGCTCGTCTGAGTTGAGAAAGTGTTTATCTCTTGCTTTTGGAAAATATTATCTCTCTATACCTAGACCGCAACTCAGACGTAACAATCTTCGAAAGTAGGATATTGTAATCGTCATTTTTATCTTATTATCCGCAGGACTGCTAATCACAAAAAGGACTTGTCATTTCTATTGTGTATTCAAGATCAATCTGCTATTACGCATTCGACAAAATGAGAATTATTGTCTATCAAGAGAAAAGCTATTGATATCAGGAGACATTGAATCAAACCGGCAGGCCCTGTTGCTCATGGAAAGAGTACACATACAGCACATACAATACTGAGAAATCTTTCTATAGCACTGGTGCAGGCTCGATTAGCTCAACAAGGATTGAAGCTCTAGAATGTACCTTAGATGGTTCATGCTTCTTTTCTTCTGTTACCTACCAGTTATTAATTGGACCCATTACAGAGCAATTGTGCGTTTGTTGTCACAGCAACATACATGGTGTGATGCATTTATTGTGCAAGCAGTTTGCAATCATTATGTATTAAATGTTACTATACGTATAAATAAATCCATTGAGGGGTGGGCACCAGTAACTGTTATCAGTCCTATAAGTGGAACTACTGTGAACATTGGACATCTAGATGGAAGACACTATGTTTCAACACTTCAGTTAGATTATTATAATGACAGTATTTCAGGTTATAAAATCAGCGGTGTTACCAATGTCAACAATTATTCAGAGCCTGGTAATAATCGATTAATTAACGGTGGCCAAAAAAAATGATGTGAGTGTCAGTAATAATTTCTACAAAGCAGTGGCAAAAAAGAGCTTATTTGAGAGAATCTATCAAGCGGAAGAGACAAAATCACTTGAAGAGTTCAGGGAAAAGAAAAACAAAGCAAAACGCCAAAACAGATCTGAAACTATTGAAGCAGCAAGGGAATAGAAAAAGAAAAGCAATCCAGAACAAATCAGAGACCTAAACAGAAAAGCATAAAACCATTTAAGGAAAGCTATGCAGAGCTCAAGACATTCCATGTCAAAAGCGATTCAGTCTTTTTCGTGATAAGATAACACATGACCCTGAATATATATGCACTTGCTGTGATCAGTTACGGTTCAGATAATCTGTTTCTAAGGGTAACAGTATCAAATATAGTGATAAATATTCGCAAGGTTTGTTGGAGGAATGAATAACTGGCACAAAAAGTGTTAATATTACTAAATGGATCTGCTCTACTTGCTAAACCTGATGACATTAACAATATGACCTGGCGACAAAAATCACACCTTATTCAAAATTACCGGCTGTCATCTGTGCAACGAACTTTGAATACATCGTACAGCTCTTTATAGAGGATGTGTTAAAGAGTAATCTTATGCCTATTGGAGAAATGGTATACTTATTTCACAGGGTTGAATTCCAGCAAAGGGGATTACGTCACATACATGCATTGTTTTGGGTATCTAGTTGCATATGAGAGCCCACTGTGTTGTTACACAATTATCCAACTATCAATGCTAATGCATTAGGAAAACTTCAGCCTGCCAATTTTAAACAATCGCGGTAACTTTCATATCCACGAGTAACGACAGTGGCACTTTGATTTAACTCGTGAATGCGCTAGGCGCGATAAACGAAGCACAGAGAATAGTTGTGTGGACCGAAATAATCCATGAATTCACCCTGCGTCGAATGCTGTAAAATGGGCTGGAAATGAGTAAAAGGTTTCAAGACAAAAATTGGAATATTAAAGAAAATGCTTCACACGAAATATTTTCGATTCCAGCCTGAGAAACTAGGAAAAAACCGCACTCATGCATACCCTCTAAAAACTATTGGAGCAACGGCTTCCACTGAATCATGAAGTTAGTTTGTTTGTTATTTGTTTGAGCAGGTTGAAGTTTTGGCAGCTATTCAGCTGATGTGGACCTGCTATACCCACCCACCCATATAATCACAGAGGCCATCCACAACACCGGGAACTTCATCCCCTACTTTTATCGAATAGCGCGTGTGGGCTCTTTAACGTCCCACTGGGTACTAATGAACATTGAAGATATTTGTGAGACGGGGCCTACGGTTTATAGTCCTTATCCGAGAAGACTTGAAATTCTAACCATTTGCGGATGTAATTACAAAGGCACCACTTTCTCCGCAGTTATTTAAAGACCCTGAGTGTTTGTCCGGCCGGAGTCGAACTCACAACCTCCCGCATGGCAGTCCGGTGTCTCGGTGCTCAACCAACCGAGCCACCGGTGCCCGCTTTTTTGATACCTCATAATACATCATTTGTATTTTGAGTTAACCCACAGGGTCATTTTATTTAAACAAGACATAAATGTGTTTTTTGCACTTGAAAACACTCACTTTGGTTCGATTACGATGCAGTCGCTGATCAAGAAGGGAGTCGGCTCTCACCATCCCGATCTTTCTTCGAGGGGAGGAGCACCAATTCTCGTCCCCAGAGTCCGCTTTTCTTTTGGTCAGCGCCAAGAACATGGTCTCTGGCCATAGCCAAAGCAGGAAGTCCGCGAATCACGGACCTCCGGCTCTTCTACGCATTCTCAGAAGTTTGAAACAACAATGGTTGTTAAACGGTCACAATACTATACCATTACCGGTGAATGCGCGTATTCTTGACTTTGTCCTAAGTCCATGTTCTTGTTGCCCACCAAACGAAAAGCAGGCTTTGGGGACGAGAAAATCGAGCAAGATTGCGATAAGAAAGACGCATGCGCAGTTTGAACTTCGTCTTTAATCTTGCTTCCCTCGATTCATCAAATTACAGCAACCGTCTTTCCTTATGTCTTACTTATAAGTATACTAACCCTCGTCTGTTACCATAACGCAAAGTATTAACACTTGAAAATGCTTCTCCTTTTCTTGAGCTTAATGGACTAGTGCTTGTAATTATAAGTTTCCATCGCAACAGTTAACTCATAGTTTCTTGAACTAATGTTGCGATTTGCTTTTATTCTTGTGCTTGCTTCGGCACTCATAAGCGAGCAAAAATTAGATCCACTTTCAAGGTAATGAGTTGCTTGATGTCTTTCGTGCTCAGACCTTCCAAGCCTCTTTGATCAATGGTAAAATCAAAGCAGAAACTCTGGGGATGATGGCAGATACACCTTTAGCCCGAGACCACGGTCCGCAGTTGGGGTTATGGAGCGAAAAGGGAAAAAAAAAAAAAAGGAAAAAGAAAAAAAGTAAAAGTTACATTCCCGCTCCATTCCCGAACAGGCCTTGTACTCGGAGCACCCACTTTGAAGGAACTGATTTTATCCACTTAATGCTCAACTGGCTGCACATCGCTAGCTGACAATTGTACGGGTTATTTACCAACACTAATTGGTATATATAAACCAGCATCAGAAACCCATAAGGGTTGAAACGTGTAACGCGCGTTCACAGCTTCCGAATATTCAGTGCGAACTGATTGGTTGAATGTTTCAGTGCTAAGTACCATATTTGGAAACCCCTCGCTCTTGTTGTTCCAAATATGGTACTTAGCAAATTGAATATTCAGAAGCTTGTTTCCCAGCA
The DNA here is from genome assembly GCA_949126865.1 of Montipora capitata. NCBI lineage: Eukaryota > Metazoa > Cnidaria > Anthozoa > Scleractinia > Acroporidae > Montipora > Montipora capitata. Next base: position 12,618,890 of record OX421446.1, read on the forward strand.
CACAAGGGGCCGTTACACGTTTCAACCCTTATGGGTTTCTGCCAGCATACAGCACACCATATAAGCATATATACCAGCAAACCAGGATACAGCTGATTCCAGCTGACTGTAAGCTGTGCTCCAAGGTCACGCGTGGACCCTATAGCGGCTGTCAGATATGCCATAGTATGCAGAGCTGCATCATTGCGGTACTTGCGACGGCGATTAGCGTGACAATTATTATTAAAAAATAATAACATTCTGGCAGTTAGCGACGTGGTAGCGTAGTGGTTAAGTGAAAGGGCTATTAATCGAACATTCTCAGCATAGAGTCAAGCGAGTTCAGGGTTCGAATTTTAAAAATAGGTATTCATTTCCCACAATCCCGCCGTCCACCATGACTCACGTTCAAAACTGACCGATTGGACCTCAGAGGGTTGGATCTAGAGAAAATTGACGTCATTTACTCACTAGCTTAAAATTTCAGCGTGTACACGCAACTTATTACATATGCAAAACACAAGTTTAAAAATCTGAAAGCCTGAAACTCCCGTGCTGCATATAAATGCGGCCGCGTACACATGCATTGCATTCTTAAACCAGTGAGTTTTTGACGTCATTTCCTCCTCGACCCAGCTCTCTCAAGATTTTAAAGTTAGTAATGGCGGACCAATAAATAAAAAATTCCAGTTAAAAAAAACAGGTGTCTTTTTAAATCAGAACTTAAAACTTGCATCTCTTAGTGTTTAGTTAACACAGTTTTGAAATCCAAAGAAAAAGAAGAATTTTCTTTTTTGGTCGTAGTAGCACTTTAACTGTACTGCCTAGAAACAGCTCCTAACATGTGCAATAACAATGGCACCGCACGTTTTACACGTGAGTTTTATATTTTGGAACAGTCCTTTGCCGCCCCATGCCCACAAACAACGGCATGAATTCTAAACATTTTTTACTAAACGTGACGTTCTTTTGGGGGGACGTGAACGCACCATCCATGCTACAATTCCTGGGCAGGTTGTGAACACTTTATGATAAAAATACTGCGAATATGTGTTTTACAATGACTGCAAAAATGTTAATTTAATTGTCAATAAGCGGAGACACATTTTTATAATTTAGGGACGGACCATTAGAAAGGTGATGGGGGGGGGGGGGGGGGGGGGTGGAGAAAAAAACAAAAAAATTCATGCAAGGGAAAATGCCAAGAAAAAAAATTCACGCAAAGAAGAAGGTAAAGAAAAAAAATTCATGCAGAAGGAAGGTCCAATTGTGACTTTTATTTAATAATTATATAATATTTGCCAGTGTCTATTAAAAATAATTCTTAT
>OX421446.1:12655196-12662696 GCA_949126865.1 Montipora capitata
GGCTTAGAGAACAACATCATCTCTCCATGGAACTTGCTGGATAGAGATCGACATTTCGCTTTGACGTCATTTGAAATGCAGTAATGTGATTGGGCAATCGAACTGTTTCACTGCCCATATTAGGAGTTTCCTTAGCGGGAATAAGGAGCATCTTTGTTTTAATGTTGCCAAACATTAGTCCGTGAAACAAATTGCGAACACTTTTTCAAGATCATACGAAAGTCGCTCTAAACTAATTAAAAAGTTTGTTGACTGAAAAATAGGAAAAGGTATGGTTAATGCATGGAGCTGGTTAAGAAACTCGACAAGTTCCTTTGTTTCATGTTTTTGTCCGTATCTTTGGCCTTGACCCTGCACAAAACAAAACACACTTTTTTTTCTAGAAGATAACCAATCAAATCCTTTGATTAAATTATATGGAACTAATTTGCAAACCTGTGCGAAGCGAAAACAAAAGACTGTGCAAAGTCAGGGTCAATTCAACATCAATTGCGACAACATTGTTCTCGGTTTTGAAGGGTTTAAGGTTTCATAACCAGCCCCTCGATTAACTATGGTAAAGGGGAAAAAGTTTATTTCACTGACCGTTCTCAAATCGTTGGCATGTTGGACCAAGCTTTCACTACCACGATAATTTACACCATCTGTTAGGAACACAACTACGCGACCTACATTGTCGCGGACAGATGAATGGTTGAAGACATTCCCAGCTTCTACTAAGCCCACGTTTATCAAAGTAGCCCCTTGAGTGAATTTCAAGTTGGCTATTTGTTCTTTGACTCCGTCAAGAGACACAGTTCCCGGATGATCCAGATTCGACACTTTCGAAAAATGCGGAACGTGATCGAACGCAAACACCCCGATTCGTGCAGCGTGACTTTGGATTGTGAATTTTTCCACCAAGTCACTGAGAAATTGTTGTGTCCGATCGAACTGGGTACCGTCGATGCTACCAGACACGTCCACAGCGAAGAGAATGTCCAAAGACTTTGAACAAGCTGTAAAAACGAATTAAAGAATGGCAATTATCAGAAAATCACCCTTTCAAAGTTGATTACATGATCAAAAAACAAATTTCGATCTTCCCTTTGATTTTTCTAGGTTTCGGTCTTGCGTTTAACCTTTCGTAGTTTGATAATACAGCGTTTCCAAGACCAGAATAAGGATCGTTTGCGTGGCTTTGATCGTGAGAAAAACTCCGCATGCACCAATACAGGCTTGTAGTATTAGTAACTATTATCTTGCAATATATATATATATCTGACCACGACGAGTCAAATTAAACAGTTTCCTTCTCTACCGACTAACTTACAGGCAACCAATACCAGTTATTGTATCTTGAATGGAAGTGACAAGTTTGCTGAGGTAATAATTTAAGTATGGAAAGTGAAGTGTACTACCTACAAGATTTCATAAAATTCCTGGCACGCAACAAACGAAACGGTAAAAAAGTAATAATAATAATAATAATAATAATAATAATAATAATAATAATAATAATAATAATAATAATAACATTAATAATAATAATAATAAGAAGAAGAAGAAGAAGAAGAAGATTAAGAAGAAGAAGAAGAAGAAAAAAAATTGTGGTCCTTACGCCGACTATATTAAAGGCTACTTACTTGTACTTAATATCATTTGAGTTGGCTCTTGAATTGAAAAGGACTAAAGCATCAAATGTCAGCTTTTTAATCTCCTTTTACGTCGCAAACCCGTTCGATTCAACAGTTTAAAACTTTACTATCCAAAAATACACGAAATAAAGGAAGCGCAATTAAACGCAGAATAAGTGTGCATGCTCACCCAATTTCGTCAACGAGGATCGACACTCGCCACTTGTGGCATTCGCACCGTTACACTTCGGCAATTTTACATAAGAGTCTAAAGTGGTTGCACACGAACAAAGCTTTCCCGAGCTATATTTTTCAAAAGACACTTTAATTTAGGGACTGAAATTATCTTGCACATCAAAACTCCTCGCCATCATCACACATTGAGAGCGAATTCAGTGGCAATGTTTAACTCTAGTCAAAAGTTTGACATAAACTTGTTCTTAAGCTCCTCAGACATTTTGGCTTTGATCGGCCATCAAGATGAATTGAAGATCAGCCGAAAGAGGTTGTCAAGGTTACCTAACCGACCGAAAGTCGTCCTTCAAATAAAGATTGTAGGCCCGTTGACAAGTCAACTAATAATTTAAAATAAGTAAGCCGGACTTCAAGACTTCAATTCCGATATCTTATCAAACTCTGTATAAAGTACCGCCTGCTATGAGTTCTAACAGTTCTATTTTATCTGAAAAGTGTTTAAAGATGTTTTGAATAACACCGAAAATTAAAAGAAACATAAACTTCCTCAACTTTTTGTCATCATCCATTCTCCTATTTTGAGTGACAGAAGTAAAACGAAGAATATTAAACACCTTAATAAAAATGAGTTAACAAAATTACTTCACTTTATTAGCATTACGTAAATAACGACGGTCCTTATAACTTGAAAATCTCCTTCTCTCGACAGAATACTCGATGAAGTGTTATGTTGCTGTTTTCGGCTTTAATGCGTCAATGTTTATGTTACATTTCTCAGTGCATTGATAAAGGTATGTGAGAATATTGTGTCAGGTCCCACAGTCAAATCAATAAGAGACTAAAATTGTCGATTCATGCTCAACCAGTTACCCTATGTGACGCAATGATGTTAAAGGATGTGTTTTTACAATTGTGTTTATACGGTGCGGTCTAATTACAACATAAACAACTGCCGACCAAAATAAGACACGCGAGAAAAAAAACTGAAACATAACTAAGTTCCGTCGCCTACTGAGCACACGAGCGTTGACCGTATTGTCCATTTATCACCAGTTTTAGATAGATATCTTCGATACGACAGATTATGTATTTGTTCCTCACACTCGCATGCACCCTGTACTGACAATTAGGTTTCCAATTAAGACTTTTTTTTTTTTTCAAAGAATGAACTCTATACGGTTTAAACGCTTTCCTACCGGGAGCTTTTCTGCAGTTCAAGAAAAGACGACGGCTGCGGCAAAAAGCATTATTATTGGCTTATTAACGGGGGGGGGGGGGGGGGGAGAACCTTTCACTGCTTACGGTTATCTTTTTCTGTCACCGTTAACTTATGTAAAAAGCAAAGAAACGTCCCTTGTGTTAGTTACTAGCGGGGTCTCAGGAGACATATTGAATATTTTCTGGTCAGCCTAGCGTGTTCCCTTCCCTTGGAGCCAGAGAGACTATGAGAAAGAAAAGCTTGGAATGATCGAGAAATGATAGGTGCACGAAAAATTAACGCTAGCGTTAATTTTCAGATGACTTCAAGTTCTCGTAGCGATAGCGGGGTGCAGTGGTCGTTGTACTTTCTTACAAAATAGAAACAATGACGGCTACGTACGGCAACAGAAACGTCACTTCAAAATAAAACTTTAAGCATTCATAAGTATTTCGCGATTATTCTATCTTGTTCAAGTTGCACATCACTATTGTCGAAGCATATCCCACAGATGGGTTAGAATGAGATGTGTCATGAGGATGAACGAGTTACTGGTGTGAGGCAATTTCAATCCAGGAAATAAATTGGAATGAACGGTGTCAGGGGCCCCAACGAGAATATAGTTTAAAACCACTTAAACGTATTGTTAAACGTATTTTAGTATTTAAACGGTAGATATAGGCATATTTTTATCCCCTAAAAATTTTTCATCTGTTCCGGAGTCTAGTGATACGAAACTTATAGGGATTAAAACTTACCTTTTCGAAAATTTCAGCCAGAAAAAAAGGCTCCCGAAAATTCTAGGTGACCCTTTTAGGGTTAAAATCCGTTAAAAAATGGGCAATTATACCGTGTTTTAGATGGTCGAAAATCCTAGGACAGGCAGGCAAGCAAGGAATTTTACAACAAATGTTCCGAAAATTCAGAATCTCAAATCGTCTTCCGAACAGATATTTTCCGAAAGTTGACGTTGGGTGCCCAGGCCTTGGCTTTTCACGTCTTCCACAAGCTTTGTTGGGTTACAGTTGCATAAAAGTTAGGAAACAATTGCAACGGCAACGGAACGTAACAAAAGGTCAAACGCTCGTGGAAAGCAGCATGACAGCCATTTTTCAACTCCCTCATGTTCTTAAGACCGCAGGAATACCATAAACTAAATATAAAATCAAAGTAATTTCTGGGGATGAAGCATATGGCATCTGTGAATAATTGAAATATTTGACGTTATTACAAAGGGATTAAACCCCAGGCAAAAATCTAAACCAAAATAATGTAACGACGCGGACAAAGCGGAATAAAGCAAAATGACAGACTGTTCTCATATCTTGTAACAAGTAACTACAAACGCTCTCTAGACACTGGGATAATTGAACTGAGTTGCGAAAAGCTCGAATCAAAATCGTATCGTTTGTTTGTTGTAATATTAAACGGACTCACTGTCGTTGGCCTTTGCACCAAGGAATAAAACCACAAGGAAAAGAAATCTCTTCATCACTGGAAAAATAAACACAACAATTTCAGGACCAATCTTAATTACATTATCACCTTTTAACGAATAAAAAAAAAAGAAACCAACTAACTCGGCAGGAAAGAAAAAAAATACTCACTCGTGAAGCTACGCTAGCTGTTAATCGCCGCTCAAACGGCAAATGCGTGTAAGGAACTAAATATCTCGATGTTCTTCTACACAATAAGCCATTGACACTTTTTTACCCTTCTATTTAAGGAAATTTACGCTCCTTTGCGTGTGTCATTCATGCATTTTTATTCTAATTACCGCGAAGCCTTGTATTGACCCAAAAACCGACAATATCGATAATATTGAAGTTCAACAATATTTCACGAGAAGGGAGATGAAACACAGATTTTTGTTTTTCGTCATGTTTTCGAACACTGCAAACTCATGAGAGGATGTTTAAGGGTTTTAGAATCACTTGAATCAATAGAAGAAGAGAAGAATGACTTTTAATTTTAATTGTTCGTAAGAGTATATTTATATAACAATGGCGCTTTATGAGGTAAATTGGCCACCACTTAGCGTGGGAAAAAGGAACAATTAGAATTATTTCCTTGATGCAATGACATTTTTGGTAATTTTCACTTTTTAAAATGACTGAAATTAAAAACGATAAAATGCCGAAAGAGGCTGCTCGTTTCCCTGCCAAGGCCTCCTGGTGTGCCTGTGGATCCTCGGGGTACAAGGGACAAGGCCCGGATATGCCTTTATCCAGTTGAACATTTAACGTTGTTTCCTTACTTTTTATTTTTAGTTTTTGTTATGCTCCGAACACAGAAATGACACCTTAGACAATGGAACCTCCTTTCTCCAAGCAGGGTTTTCGACAAGGATTAGACACAGAAGTATCGGCAATTAATTGTTCCGATTAAGTCAACTTTCGTACTACAATGAACGCAAACTGAGAGCAAGTCTTCAATTCAATATACTCTTTCTAGGTAAGATTTTCTTGACTGCCGCACCTTTGCTTCGGGTCATCTAACGAGTTCGACAAAATTCGAGATTAATGCTCTACGGGGGATGATTCGCTCATAACAGACACGTCTATACTTAGTAACCAAGCAATCAACTGAATGCCGACCGGTTGGTTGACAATCGGACTACTGTGTGGGAGGTCAGGGGTTCGACTCTGGCCGGACCAACACTATGGGTCTTTAAATAACTGAGGAGAAAGTGCTGCCTTTATACTTACACCCGCAATTGGTTAGACTTTCAAGTCTTCTCGGATAAGGACTATAATTAAACCATAGGCCCCTTCTCACAATCCATCACTGTTCATAACCCTGTGGGACGTAGAAGATCCCACAAGCTTTTCGTAAAGAGTAGGGCATGGCGTTCCCAGTGTTGTGGTCTCAGGCCTCATTTCATTCATTCATGGGTTGGGCGAGATCGCTAAATGGACTGATAGCGGTTGACACCGGCTCCTGTATATGCTGACGTCCGGTCTCACCCACACATTGATTACTTGTAAAAGGTGCATTTGAATTGTAAATAGAAAATGCGCTATATAAATATTCAACCTCCATATTTCATTTAAATCTAAACCTCCATATTAAATCTGAACCTCCATATTTCATTTATATTTTCCTTGACCACAGTTTCTAATGATACAAATGCTGACACAATCTCAAGTTGTTTTATTTCACAATATTATTAGTGTCCCGCAATAAATAAAGAACTTGGAATTGATAAATTGTCATTTTCTTCAAAGCCCCAGGTGACGATTGCTTGGCAAACCGAAATATCGTGCGCGTTTGTTAAAATAAATAAAATAACTTTACCATAACTCATTTACGACGAATGACGAACATTAAACGTTTCTCTAGTTTAAAGGTTTTAACTGAAAAGGGCAAAACTTCTAATGTTCACTGATAAAATTGTTATAAACTTTTGTACTATAAAATGCATTATAATTATAACTGATACGAGATTTTCAACCGACTTCTCCAGACACATAACAAGGGCGGAATGTACAAATGCTGAATCCACGGCTTGTATCACCACTGCCATGGCAACAATGTCAAAACTTGTGAATTCGAAAAAAAAATTAATAATAACAAATACTAGTAAACCTTGTTCTTGGGATCACAGTAAAAAACTATTCAAAAGACAAAACGTTAAAATGCCCCAGCAATTTGAAATGGTTAGCGTTTGTTTGACAAATTTGCGTCCACGATACTTGCTAGATGCTTGACTTAAGTTCCCGTTCCCAAACTATTGATTACTCGGAAACACTTCTTGATTCTTGACAGCAAATAGCAGTCACGGAATCTTGGAGTGAGGACAACGACGAGTGGACATCACTTTGTTGAGAGTCCTCTTCGAGTTGTCTGTAGGACATTGATGAATGGGTTCTGACTGAAGAAGAAGAGCGGGTGGGTGTCGGCTTCAGATTGTACACGATGACTCCAATTATTACAAATGCAAATGATCCAAGATACAGCGCTGAGAACTGAAAAGGGATGAGAGAATAAAAAATCCAATAGAAGCCATGTAACTTTCGAGCAATAAACACGGTTTGAATTCTTCAATTACCCGTCGTTAGCACATAGAGTTAGCAGGATCAAATTAGAGGAAAATCAAATCCACCTTTCCTAATTGTATCCGTACCGTCTTTGTTGCAAGTAATTTGCTGCACAGCACGTGAATTTGACATAGTGCTTATTTTGACGTCTCTATCGGCCATTCGTTCGTTCGATCGTTCATTTGTTAATTTATGCCTTTTCTTCACTCACGACATTCGTCCATTTATTCGCTTTCAAACACTTCGACCCATCAGCGAGGATCGGCCTCGCTTCTGCTCACGATGGTGCATTCTGCAGAGTTCGCTTTTCTTTTGGTCAGCACCAAGAACACGGACTCTGGCCAATTTCAATTTCTGCGCAGTCGTGGTGAAGGTTTCAAATTTCTCAGCGTGCGTAGACGAGCCGAAGTCCGTGATTTGCGGACTTCCCGCCTTGGAAGTGGCCAGAGTC
>OX421446.1:12665196-12682696 GCA_949126865.1 Montipora capitata
AATGAAATGATATATGCAATGGATCATATATGAACTGCAGATATGAAATCAAGTGAAGCTATGATCCTCGCAGTTGCGTTCATAACTGCGAGGATCATAGCTTCACTTGATTTCATATCTGCAGTTCATACGGTATATGATCCATTCCATATATCATTTCATCAAAATGATTATCAAATTCACTCAATAATATTTACGCAGATTTTGAATACTCCTTATAACAGTAAAAGTATGTGTGAGCACCTCTTTTTTTTAATTAAACAGAAGTACAAAGCAACACGCTGGGAGTGTCAAATGTCAAATATCCAATGAAACGTTTTGTGTTAATGGAATCTGATTGGGTGTTAAGTGTAGGGGTTTTTCTTGTTTTTGATGTAAATTAAACAATCCAACTTCCTGAAAAGTTCTAAAAAATCAATACACAGTGTACCCTCTTGACAAAACTGCTCAAAGAAAGCTTTCTTAACAGTCCATTACAATAACTTCTACTTACATTTGAACAGCAGAAATAATGGTTCCAAACAGACCAATCATACCAAGAAACTCAGTCCTGCTAAAATTCTTTACAATGAACTCTTGGGCAACGTTCGAAATACCATACATGATGGCACCGCACAAAACCAGAACATCCCCAATTGCTTGGTTTTTTCCTGAATATTTAAAATGAAGAGTTGGTCATTCCAAGCCTTTCACTACCGTAATGATTTCACATCGCCAGGTTAATCAAATTAGTACAGCTTTAGACAGTAAACGGAGTGGTGAAGAAGCAAACAGTACACGGATCAAAGTAAAGTGGCCCAGGTCTCCTATTAGCCATGGTCACACTGCAAACTTTTTACCTCCAATCTGTAGGTAAAGTCAACTTGTTTAAAAGAGTTTACTGGAACGGGAAATTGATTTTTTTCAGTGTAGCCGATTCTTCCCCAAGTTATTTACCTCAGGGAAATTTTATAGTCTGGAGCTTCCAAGGATATTTCATGAGAACAATAGATTTTCCCTTGACAGCTACCCCAAAGGTATAATTAACCAATAAAAGCTTGTCAGCAAATGTCTTTAGTTAATGACAGATCCAGACATACAACACTCTGTGAGGTCATCTAGTATAAAAGCTTTTTGCCATCAGTTAAATTTGGTTTTATTATTGCAATTGAAAGTGCAAAGACAATGGCACAATTCAGAGAAAGTATTTGTTTTTGTTTAGAATTTGAAATTTCACTTCAGTCTTAGGTGGATTTGGAATCTTTTTTAACCGAGCAACTGTTTTTGTTGCAGAAACAGCTTGTATTCTCAAGACGAGCCGCAAAAAGCTGGTTATTACAATGGCTTACTGTTCAACTCTCGGCACAAGGAAAGCAATCCAGAACCAGATCTCTCTTTTCCCAGTCTGGCAAACCCAGGGTGGTTTGACCTTTCGAGATTTTTTCACCTACAAGTAGGTAAACTGAAACCCGAGCTGAATTTCCCTTGGACTTGTAATTTTGCCCTAGATAAATTGGTTTTCCCTTGGTAAAAGTCTGCAGTGCGACCACGTTTATTAATAGTCATCACTCATTGATCACTCAGTGTAAACATACATGTAAATATGTTTACTAGGCAAGGCAAGCAGTTAGCACAGTGGTGAGAACACTCGCCTTCCGCAGGTCCAGTAATGTGACCCTGAGCTTCTATTGATGGTTTACATCTGACGTCGCCGCAGTCATGTTGGTGATTGTTCAGTCATTATAATTAAAGCAGGAAAGCTAGCAGATATCTGACTTTCAAAGCCTGATAATATGTTATTTTCAAAGAATGCTAATAATAATAATAATAATAATAATAATAATAATAATAATAATAATAATAATAATAACAACAACAATAGTTGGAAGGAAAAACTTAAGGCTGCATGGTCAATTTGTAGGCAAAATGCCAGAAACGACGCATGCATAAAAAGAATCATGGAGCTGGCTGCAAAAAGCAGACTTGAAGGCCCAAACAGAAGCACTTTAATATTTGTGCAGGTCAAGAACAAGCTCTTAGGACTAACTATGTAAAATACCATATTGACAAAACGGTGGAATCCCCATTATGTAGGGCATGTACTAAAACCAGGAATACCAGAACACCCGCGAACACCGGAACACCCTGGAAGTAACCCAAAACCCTCGATTTGGCTAACCCTAGGCCTAACTAGGCCTTAAGTTGGTTTTTAGGCCTATAGGGTTAGCCAAATTGAGGGCTAACCCTACCTTCCAGAGTGTTCCGGTGTGCTAACCCTAGGCCTAAAAACCAACTTAAGGCCTAGTTAGGCCTAGGGTTAGCCAAATCGAGGGTTTTGGGTTACTTCCAGGGTGTTCCGGTGTTCCTGGTTTTAGTACATGCCATTATGTAGGCTATGTGGCAAGAAAGGTGAGAGTGTAAACCATCATATTGTCTGTGAGTGTAAAAAGCTGGCCCAAAGGGAATATGTAAGCAGAGACAAAACAATGTTGCAAAAGTAGTTCATTGGAAGTTGTGTGAGAAATATAAAGTGGTACGAACATGCACCTGACAGTGTAAGTGAAAATGATGAGGTTAAAACTATTGTGGGACGTGAACATACAGTGTGATCATGTCATTGAAGCCAGAAGACCGGACATTGTACTTGTAAATAAACAGGAGAGAAAGGTCACTATTATTGATATTGCCGTACCAGATATTGCCGTCACTATTATTGATATTGCCGTACCAGCGTATGAGAAGAAGAATGAGAAAGTTGAAAAGTATTGAGAACCTTAAAAGAGAAATTGCAAGAATGTGGAAACTGTGCAGGTGGTACCAATTAGTGATGTAGGATCATTGGGAAGTGTATCAAAAACTTGGACAAGCTAGTAACTGGGAAAGGTGGATGTCAAAATTGGTATTTCATTTCTCCAGAAAACTAAGTTACTAGGAACAGCAAGGATTTTGAGAAAAGGAATTAGAGCAGTAGAGTAAGGAGAAACCTCTAAGGAACCTTTGGTCATGGGCTATGACACGCTCCCTTAGGAAGCTAAGTAAACCGGAAAAAGATCAAGACATCCAGTTCACAAAAATGAAAATAATAATAAAAAAATAATGAAGATGATACAGTAAAAATAATAATAGTCAGATAAACTTTGCAACAGGCTGCATGCAAAAATAACTCTTATATTACTCTTATACACACCTGAACCATAATTACGTGAACCAAAATAATCTGCTATGACCAGACACGCAATTCCAATCAAACAGATTGCCACACCAAGGTAATGTAAACATTGGTAGCGAACTTTTAGAAACATCCATGAAAGCGCTAAAACTGATGCTGTAGTAAAACAGTCTAACACCTAAGATGAGGAGAAAAAGAGAAGAAATTCTGATTAAAAAGGAACTTCTTTTTTAAATGCCATCTGGTTGGCTCACTAGTTCTAAAAGCAGTTGCAAAAAGGTTGAGACACTGAATCGAAAATTCACGTCTTCTTCCTAAAACTCATCTTCCAGTTCATAAGAAAGTCTTGATGCCCCTCCCTCCCCTCCCCCCTTTTCCAACGTTGATTGCCTTTAGTTTGAATGGCAAATGCCGATGGGAACAACTTTTCTTGGGGAGGAAGGGGGGTTGGGGATGCGCTGACTTGAATGGCACGCATTGTGCGGTTTATATTAACAGTGAGTGTCTCAACTCTCTTTGCAATTGCTTGTAGCATCAGACTTTTATAAGAGTTTCATAAAATTTGCAGTTGAAATAATTATTGATCCTCACACTTTGCTGGAAATTTAAGCAATAATTGTTTTTATAGGCACCTTAAAAATTCAGGTGGCTTGAATCGGATTAGAACCCATGACCTCTGCGATGCCGGTGCAACGCTCTACCAACTGAGCTACGAAGCCACATAGTTGGGAGCAGGTCAATTTGTTGGGCTCATTTGTTCCCGTGGAGGACTTGATGAATGAAATATTTACAATTTGAAGTTGTCGGCTAGTTTGAGTATCCGACTGTTATAAATGTTGTTATCATCAAAATGTATTTTAATCTTAGAGTCTAAAAATTTGCTTTGATTTAGGAAAAAAGTAGCCAACTTTTCTGTGCGTGAAGTAGCTAATGCTTGTTGTCGGCTGTCGGTGCTCATTGAAACTACTGAGACTTCTGAGGAGGAGGTTGAAGGCTTTACATATAATCTCAGCTTAACCAGGGCCAGACCGACACAGTGTCTTTGACTAACTGAGGAGAAAGTGTTTCCAATGCAATCAAATCTGCATTTGCTCCACTTTCAAGTCTTCTCAGAAAAGAACTTATAACAGATTGTTTATTGGCTCAATCTCACCAACCAGGCCCCATGCAGTTGTTTGAAGGTTTTACTAGCGTTTATCTGCTGGATAGTGATTTTATCCACCTTTTGAACAACTGAGGCCTGGGACACAGTTACGCAGTCTTTACTTCAAGAGCTTTCAAGGGCATTATAACTTCATCTCTGCCATCTCTAACAGCAATAATAATATTATTGTGGTCAGCTGGCTGGACTAGATTGAAGGGACTAAGACAAACTTTAGACCACAGAAGCAAAATACTGCCAGAAGTCAAGCTGTTTGCCACATGCTAGAACCTTCACTAAGTACTCTTTAAGAGATTGTATAAATGGTCTTAAAGCTCTCATCCCTGAAGCTATCTCCATTGACGAGTAAAATTGTCTGGCATTAGACAGAGTAAAATCAGTTATGCTTCAATTTTATGTTTTGGTTCCAATGTTTTCAATTTTTCCTTTTTTTTTTTTCAGATAATGATAATGAATATATGAGACAAAGGAAAAAGAAAAAAATTATTTACCAGTACCAAGAAAAAAATGTCACCCTCAGATGAAAGAGGGAAAGGGTAATGCAAAATTATCAAAAATACTATTCAGGACTCTCATTGATAACATCAAGACCCATAAAAAATCAGAGAAAATAATACACGTAAATTATGATTATAATAAAAACTCAGTTTTCATTTTTTTCCCTCACCTGATCAGAAGTGTCAGCCATAGCCAATACCCCCAACCCAAACCAGTCAAGGAACAAGGTACATGTATAGTGACATCTGGTGGAGAGGGGAACAAGAAACCCCATTCCTCTTTGAAATGTTTGGCATACAAGATGGCTTACACTTCAAGACTAAATATAGATTTAGCCAAGCCTAAAAGCGGAGCTCCTGGTTTATTTACTCTTACAATAAGTTAACTTTGCTTGAGCCTGCGATCCAATTGAAACCAAGTACCTGGTCAGCGGGTCATTTCTTAAAAATAAAACAAACAGCTGACCTCGATGAGACCTAAACTTGAGCCTGCGATATGGTCACTTGATACTGGTCACATTGGCATGTATGGAAGGGTGGACGTACATAAAGTGGCATGGTTGGGCGGTCGTACGGCTGACAGGAAAACCAAATTTTCTCGCACGGATGGGTTACCATATTTTCGTACCAGTGGTGTTCCGCACGCTCTGCTATTACCTACCTGGACGCTGGTGAGATTGGTGTATTGATAGGCTTTCACAACCAAAAAATTAGCTTCGACATCAAAGAGTGCCAAGATAAAATACTTCCATCCTCTTTCTTTTAATGTGATTATGAAATCCCTGGGGCGGTAAGACAGTGCTGTGGTATAAGCCAGTCCTAATAACAAGTAATTTAAAAAACTTTGCGAAGTTGGAATTTCAATGCCATAATTTGTGACTAGGAGTTGGCTGAAGATTCCAGTTCCACAGACAAGCCAGGAAAGAAGCTGACCCAAAGCAAGAATTCCCAGAAATTTTCTGCAATTAAATAAGTCATGCAAAGTATGAAATGTCTAAATCTGTGGCAGCCAAATAGGAGTTTCAATATTAACTGCGTGAATAGGGCACGTCAAGGGTTTTGATAAGAAAGTGAGTAGGTGGAAAATTAAGGAGTACATGTACACAGAGAAGAGATCACAAGTCCAATGTCAGCCTCTTAGAATCATTGTATTTTCTACATGTTCAAGCAATTTTGCTTTTTCATGAACAAAACTTGGCTGACATCCAAGGCTTGTGTTTTGTGACCCATTTCTCACGTTATTCTATCATCCTATTCAATCAGTAATTTCTCAGTCAAAGGTGGTAAATTTGAGCAAAATGGGTGGGGAGTTTCGATGACAACTCCATGGCTCTTATTGAAAAATATTTATTGAAATACTAGGAAATAGATTCGTTGTACCAATTTACGGCCCACTGTATGTATAATGCAAATGAATTTTACTCTCTTGATGAGGAAAGGGAAGGAAAGGAAGGAAAGGAACTTTATTTAAGTGTCCAGTTGTTCCAGTGCTGGAGAACTAATTGGGGACACTGTCGACTGAAATTAACAATTAACACAAATCAAGTCAAATGTTGGTTTTTGAGGACAGGGGAAAACCAGAGTACCCGGAGAAAAACTTCTCGGTGCAGAGTAGAGAACCAACAAACTCAACCCACATATGACAAAGAGTAGGGGAATCAAACCCGCACCACATCGGTGGAAGGCAAGTGCTCTCACCACTGCGCCATCCCTGCACCCACTGCACCCCCCTACCCTTTACAAGGTACCCTTGAGGCATAACACCGAAAAAGTTATTACAAAAACGAGGTTTTAAATAAAATGAACCGTCACCAACTGAAAATAATTTTCCTCCAAAAACCAACTCTGAGCAATTAAAATTAATATACTAATCTTTTTTTTTTAATACCGAGGAATCAATGATGTACATTTAATAATAACAAGTATTATGTGTACTCATGAGATAAACTTTAAGGTAATTTACATCAGTCATACACTACAGGGCTGTCATTAGGGGCCATAACCTGTAACACCTGTTACATGTACAGCTGATGGTTGCTGCAGAATGAATATTCATGGAGCAAAACAAATTGAAATTTACAGTATAATTTAAAAAAATTTACCTTCTAGAGAAAATATAATTGCTACCTTGTGTTGTCTGTGTTCCTGATTCTAAGACGTGTTTTTGGTAAAAATCCAAACATTTTCTGTAAAAAACCTTTGGAGATAGGTCAATGTTGGATTTCGACGCCATTTTCAGCAACAAAATCATTATCAATGCACCATAGTTGATATAAATGGGATCTTCCGCTGACCATTTTTAATGGTTTTGTGATGCATGACCATTTCCACATGGTTAGTAAATATTTTTATTCATTGCAAATTGTTAATATCTTTTTGCCCTGTTTTATTTTCATCACTTTTTGATTGAGAGAATACACAATTTGCACCTCAGAATGCTGGAAAATGCATTTCCGAGGGTCTATTTTTAAGAATTTTCAGGGGGAGCATGCACCCAGACCCCCTAGGGGCTCAGGCCCTATGAGCCTTCCTTTAGATGGCCTTTGGTTACAGGTTACTGGTGAAATCTTGAGTGTTACACCTGCTTCAGAACTTAATGACAATCTTGCACTGTACTTGATTAATTGAAAACCAATTATCATGCTGGTTGGCTTTTAAATCATTCTACAGATCTAGACAGGTCAACTTACTTTTATCAACTAGAGGTCACAGTCCTACCAGAGTTAGGTACAGGATGGGAGATTAGAAAACACTGACCCCTAGTCCATGAACTACCCAGACGGACTACATCCCAACGGACTACCCCAAAAAAGACTAACTTTACCAAATACTATTTTGATTGAGTACTATTGAAAGAACTGAATTGATTATATGCACTTACATTGCATGTACCTTATTCATGTTTGTCTTCACGGCCACATACAATTTAATTCAGTAATTGCACCGGTTTCACTTCGATTCACTTTAATACATGAAGTAATCGGCCATCACAACAGTTATTGTAAGCTAACCTTTTTAAATTGGGTGCTTAGACTTAAATACTGTTGACAATCCTGTTTAAAATGAATCTTTAGGCTTAGAACTAATTTTGACGCTGCTTACGACCAATAGTACTCCCTTGAAATAGTATTTTTGGGGTAGTCCGTAGGGGTAGTCCTGAGGGACTAGGGGTCAGTGTTTTCCACCTCTCCCCTTTGTCCTGCAAGCTATGATAGTAAAAGTTAGGCTTTTACTTCGTGTAGAAGACACACATGATGTAACAAAAGCTTTCGGGGTCTCTAGGGCTTTCAAATTCTGATTAGGTATTGTTTCACGATTTTTGTTCTATTGTTTTACGTCATGTGTGTCTTCTACACGAAGTAAAAGCCAAAATTTAAGACTAATCGATAACTAGCTAGTCCTAATCCTTCTTGAGGGTTAATTTAAATTTATTTTTACGAATATTCTTTTAAAGGTAAGCATAGTAAAACTTATTTAACGACGTGTCTAGCACGTATGACTTGCATGGCTCACGGATTAACAACCAGCGAGGCATAAAACCGCAAAAGTTATTACAAAAACTAGATTTAGAATAAGATGAACCGTCATCAACTGAAAATAATTTTCCTCCAAAAACCAACTCTTACCGATTAAATATCCTTTCTGATAAAGACGAACTGTTAGTCACAGGATCCTCAAATTCGTCCGCCATATTAAAAGTTGAGTAGTTCTATATATGGGAAATATGACCAAATTTGGCAAGACCTGCTGCCGTGTTGTTTCCAGAGAAGCATTGATCGATGTATCGCTTTTAGGTTTCCTATCCTGCAAATGTGTTATTTACGCTAAGTTATCAAAGGTATGTCACGATTTTTGTTCTCTTTAGCGTAAAACGGATTTTCTATAGTTTGATATTTCATATCTGTGGGTACCCCTTGGCAAGCTCGAATCGTTCCATGTCCATCGTATGCACTGTGTAAGTGTAGGCCTGCCACAAAGGCTCCACACAACGATATGAGTTTTATGTCTTTTCTCCTAACTAATATGTTCATTTTTTTACAGAATGTAAGCGGGACAGGTTGGCTTTCTTGAAGCCTTTAATTTATATCCGCTTTTTGTTACAGGATTTATCGGATCTGGAGTTGGAAATTCTGCTGTTATTTTGTTTCATTAAAGGAAATTCTTGAGGCTGTTCGTAGACGTAGATGGCTGCTGGTTATATAGCGATGCAGAATCGACATAATAGTACAGACAAGGCACGATTCAAACCGAAATATTTTTATCAGTTCAGAATTATATTAATTGGGGATAGCACCGTGGGAAAATCATCCCTTCTGAGGCAGTTTACAGAAGGACAGTTCATCGATACTTCAGACCCCACTGTTGGCGTGGATTTTCATGTCAGAGTTGTAATGCTGTCAGGTGAGATCTTTAAATAGCTCTTTTTTTAAATAGTTGTTAAAAATATTTGCGATATTGTTAGACCTCTCTGTACTGATATTGGGATTTAAGCCCATTGTATCAATAATGTACATGTAATGCGCCCAAGTTTCGTTAAAATAGTTTCATCTTTACCTCCTCGTTCTTCCCTTAGTCGCACAACATAATTCCCCACTTTCAAACAATTATCGTGGAAATTAATGCATACCCGGATTTGTTTTGATGACACTTCTTTCCGATCTCGTTCTAAACAGGTTTGACACTTTCAGCAATGAAAACACTCACGTGGGTATCTATATTTGTGCATCTTGAGAGAATTATTTCGATCCTCGTTTAGGATTGCTTCAAATTTTGCCACCCATGTTTATCTAAAGGATTTTAAAACATTATAAAGAATTCACGTTCCTTTGGTGTTTTCTAAGGCTGTGACTAAAAGTGGGACGGGGACGTGGGACTAGGGACGTGGGGACTCGGGGACGTGGGGACTCGGGGACGTGGGGACGTGGGACGTGGGGACGTGGGGACGTGGGGACTCGGGGACGTGGGGACGTGGGGACTCGGGGACGTGGGGACGTGGAGACTCGGGGACTCGGGGACGTGTGAACTCGGGGATGTGGGGACGCGGCGACACATTTTCGAAGTATAGAATTTCAGAAATGGGACAACATCGCCAAGAAAGTTGAATTGCTTGTGTTATTTCGCTTTTCAAGTACCAGCTAAATACACAGCGAAATTCAAAAATTGGATTCTCGAAAAGTCATTCTCGCCACCCGTCACAGAGCTCGAATGTGAAACAAAGCAGAAGGCCTAATGGCCCATTGCTGACACTGCAGCTGAAATTTCACGTTGCAGCATTTGTTGTTGTTGTTGCTCAGAAACTTGAGCCTTATGACTCCTTCTCTGTAACTGAAGTTTAAATACCGTGCCAATGTACTTGTTGGCGGCATTGTGACTGCATCTTTCCTGGCGCTTGTTCAATTTGTTACCTTTGATTCGGGTTGTCACCGTTGATGTTGTCGAAAATGTTCATCATCAGAGGGCCAGAAGCCCCCCAAGAGGGGGAGGGGGGTACTCCCATATATGAGCTATATAGGTATGTGCCGCTGTGAAGGGTATGGTTTTCAAGCAGTTTGCTCTAGGATAGGATACATAAATCAGAGCGTTTGTTTCTAGAATTGGATATAATTTTTCACGGAACTGACCAGTTGGTTGAAGATTTTATCTAGACTAAGGAAAGTTGATAAAACCAAATTTTTGTATACTACTTCTCCACTGAAACTGCACCACAGTTTCTTTAGAAACTACCGCCTTCAAGTATAAATAAATCATTTTTTGAGAGAGAAACGATTGTGGTATAGGTTTTGCTTTGGCTAGACTGTGCTAGTGACCTCAGTAGTTTCTGAAAAACAGTTACTCTAGGATAGGGAGGGTTTGGGAGTTTACTCTGGTACGGGGTAGCAAAATTCACCTGAACCAGCTCTGGTTTAGGCTAAGGGTTCCAAGGTCCTAGCGGCACATCCCCCACCCAGAAATTCCTAAAGTACCGTCCCCGGGCCAGAAGCTAAATAACGCTTCTGTGTGTTAAGGCTTGACCAAGCGAATAAGTTGGCATATTTTTGTTTTACGAGGAAACATTTATCCAATCGACGTTAACTTGAAATCTGCATACTTTGCTTTCTACTCCCTCTTTCATCTGAAATGTGTCACGTGATTTTTAACGGCTAAAAACAATTGAAATATTTTATCGGAAACGAGGATGGAAAGTCATCTTATATCAAGATACCTTGCTGTAGTACTCCTATCGAGGCTTTATCACTCTGCCTTTTAATCATATGCCCATCTTAATGGCAACGGTATATCAAAATTAAAAGAAAAAAAAGGGTCAAATCACATAGAGGTCACAATAAAAATGAACGATATCACATTGATAGGTATAATTATACATTAATGGTAGTTTTAAGCAGTTTCAAGCAAAACTTTGTCGGAATTTTTTAGGGTAAACGTTTCCCCAATCTCAAAAACAAGCGTTATGACGTATTCAGTCAAGAAATGTGACGTGACAGACAACTACGAGTGAAATGCATAATTTAAAATAAAAAGGTTAGGATGCAGAAAGTGGAAGTACTTTTAAATGTTCAAGCCTCGATATACTTGGGGAATTGTAAAATGATCTGAGAAATGGTCATACCAACGTTTCGTTCATGTTGCCTATGTCAAATAAGGACTTAATGCAAAAAAAAAATTGTCCCTTCGTTTTACCTAATTATATAAATTACTCCACTATGTAACTAGATAGTAGTATAATGAAAGTCACCTTTTTATGAGGACGAGTAATAAACTATACTATATATATTTACTAGACCTCTGTTTCACATCATACAAATGAGGAACTTAAACCGGGGTACAACTCAGTTACGATCAACAGACAAAGATTTTGTGAAATATGATGAAAAGTTAAACAAATGGTAAAAATGCGTCCCCACATCCCCGAGTTCACACGTCCCCGAGTCCCCGAGTCTCCACGTCCCCACGTCCCCGAGTCCCCGAGTCCCCACGTCCCCACGTCCCCACGTCCCCACGTCCCCGAGTCCCCACGTCCCAAGTCCCACGTCCCCGTCCCACTTTTAGTCACAGCCGTTTTCTAAGGACGTTAGAAAAAAGAAAGATATGTTGTGGATACTGTACCTACAAGGTACTGGTCCGTGAATGGAATAATAAATTCGAACTAGAATCATCGAAAACGCATTGTCAGCCAACATGTAAATTCTCACTGTTCATTACTTATTGCATATTAGACATTCCTTTTACTTGATAAAACAGGGGAACAACATCAATGACAAAAAAATTAACTTTGAATGAATTTATTTTTAGGTGGATAAAAAGCAATATACATAAGAGCCTTGTGTTTAATATTTGAAATGTGAAACTAAACTTGTCACAGTATTCCAGGGGCACAATGCCAACAAATACTTGTATATTTTGGCAGCATTTTGCCTACTTAAAATGAAAGATTCGAGGTTGGGGCAGTGGTGAAAACGCTCACCTTCTAACAAGACAAGAAGTGTTGCTGGTTTGATTCCTGAACTTGGCATCATGTGGGTTAAGTGTGTAGGCTCTTGAAGCTTCTCCCGGAATATGGCTTTCTCTAGGTACTCTAGTTTTGCCGATAATGAAAATTAAGTTGATCAGCTTTTACTCTGGTGTGTAACTTTGAGACATGTAACATACATCACAGGAAAATTTTCCAAAAACACATGAGTGGAATTTGTAATTCCCATGATGGAAAATTACAAATTCCCATTCTATGACAAAACCCATTAATGGGTTTTGATTGCAATTTCCATTGTTTTAATATTTCCCATTAATGTGAATTTAGCTCTGTTAAAGTAAAATACCATAATTTCCATTGATGGAAACTCCTCTGAATGTATTTTGCAAAATCCATTATTGGATAACAAACAAAACATTGTCATGGGAAAAAATGAATTTCCAAAAATGGCATATAGAGTGGTCTAAAAATTCAAATTCCCATTATTGGAATAACATGTGATTTGTTGTAATTCCATTACTGTTATTAAGATTAGTGATAATCCAAAACCCATTACTGGATTATACACAAAAACCAGACAGAGCAAAATGTTCTTTCTAATGGCCGTATTTAGAGTGACTTAAATCTACATTCCCATAAATGTACAATTTGTTGACTCCATTAATAACAGTGTACTACTATTGATAAGTTTCAAGA
Organism: Montipora capitata; assembly: GCA_949126865.1. Taxonomy (NCBI): domain Eukaryota; kingdom Metazoa; phylum Cnidaria; class Anthozoa; order Scleractinia; family Acroporidae; genus Montipora; species Montipora capitata. Next base: position 12,678,168 of record OX421446.1, read on the forward strand.
AGGAAAAAATGAACTTTCTCTTTATGGCATTAAGACTGATACTATGTCCATTGTATTGTCTCTCACATGTGTCTTACTCCATAGTTACACCTTCTGCACTGTTTAACCTTCCTACGTTTTTAATCCAGATACATGTTTTGCTGCCAATGTCGATATTCCGTAGAAGTAGTCACCGCTTTCCCGCCGCACTGATCACAAGGACAGTGTACATGTTTGTACGACAAATGGTCAGACACAAATTGCATCCCTCAACCATTGCTTTGCTTTACGTTTTCTTCTCCCGGAACAGTGAGCGTCCTCCATATTTCCTTTAGCGGCCCAGATTAGGAATGAGATCGAGTATACCAGAAACCAATCTTCCCCTGTGATATTCGGTAGATGTAGGCACCGCTTTCCCACAGCATTGATCCCACTGACAATGTACATGTTTGTATGCCAAATCCTCACAATGAGTGACAGAAATTTCATGCCCTTGCCAGCCCTTTGATGTATGTTTTCTTTTCCGAGAACACGCGCTTCGGTGACTCTTCGGTGGACTACGCTTTTCTTCGCAGACTAGACGAGCCGCTGGTCAAGGGGAACGAAGACCCCGGGTACGAGGGTGGGTCAGGTAACCAAATATGGGAAAATGTTAATGCGCAGTTTCCTAGTTCTATTTCGCGCCTTTTTCGCACCTCTTCTCTGGAGTGTTTTTGCCGGTCTATTTTGCTTTTAGTCGTGTTTTGGTACAATTTATTATAGAAGCGTTTCCTTCGAAATATGGATGATATGAACAAAGAATCTCTTCTTAACTGGCTCAAAGAAAATTTTAATGACGACATCACCTCGAAGTTTGAGGGTAAGTCTTACTGGAACACCAAACTAAATCTTAGCGCCAAGTAAAGAGCTCCAAAACCGTGCCTCTCGGCTTACAAAAAAAAAAAAACCTAACATGCGTTTATTTTTACTTTTGTAATTATGGTAACAGAGCAAGGAGTTGTTAATGGTCAGCTACTAATTGTTCTGGGTACGAAAGGAAGTACAAGCCAGCTTGAGGCATGCGGATTGAAAACAGTCGGTGATCAGCTTCGATTTAAGCAGTTGGTTGATGTCGAAGCAAGTTCTACTTGCTCTTCCTCCTCATCTTCGGCCTTTGTAAGGATGAACAGAAAGAAACCGTCAAGAGATGCTCTTAAGGATGTTGGAGACCTTAACAAAAGAATTCTCCATGCAAAGTAATAAGGGTTTTTTTCGATTGTCCTTGTTCCATAGACTATAATTTTTTCTTAAAATGTTTGTCGACCGAAAGTAGCTCGGAGCTCATTGTTTGTTTTCAGGAAAAAAGGCCATTTCGTTGTTTCAATGAGTTTCATCGGCTTTTATACCAATGGCCTTGTACTAACCGCATCACTTTTACATGTAAAGAGAGGATTGGAACAACTGAGAAATGGACTATTAAAAATGCCTCCATTTGAATTAGGTTCCTATATTGACATAATACTGTGTTTCTTTCAGGGTTAACACTCCAGAGTGCCAAAAATATAGTTTGTGTGATGTTCAATGCCATAAGATTTAGCAACATTGCAAAGGGGCAGATGGTGTCTGCAGCAAAGCAACTTAAAGTCAAATGCATCACTACTTCTTCCACTAAAGAGGACTTGGCCATTGCCCTTGCAGATATATTTGTGGAAAAGAAGTTTGTCAAATTACAAACTGAAGATCTTGGAAAAGTTGACCGTCAAAGTGTGGAGAAGCTGAAAGTATTTTAATTATGCTTGTTCTTTGCCTTGAGAAGATGCAGCCTGGTGATAGGTTTTTTGTTTACGTGTTCATTTGATGGCAGATGTGTTTGTTTGATATTATAACTAAAGGCTATCTTAGATGAACAATTTATCAATGAAACTCTTTTGAGTGAACTATTCACCAAGTTGGAACATTGTAGCCAATTTCATTTATAGATTGTTGCATGTGTTTCAGCAGTTAACACAGCTTTAGCTGTTTCTACTTAAGTGCTAGGATAGGAAAGTTGATGTTTCTGTAGTTTCCATTTGTTGTGTATTTATTTGCAACTCTATATCTGTAGAATTGTATTCTAATACTTTATAAAAGCAACTTTTCAGACTACTGTTAACAAGTTGCTATAGCCTTTAAAGTGTTTATTCAGATTTATGTAACTCATGATGGCGCGTGCTTTAGGTAAGGAAACAACGAAATGTTGTAGTGTTGCTGTTATTTATTGTGTGTCGTGTTTAGAAGACATGACTGAAGCTATTTAAACTGATAATCAAGCATCTGTTTGCCAAATGTGAAAATTGATCCATGTGGTACTCAGCTCCTGTTCAAATTGAACACAACTCAACATGGATTAATATAACACATAGTTTGTATTACCATGTTTATAAATAAAGTAAGCAGGGTAGAATGTGAAATACAAGGAGTAAAGGTTTGCTCTATACAAGTTGGATAAAACTACCTAACCACTCTGAAAACTTCAATTAACAAGCAAATTATACAGGTTTTTTCTCAGTTCTCAGAATGCCTAATTACAGTATGTACTAACACTGGAATTCTGTGATTTCCCAATGTGAAGACCATTAAGTCCATAATGGGTTTTTATCAGTCCCCAGAGTGGTTATTGTATTAATCACATTGTGGAATTTTGTCATTTCCCAATTTGAAGACCATTCAAATCCGTAATGGGTTTTTTGTAGTTTCCAGGTTGGTTATTTCGATAATCACATTGTGGAATTCTGTGATTTCCCAGTGTGAACACCAAAAATCTTTAATGGATTTTTCTCAGTTTCCAGAGTGTTTAATTTTGTAATCACATTATGGAATTATGTGATTTCCCAATGTGGGTTTGGTGGGTTAACCACTATGGGAATTATGTTAACCCCTGGAATGATAACTGTGGTATTACCATTAATGGAAGTTTGCCAATATCTATGATGGAAAAAGTCTAATTCACATGCTAAATACATCATGGAATTTCGCTGATACCCAGTAATGTTTATTCTAGGTTTCCCATGAATGGGAAGAATTCTGCTTTCCCATTCATGGATTTGTTAATGGGATTTATTAAATCTCCATTCACTTTTCCAATAATGTGTTTTTGGAAAATTTTCCTGTGTGCATGTAGTTAAATCACAATCACTGCTCAATTTAAGGCAGAAAACGGCACCTTACTTCTGCAGCGAACCATCATGTGTACCGTAGTTTGCAAAAAGTAAAGGCAATGGATAATAGTAGACCAAAGTATTTCTTCTGAGTCTATTTTTATCCTCAATTTTTGCATTTGACTTGCAACAGTTGATTGCAAATAAAGCTCTTTTTATTGCATGAAATGTGGCAACAGTTGAATGTGAAAGTAATAGTAAGTATAAGAATCTAGGCAAGATCCCCAAAAAGCCTTTAAGATGGTTATAAGCTTCGAATTGTTGAAGAACCTTAAAGATCTTGTCAATGATTTTTAGAGACAGACAGTCACATACAAAGCTGGACAAAAATGCACAAAATTCAAGAGATTGGATTATTTACTCCACGTAGTATTAATAATAATAATAATAATAATAATAATAATAATGTTATTGTTGTTGTTGTTGTTTATTATTATTATTATTATTATTATTATTATTATTATTATTATTATTATTATTATTATTATTATTATTATTATTATTATTATTATTATTAATTGAACAAGACTTCACAGTGTTGTTTTTTGCTTTGTTTTTAGCTGATGTCCGAATAAAATTACAGATCTGGGACACAGCAGGGCAAGAAAGATTTCGTTCCATTACTTATTCCTACTACAGAAACACAGTTGGATGCCTTATAATTTATGATATTACAAGCAGAGAATCTTTTCTTCATGTTGAGGACTGGTTAACAGAAGCTAGACAGTGTGTTGAAGAACAGGATGTTGTGTTTATGTTGGTAGGACATAAAGTCGACAGGGAATCGAGGAGAGTAGTCTCAACAGAAGAGGGAGAACGTTTTGCAGAAGCAAACAACATGATGTTCATAGAAACATCAGCAAAGGTTTTATGCAACGTGGAGGAAGCTTTTTTTAGTGTTGCTGAAGAGGTCTACAAACGAATGGAACGTGGTGACCTGGGACTGAAAGATGGCTGGGATGGTATAAAAGCCTTGCCCATGCGTCCAACAGATGTTCTAGGGATAGGACATACGCTGTCAGCAGAAGATTTACTGGAACATCAGGAGTCCAGAAGATGTTGCAAGAGCTGATTATTCAATGTTCTTACTGTCATACTCGGAATGCAGTTAACACCTTAAAGTATTTCAGGAATGTTGAACAGTTTTGAGGTTTTCCAAGATCTCTTTCAGGAACATAATAATTATCTGTGATAGATCAATAGTTAGTACAGTGTATAAAGTCTCCCTGATTTTTTAAGTTCACCTGATTTTATCTGTGATGGATCAATGGTTACATTGTACTGCAGTGTATAAATTAAGTCTCCTAAGATATTTCAAGGTGTTCCCACCTTTTGAGCCTTTGGTCTCTAACAAGTTTTCCATCTGGTATAAAT
>OX421446.1:12687696-12695196 GCA_949126865.1 Montipora capitata
ATGTTTGGCGTCCTCAACCATACGATGCTCAGAAAATAAAAACAATCCTGACTCAAGAGGATGTGCGGCCCAATGGTTAAGATGGAGTTCCCGGGTTCAAGACACGTTCTGACCACTGGTTGAATTTGTTCCTCAGCTGGTAGTCCCTGGTTCAACTTCTCGGCCGCACTTGTAAATAGCTAACTGTTTTGCCCCCGGCCAGTTGGGATTCTAAACAGTTGTTGTTGTTGTGTTCTGTCGTTTCGTTGATTGTGTTTCATTGGTCCTGAAAGGCCCATGTGGAAAGTGGTCAATTACGTACGTATATATATTATATATATATGAAATGTCGCACCGAGATATTACACGCAGGCGTTTTCATAGATTCGTTGTCTACAATGACTTCATGGGCTTCTAGCATCAGATTACAACGGCAATTGCTAGTAACTTGAGGTGACGTTTCGCATGAAAACAAAATGAGCGTCATAGCATAATATTGACCACCTGTCCAAACTCATTCTTAAAGCAAATGTTCGTTGTTAAGTGCATTCCAATTACAACAGGAAAAAGTCTTAATTCGTTGAGCAATTTCCAAGTTCTACTCCTTTGTTTTTAGTATCATGAAAGGTGCAAAGAATGTCAATAAGTTCAATTAACTTTTGCTGTTCGATTGCTGTCGTTCACCAAAGATACAAACAATCTCCTATCTGTTTTCATCAGAGGTACTGTAGAGTTTAAGTCTTATTGTAAGCGTCTCCTATCGAAGACAAGTTGTTATTTCATCAAAAAGCGGACAGAATGGAATCGAATCGAATATTTTAGATAGAATGCATCCAACCCGGGCTGACTGATCACCTTGTGATCGATATTGTGAAACATTCCTATTTTAAAATTATTAGTCGGAGGAATATTAACCCGTGAATCGTGCTTAATAAACTTTGTTTTGTAACGTTATTAAAGCTGTCTATTAATGCAAATAAAAGGGATATTAATAAATCATAACGCTTTCGGTTCTTTAAGATTCAGTCAAATTCAGGGCATGGTAGGAGCACGTATTTTAGACCGTGGATCGACCGGAATGACGCGGCTTAATTTCGCAGGTAAAATGGGTAATAGTTAGGAGGCGTACCGTTAATGTACTACTTGATCCTAGCGCTAACAAGTCTAACTGAACGTTAGGGCTTCGAATCCTAACATACTGAAACGGAGAATTCAACTACAAAATGAACATGCCTCACTCGAAACTGAATCCAGGAATAACTTACTTCTTCCTTTCCCGGGAAGGAAATAGAATAGAGTCTATGAACCACTTCTTACTGCACGATTTTGACAAAATATAAAGTATATTTAGTTCGCATCAGAATGTGAACAGTGTGTTTGGGAAGCCGTTTGAAACTTGAAAAATTCAGTTCTCAATTTTCGAGCACTTTATCGAGAACTGCAACATTTTCGAACCTATATAAGCTAGGGGACAAAATCTTGAAGCCCAATGATCCAGATAATTTTTTTTCGATTGACTTCGCCTTTTCCTTGGGTCTGAATTATTAATTCACAAGAAATTTTACAGGGCAATTTATTGAGGGGCAATGTTAATTGAAAAGTTAGCACTGCGATAGTCGTTTATAAAGGAGAAACTGTATCAATAGGAGGACAGAATTATGCAGTAAAAGGTCTTAGGAAAAAAAAGTAAATAAATTTTTCAAGCCATGTGTTCCTCCGAGCATTTCAAAAGTAAACTGTCTCTCTAATTTACTTCGGATACGAATGGATAAATACGAAAACCCCCCTCGACTACACTGTGACTTCCTCAGAAAATGTATCCTCCTCATTATCATGATATTTAAGAATTTCTTCGCAATCGACGGTTTGGGCCTCAGCCGTCTTGCTTAATGTGAAAATTATGCTCTATTCAAAAGCATTTATGCCATCCCGCACGTAACAGTCACTTTTTTTCTCAATTTGTTGACCATGCCCGTAATGAGTTTCGCTGCATTGAGCAAATAGAAATTAATGTCGCCTTGAAAAAAATAAAGACTTATGGATCCGAAAACTATAAAATACGACCGCTGGAAATCTGGAAATTATTAAATATACGGTTTCTTTTTAGTAACCATGGAAGTGGGACCTGAAGCGATTATTTAAGAAGGCTTGTTGTGTTCATTAATAAATCTGCTGTCCATATTATTTCTTTTATTTTGAGTATATTCTTCTTCCTTTCTCAGGAAGTGGGACCTGAAGCAATTATTTAAGAAGGCTTGTTGTGTTCATTAATAAATCTGCTGTCCATATTATTTCTTTTATTTTGAGTATATTCTTCTTCCTTTCTCAGGAAGTGGGACCTGAAGCAATTATTTAAGAAGGCTTGTTGTGTTCATTAATAAATCTGCTGTCCGTCTTATTTCTTTTATTTTGAGTATATTTTTCTTCCTTTCTCATAATGTAAAGTTCGTAGCAATCATTGAGATCTGAACTGGCCAAAAATACTGCTTCATCGCTGTCAAACACCTAACAGCTCTTTCCAGTTTCTTTTGAATTAACTTTAAATTTTCTTTTTCTTCAGTTCTTTGTTGGTATCTATGGTTCACCAGAGCAATGTTAGAAGGTATGTAAAGATCTGAATCACCAATAATGAAATTGCCCCGTTGCTCTATATAGCTACCGACTAAGCTACAAGGTCAGGCTGTGGGAACTGAAGATGTTAAAGTCACGGCAATGAACATGTACGAGTTTGCAAAAACGTAATCCATATCTTGATGCCTATTCTGGTTTGCATAACATTGAATTCCCCTTAGAAAGTTACGATTCAAAGACCCAACATATCGACACCCCTGTCTATTGTCTTCATCAGGGGTCATCCAATTTTATCCCAAGAGTTCTTTTATCTGCCACGACTTTGCTAAAAAGGGAAAGGAAGCGCTTACTAATTGTAATTAGTATCACCCAACTAGTGGACTAATGCAAATCCTGCATTTTAATTGGCTACGCCACTACCTAGAGGACTATGAATAATAGTTCCCGAGTTTAGCGAAAAACGTGACGCTTTCTTTCGTTTTATTCCCAAATAAATAATTATTAGTTCAAGTTGCATTTGCTAACTTTATTATTATTGCCTTTTCTGTCCGACTAGTTGGATGATACTAAAACTAGGCTTTTCCAGACTCCAAGATAGTCGGGGAAACGAAAGCAACTGCATGTGAAAAGCGAGTGGGGGCTTGGGTCGAGGCGAGGCGCTTCGCCTCATAGGCTATTGACCTGGAGCCCTTGCGGGAGGGTCTCAATGGGGTTTAACCGTTAGCCGTAAAAGGGCCAAAAATGTAACCCGTTAGGCGTAAAAAAAACTTAAAATTTAACCGTCAGCCGTAAAACAAATTGAAAACCGTTAACCGCAAAAAAAATATATTAGCGCAAATTAAAGGTCTCAATTGTCTTGTAAAGAATTCCATTTGCGTATCGTTTAACTAATTCGGCTAATTAAAGTCATTTCACAACGCCGGAATCGAAATGGTGGATGCGTCTTTGAAATGGATCGTATCACACACTTTGACAGACTTGATAGCCGCCTCAGTGACGTTTTGACATCTCTCGCAATTTTCCGATCTTGTTTTTCAGTTTCTCTTTATGAATGGCGGCTATCCATGGCTACAATCCCGGCCAAAAAGATGGTGACACCATCCCATAACACAACCCTTCGCCCCCTTATCAATGTTGATGGGGCAATAACTTTGGGCATTCATGAAAATAGTCAATAATTTGTTTTTCCTATTGTCTTTGAAAAGTGGGAAGGGGTAAACTGATATGGGGCATCAAGTGTCAGAGAAATTTATAACGTAACCGAGATTGTAGCAATGGGATAGTGAAGGCAGTTGTTAGTATCTAACGCACTGGAGAGGAGAAGCCCATTGAGAGATACAAAGCAAGGGTTCAAATCGGTGAAGATCACAAATATACTGCTTCCTTCAAAAGTATTTTGATTGACCTACTTGGCTTCAATGACCAGGCCAAGAACTTTTGGCTTGGGGTCGTTTGACCTGAAACTTACTGCCATAGTAACTCAACAACAACTGGAACTGGACTTGCCCTTCTTGTTTGGCTCGGAAGGGAAAGCGAGCTAAACGGTAAGTGGCTTTAAAAATCAAATACGGTAAAACGAGTCAAAAACAGAAAGCAAGATGGCTCAAGATGTCAGCTACGTATGTGGTTTTAATTTCGCTAGTGTCAAGAGCACTGTGGACTTGAAAGCTTTGGGATAAAAAAAAATCGTAAATGGTTTGAATCCATGAGTCATACAACTGAGTGAAGTACGATCGTCCTGCAGAGTGTAGTCCTGAGAAGGACTGACACTGACTGACGTTTCTACAACCTGAGGGTAGGTCATCATCGATCAGAGTCAAGTGATTTGTGTAACGTCATTAGGTGGTATAAATACTCTGGTCGTTGATCTGATTGGTCAACCAAGTCGTGATATTATTGGTCGTCCGTCAGTTAAGCCGTGTTGTTATTAGCTGTGACTGAAGACGGTGATTGGTGCGTTGTTAATCAAATGTCCGTAGGTGTATTTTTAGTAAAATTAGTTGGTTTGTCTGTTGTTGATATTGTCAATAAGCCGTTTGTACCAATCACTTGTTTTATTTCTTAGACATTAAACGTTCCAAATTTCAACGTCCCGCACGCAGTACAGTCAGTACGGGACTGATATGTATTTGTGGATCAGATAAATTTCATTTTTTGTCAGGAAAGGAACTTTATTTAAGTGTCTAGTCGTTCTAGCGCTGGAGCGCTAATTGGGGACACTGTAAAGTGAAATGAACAATGAAAGTAAATCAAGTCAAATGTTGGTTTTTGAGGAGAGGGGAAACCGGAGTGCCCGGAGAAAACCTCTCGGTGCAGAGTAGAGAACCAACAAACTCAACCCACATATGACGCCGAGTCCGGGAATCGAACCCGGGCCACATTGGTGGGAGGCGAGTGCTCCCACCACTGCGCCATCCCTGCACCCCTGACCATGCACAAACCACACCCTGACTGTACTGCGTGCGGGACGTTGAAATTTGGAACGTTTAATGTCTAATGTCAACCGAGAATGTTCCCTATCCTTTTCATGATTTTGCCATGCTTCACACCAATGGAAATTAACTATTATATTTTTAGGTAATTATTATATTCTAAATTATGTAAAACAATGGTAATTAACTATCAAAATTTCAGATAACCGTAATGGGAGCAAATTAACCGTTAGCCGTAAAAGGGCCAAAATTTTAACCGTTAGGCGTAAAAATGCTTAAAATTTAACTGTTGGCCGTAAAAGCCACTACCCCATTGGGACCCTCTTGCGGGCTACGGGTCTAATTGTTAATTAGCGTTCTTTTAATAAGGCGGTGCAAATAGGTGTCAGGAAAAAGGCCCGCCATGAGTACCATTCAAAAGAGCGTAGGTGGCATTCCTGTGCCAGTAGCTCATATAGATGGACTGGTTCTGAAACTCTGGACACTAAAACAGCGAGAACAGTGACATCGCGCTTCATGTTAACTTGACCGTGGCCATGCACAATCTTTTGTCCTCGGTTCACAACCGAGGACAAAAGGGTGTGGTTTGTGCATGGTCAGGGCCGAAACGGCGAACAAAACTATAACTGACAAAGAAACTTGTCGAGTTTCATAGCCATATCCATATATTAACTATGATGTGCAAGGCTTCCAAACAAATTAACGCCTTTCATGGTACCGCTTGTTGGTGGTGATAATTCTGGAGCGTTGGCCACGTTCGTATTTAGGCATGGCAACGACGCTTTATGGTCAAATGTTTATGTCTCAGTTCTGTTTTCTTTGTCTCACAAGTGCCAAGGGAGTTTTCTGAACAAAACAATTTTTAAATTTAACCATAAAGACTCGTAGCCATGTGTGAATATTGATATATCGACGTGGCCAAAAACATTTCAAAATGGCGACCTTTCGTGCGGGAAAACTCTCTAGAAAGAAGAATCTCTGTTTACAGAGCACAGCAGTAAAGAGCAGAATGGAAAACTTTTTAGAGTCTCGCAAAAAAGATAGTCGAGTGATAGCCTTGCTGATGCTTAAGTGTCATTTCAGTTCGAGAGTGAAAGTAAAACCGCGCCATTGGGGAGACGTGTTCAGGAGTCGAGTTCGGATTTCTTTCTGTTTTCTCCTAAACGAGGGGTGGTGACCTATCTTTTTTTTGGCATAATTTTATTCTCTTTCTCCTCCTCTTTGTGCTGTAAAACGTTTTAGAACAAATTACGTCAGAAAAAAAAGTTACAGGGAAAAAAGTATATGTAGCCATCGCCCGTGAACACAAAATTTTCTCCTCGAGATCACGCACCCAACGAATACATGTAGTCAGTACCTCTTCATGACGTATGCCTGTGCCATAAAACAAAGTAACATTAGATTATTCCTTTTGCTGAATACAATACACCTGTTTTGTTATTTCAAGAATTACATTAAAGCTGTGGTTCCTGTTCCTGCAAAACGTACCGTGAACCGATGGAACAAAATTGTCCTTTATAGATGAAGTCACAATGATTAAATGAGTAACTTGAGCAAGTTATATCTCCCAAACGAGCTGGGTGACCTGTTTTTGTAATTGCATATTTCGAGTCACCATAATGCAGGGAATAATCGAGAAAAGTTTAAAGAAAATCTTACGACAACTTCTATTACTAAGGAATCACCTTAAGTTACTTTAGAAAACCACTGAGGAAGAGGGAGTACCCTCGACCGAACAAGCTTGGTCAATAAAAGATTTATTACATGGGATAAAACACCAAAAAATGATCTTTGATCTTACGGGATCAAGCCAATAATCCCGAGTGGGTAGTATAGCCTGCTCGGGTAGCCAATGACAGCGCGGGATTTGGTTCATTTTGCCCGCTCACGGAGCTAGTCATAGTTCAAAATCAATCCATTCCGGATACAAAAACACACTTCAAGCCGACTGAAACCTTTCAGTACACTCATTTTTCCTCCAGCTACCCACCAGGTGTCAAAAAAGGATTCGTGAAGGGCGAAGCCCTTAAGACTTCTACGCACTAATTCTTCAAGAACAACTTTTGAAGAGAACATTTACAAATTCAAATCACGTCTCCGTGCTAGAGGCTATCCAAAACGTCTGATTGAGACACTTCTATCAGACATCAAATTCACAGACTTAGGGAATCAGCGCTGAAGCAAAGGAATGAAATCTCTTAAGATATCTTGCCCCGGGCTTTGTGACACAGTATCACCCGCCAGTGCCAAACCTTAAACATGCACTTGATGCAAAACCAGCCACCACTCCTATCTTTTCAAAGGGAAAAATCCATAAAAGACATACTCGTAAGAGCAAAGAAGTTAAAGAAGTCAAAGACCAAAAATATGGTACAAAAGTCTCACCCGTTAAGGAGTTGTGTAGGTCTGTCAATCCTTGCTACTTCCTACTGTGCACATTCTGACCCTCCACCCCATAGGGAAAAGCAAAGGCCAAAATGTACTAATCCCCCACCTCTCTGGGAAGGCAACGAAAAAA
>OX421446.1:12700196-12705196 GCA_949126865.1 Montipora capitata
CAATACCTTATTGTGTTGGCCAAAATTTAGCTTTACCAATTAGCCGAGGTCTAATCGTCGACCAAAAGCTTCAGGGTCTCGTGATTTGGGCTCACTCTGTTCTCTCAGAACTTCATTGTGAGGATAACTGCCTGCGATTTCCCGCGTGTTTGGCTTACAATTACCGCTATTCGGGAGTGATGGAACAAAGAGTCTGCGAGCTGATGAATAAAGTCACAAATGTCACGAAAATTAGAGGATATTGCTGTCGATTTTTTGAGCGGGATAGAGTTCAGAATGTAAGTACGTAAGTGCCATTAGTTTTGCTTTTATGTTTTGGTGCCCATCAAGTGTGCAATAAAGACGTCTGCGTTCAGAAAAGTTGGGCACAGTTCAATGACCTACAACCGTAAAATCACATAAGCACGTAATACAATCGTGGACAAAATTGGTGACAGACACTTTTTACTCCCAACTCCATATCTAAACCAAGTAAAACCAAGTACTGTATTTCCATCCAGTAAATTCATGTTGCGGATCCAGTCTCCCCCCAAAGAAGTTAAGAGATTGCCGGTTATTTCAGTTAGGAGGTTTAGGTTAGGAGCTCATGGTCAGAAACGTGCAGCTCCCATAGGTCTATGTTACAGCATTTTCACAGACTAATCTATTTTTGGAGCAGTGTTTTTTTTCCAATACGTTTAGGGTCTTACTACTAAGACTAAAGTCACAAGCTAATATGGAACGTAATCACAAGACATACTTGAGCCACTGATGGCAACCGGAAGACTACCGGAACTGAATGAGCTGTTTTCCTTTTTAACTCAGTGTCAAGGGACTTACCACATTTATACTTCTATGTATCATTTCTCAATTACATACGATTAGTGTATAATATCAATGTGGGAGAAATGCCAGTGCTGGCATGCCAAATGTTCATACATACTCACCTACGTACTTAACGGACCACACTGCCTTGGGGCTTTTCAGGGAAAAAGAAACACAATCAGCGAAACGACAGAAAAGAACAACAACAACATCTGTTACGAATCCCAACTGGCCGGAGGCAAACCAGTTGGCTATTTACAAGTGCAGCAGAGACGTTTGACAGGGACTACCAGGATCAAATTCAACGTCGGAGTGGTCAGAATTAGTCTTGAACCCACTTCCGGTTTCCGTTCTTGTCTTAATTAAAAACATCTCGTGCTTAAGCAACCTCGTTCCCAGGGTCTCTCTTCTCTGCCTCCATTGTCGTCTCAACGGCAATGGAGGCAGAGAAGAGAGACCCTGGGAACGAGGTTGGTACAAAAAAGTCTATACCAAGGATGCATGCATTTTTATTGGTAATTACGCAAGGCTCGTGATTTTCAGGAAAGGTCTGTTTCGCGGAGTACCAATCTCAAAATAACGAGGTCTGTAAAAAAAAAAGGGTGATTCAAAGATAATGACCTTTATTTGAGTGAATGAGACCGGTAACCCCCTTCCACCCTTCCCAGTTAGTAACTAGTTTTTATGGTAATAAAAGCTATGGCTACACAGAGAAGAAAAAAGCGAGCACATGCCTTTGAGTCACTGAAGATCAAACTGGGAACCGAGATCCAAAAACTGCCCACTTACCAAATTTTAAACCATGTTTATTTCGATTAAGCAGAGACGACGACGATGTCGGCCAGAATGCCACAAAACAATTGGTTTTACCGTTCTAGTCCTGACAGCGACGTGAAATGATACAATTTTAAGGATATCTGAAGGACGCGAGCACCTGACGATAAATTGTCAACTTTCTCTGCAAGCAACCGCACCATTCATACCAATTTAATTTCTGAAATCTTCATACACGCTTTCCTTGCCGATCCACCAGGAATAATCTCGAGATTATTACAAAAACGGGAAATCATATTTTTAGATTACGTTCTCGTAGCCGTCGTCGTCGTCTTTACGTCCGGGGCGATGTCCCGTTCTATGGGTTACTTGCTGGGCGTTTTTTTCGTCTTGGATAGACGGAATCCCGCAGAGAAATGGGAAAAAAAAGGAAGGAATGGAGGAAAAAAGGAGGAGGGAAGAGGAGAAGGCGGGGAACGGTGAGAGGGGAACACTGGGGAGGGGGACGAGGAGAGGAAGGCAGGGAAGAGGGGGAGAACAAGGGGAAGAAGAAAAGAGGAGAGGGGGGTAAGGAGAAGGGGCAAGGGGGGAAGAAGGCGGGGAAGAAGGAGGGTAGGGAAAAGAGAAGATGAGACAGGGAAGGGAAAGGGAGAAGACGGGGCGGAAATAACCATCCTGGACTTTCTCAAAGTTGAAGGGATCATGAGCATATGGAGATGTCCATTTTGACGATTGACGATGTCAACGGCAAACTGTGGAATTGGGACAGGGATTAGTGATGGTCTGGTGTGAATCTTTGCAATACCCCTTCGGCTTATGAAAAGGATCGACGCCGCAAAACCTTTGACTATCCCGATTTGCTTACTATTTCCCATCCTCCTTATTTATTTTAGCTCGAGAACGGAAAGGTCGACAGATCCTTGAAACAAATGAATCTGCAAAAAAAAAACCTTTGACAGAGGAATATCATGTTACATCTTTCTTGTCCTCTGTTGATCTCATTGCAGCTTCTTCTGGGATCTCAGCCGTGCTCTGGCTAACCACGAAGAGACATTAGCTCAAAATAGGCGGTTACAAGGTAGCTACTGGAAGCAACTGGGTGGTTCAAGTGAAATTAACAGAACGAAAACCTAAAATCTAGGAGAGACAAGCAGAAACCTAGGCAGTAAAAAAACTATGTGAACAATAGCTTTCGAAATTACCAAATGTTTGTAAAGTCGATCGAGATTTTTAAAAGCTCATGACATAATCTCTATCTTATTAGAAGGGACAACAATCATTTCAAGAAATAAATAAATATAGAACAAACTGCAGACAGTACTGTTTCGGCCATCTGGGCCTCATCAGTGGCGATATATATCAGTTAGTGGCAGTTAGATATAGCTCTTTGGCATTACGAAGCTTTTGCTTTCATGTCCAAATTGAGCACTATACTAGGTTGAGTCATTGCCGCTAGCGATTGCTCATTCTCACTAGCTCGCTAGTTTGAGCACTCTGGCATGGCTTAGATGTACCACATGTGTGGGACATTTGGGGTGGCTTTTTAAGCTAAACCTCCTACCTTGTCATCTGCATTGATGAGGCACAGAAGGCCAAATCAGTACTGTCTGGGCCTCATCAGTGGCTAAGGGGTTTAGGCTTTCCCATCTCACTCGTGTAAGAACCCCGGGATACTCACGTTAGGCCAAGTCACTATCTGGATAGCTGCGTTGCCAGCGTGGTTGTCGTGATGGTGTAGTGGTCATCACACCCTACCGGTATTCAGGGGGACGTGGGTTCAAATCCTGCTCAGGGCAATTCTTCATGTTTTTCATTCGAAATAATTAATCAGCTGATTTACAGGATGGGTTTCCTTTCTTCATTCTACGGTATATATATATATATATATATATATATATATATATATATATATATATATATATATATATATATATATATATATATATATGTATATGTATTTATAGACCACAAATGAAGAGATGACACAACTTTAGTTTACACCTACATTTCGGCCTTCTTTAGGATGATTAAACTAAAGTTGTGTCATCTCTTCATTTGTGGTCTATTTTTTATTTATTGCTAGGAGACAACATTTTATGCTTGTGATAACCACTACACCACCAGGACAACCATGCTGGCAACACAGCAATCGAAGGTGTGATTAAAGCCCGGTTTACACTACAGAAAATATTTGGCACGGGTGCCAAAAAAGAGTGCAGCAAACTTTGTTTACACTACACCATTTTTACCGTACCAAAAATACGTGCCAAAATTTTTGGGCCCGCGTAACTTCTCATGGAGCCATGCGCAGTTCAACTATAATGAAGAACGTCCGCGTGATTTTGGTGGAGAATGAGCCGCCATCTTGAAATGTACTTTAAAAAACCACTAGCCTATATGAATTAAGGCTCAAATTTTGCCCTTTAAAGTGTTTACACTGCTTGTTCTATCCGAACCGTGCCTATTTTTTCAGTCCGTGCTCGGACTACCTCGCCGAAGGTCCCAGCACGGGCAAGAATTTTGGTTCGGCACGGATAAAATTTGGTACTGACAGGTTGTTTACACTGCAAATTTTATCCGAGCCGAACCTTTTTTTTTTTGGGACCCGTGCCAAAAATTTTCTGTAGTGTAAACCGGACGTTACTATCGATCTCAGACGTCCGAGGACTAGGGCTTTTTTTCAGCCCACTTCACGGACTGTTGATTTCAGTCTGTGGTTGAAAACTTCTGATCACGTGATAACATTTTTTGTGGCTCTGTGGTTTTGAAAATACCGACCACGTGGCGCTAGTCCTTCGTTCTTCCCACGGTCGAGAAAAGAAAAAAACCTGAAGAAAATTTTCCACCTTATTCTTATTTCTTCGGACAAGGCTTTTCCTGAATTACCCGTAATAGCTTCGGCCGGTTTCAATCGCTGTCAACATCGTTTCGCGTTTTTTTCTTTGGGGAGAGCAACAGAAAATAGCGTCACGACATTAGTTTTTTCGAAACCGCAGAGCCACAAAAATGTTATCACGTGATCAGAATTTTTTAACCGCACACTGAAATCAACGGTTCGTGAAGTGGGCTGAAAAAAAGCCCTTGTCGACGGACTTCTGAGATCGATAGTACGTGGTTAGGAGGTAGGCCTCCCAGGAAATTTTTTTTCAAAGTGGCAGGGTAGGAGCCTATAACTCCGCTTGAAACCCAACTAAGGATCAAGTTGATGATACACGACCGTAGTCAATTTAGCGGATGACAAGGACGGATCCACAAGGGATACTGGCTAATTCTATTTGTGTAGGAAGAGTACATGAGAGAAACCCTGACCCCGTATACCCCAAATAATCATATTTTTTACTGAATAAATGTTTAAAAGAAAATTCGCCCTGAGCGGGATTTGAACCCACGTTCCCCCGTTACTAGTCGGGTGTGATAACTAC
>OX421446.1:12710196-12720196 GCA_949126865.1 Montipora capitata
TCGCAGCCATGGCTCGCATGGCTCGCACATTGTCATCACTCCAAAGAACATCATTTCAGTTTGAAGTGGAAAAATGAGTCACGCAGACTCTTAGGCACGGAACGATTGCATTAGAGTCGAGCTCTTATTGTAACAATCGCAAAACAACGCAGAATACCACTCACAGCGGCAACGCTACATTAGACAAAGGGCTTAAGCCGCGGTTTGTACAGAAACCGTGGGGCTGTGTAGGTAATGAAATGAAACACAAAAATAAGTTTATCAACTGAGTTAATATGGTAAATTGACCACCGTAAAGAAATTCGATACCACTCCGATAAACTGAAACTGAAAGTGAAAATGCCGTATTCCTTTTCAGTAACCGGAGAGGAAAAAGAAATTACATAACTAGATTTCGCTTACCTCGTCGATGAAATCAGTATGCAATTCAGGACTTCTTCGCCTCGATAACTCCTGGAGTATTTTGTGCCGCTTACAACTTTGCTTCCTTTCAGTCGACTGCCTTCCCCTCATCTCATGATGATGACGCAGAGATCCCAAAGCATTTTTCGCTGCGTCTTGTTTCGCAGCTTGTTTAAAACTATCTCTTCCTTTGTGGACACTTCCGTCGACTTTCCTTAGTAACTGCTCGAATATTTTGCTCCGCTTACAAATTTGCTTCCTTTCAGTCGGCTGCCTTCCCCTTATCTCATGGTGACGACGCAGAGATCGCAAAGCATTTTCCGCTGCGTTTTGTTTCGCAGCTGGTTTAGATCTACCTCTTCCTTTATAGACATTTCCGTCGACTTTCACTGTTACAACGAACGTTGGCCAATGTGGAGGGCCTTTTTGAGAGACAACCTTATAAGTTACGTCCTGCCTCATCTCGTTGAGTTGCATCGCAGGGCTTTTAAGAGGCCCTCCGTAATCGCTTGGTCTGCTCTTCGAAGGTGGTGGTCTGTAGTTATTGTGCCAGTAGTTTCTGACGGTAGAATTTCTCTTGACTTTCACAACAGGCAAGTCTCTTTTGTCGTCGAGAATAAGAACGCCTTCGAATTTTATCGCCATTCTTCTTGCCCAAACGTGACAAAGGCTGACAGTTTCACGTGTCAATTCAGGATTCTTACGGTATATTCATGTCAAGATGTCAAGTTGTCATATATTTTAATACATGCATGTCAAACGATATATTTGTACATCAAGTTTTTAATATTCATTTCAAGCTCTCAGATATTTATGTCAAAACAATTTTACCTTTCCAATGCAACTATGCCTATATCAAGCCGACTTTTCATTTTCATGCAAAGTTTTTATAAGTCAAGGAAGCCCGGGTGACGAGCATGTCAAAAAGGAAGAGGGAACCCGAGAACCATGGCGGCCACGAATCTTGTCTGTGTTCACAATGCACCGCGTGCCAGGAAGTCCAAGCTGACTTCTTGCCGAGAAGAGAAGAGCAGAGCAGCACGAAGAAACGTTACGAGTAACGTATCAACGCATCATTCGAAACACGTCTTCACAAGGTAGCTCTCAGTCATGACATTGAGCAGCTGATTAACGCCTTAAGACAAATCTCAGTGAGACTGGAAAGCCAGTACTGCCATAACAACGAGAACAGTACAGTAGGTTCAAACGTGGTATGTCTGTTAGCGATGGTGGTAACGTCACCCAAATCTCAGATGCCACGTTGAATGACTTGATCAGAGAGATTCTGTCTTCGCTCCCCAAGAAGGAATTGCCGACGACGGCCGGGATAGGGTTCTTGAAGAAAGTCCAAGTATCCTTGCCATATCCGTCCATGTGAACTACGCACCCTCTCCGGCTGAATGCTCCATGGAGATTCTAAAGGATGGTCTCCTCACAAGTCCAGATTGCCGGCATTGGGGTTGAAAAACCTTGTACCCGAATACCTGTCTGAAAAATTCGCCAGCGTAAATACCATCCACAGACAGAATCTTCGGGGCGCCCAACATAACCTGTTTATTCGGCCAAACACTGATGCCCTCAAAAAGAGGTTCCGTTACAGGGGCGCAGTAACATGGAACAGTCTAGTGTCAGCCGAGGCTAGGCAGGCCACTACTTAAAATAGTTTTTATTCTGCTATCGTAAATTAGAAAATACTTTTTTAACACTTAATATAAGATATTTCAACGATCCTTGTAATTTTTAAGTTTTAGCTTTTTAAAAAATACTCTTAGGCATTTTATTTATTAGTGTTAATGCACACGGCTCTTCAGAAGACCACTTTTTAGTGAAAAGGATCCCGTGGTTAAATAAAGTGTTGTTGTTGTTGAAGAATTACTGTTTTGAATAGTAAAGATTTCAATTATTGTTTTTCATGTCTGTCGGCGAGGCTTTTCCATTTGATGGCACGAGGAATCTGGACAGATCTGACATCCCAATCAGACCCTGTTATTATGCGTGCTACCTTATTTTGCAATTACGCGGGATGCCGTAGCCAGAGCGCGTCAAAGTTTCGGGCGAATTCTGGTTTTTTTTTTTTTTTTTCATCGCAGCCACAAATCGCAGTGGTTTTCTATTGTGCGATTTCATTGGCTCCAGTCCACCTTGGAATCACGTGCAACATCAAGGGTAGATACGTGAAGTCAACGCTCCGGTCCCGGAAGTTTGTTCATTCGTCAAATAGTGAACGGAGATTGAATTCTTGAATTTTTTGGCCCTGTCTTTTGGTTGTCATGAACCGTCAATACTTGCATATAGAGTGTGCTTTCAACTGGGAACCTGTTCTTGCCATCGATCGAACAAACGAGTTTTCCAATTCAAGCAATGAGTTCCCCAATCGAAAACAAGTTCACCAATTGAAGCGACAAGTTCAGTGGCTTGTTGAGTTATCAAACGAAGAGCTCAACCAGTCAGCAAACACTTTGTCTAAACACCAAATTTGAAGCAACTTTCACGAGTACGATACTCATTAAATTCGTACTTTTTTTATCGATCATCGCTATGTTAGTGTTATGTTTATTGTTTGCAATATCATACACTACATAATCGGGCAATAATCAGGATATAAACTAGCAATAACAAAGGATTAGTGAGGTGCGTTCGAGTCCTGTTTTGTCATCGACTAGGTATTGGAAGTAGTTGTATATTTTGGGGAGAATCATTTTGTACCGCTTTCTAGTAATTGTTCAGTAATTAAGGTATCGCACTATATGTTTTTATGCAATATCAGCGTTATGGGATATCAGTAGACAGACAATATTGGTCTATTGTCTGTTACTCTCGTTCTCTCTTGAGACTTGAATGTTCTTTATTGCATTGGCTAAAATAAAATTTACAACACCGAGGACTGAAATGGCCCTTTCTTGCAGTCAAAATTGCATATCCTCACTGAGATGACCCTTTGGAGCCCTGATCAGTTCATCAATTTATTTGATGTAAGAAAATCCCTTTTGTCCGCGCGCCAATCGGTTGCTACACCACTTTTCAAACTCCAGGTTTCCTTCGTTGCCACTTAATGCAAGTAGAAGCCTTCCTCACGCAAGCTTGTTTGTTAGTGTAAACAGACTGCGATTATCGCTACCCATTAAAAGTTAAACAAGCTTACATCGACCTATCCCGCGTAAACGCCTCCAGGCGTCTTGTTTTGCTAGTTTTTAGTTGAGACCATTACTGATACAGCCCCACACAGCGCTGCAATAATCAATATGTGGTAGAGTCAGTGACTTATAAATCGTCACTAGGGTACTTTGAGGACATATCGGTTTTAGCCTCCTATATGGGCAGCAAGTACTTCAGCAACGTTACCGTCGAGTTCCGAGATGTGAGCCTCCCACGAGAGTGTTTCATCCACCTGAACGCCTAAGCATTTGTACGTATTGACTCTTTCAATTGAATGCCCATGCAGCTATGATGTTCACTTGGGAGCAGAGAGATTTATGTCTTGTCCATGTAAACAGACACTTGGTCTTGGGGACATTAAGTAAAGACTTAGACGGTCACAGTCAAGCCATTGTTTCAGATTGCTTAGATCGTGAGGGGGGCAATGAAAACAGCTATTCAGGCTTTTTGGGGGCAGAAGTGAGATTAGTGTCATCCGCGTACATCCTCACATCTGACAGAAGGTTACAGTTTGGGAGGTCACTCATGTATGGTAGGAATAACAGACGGCCAAGGATTGAAGCACCCCACAACCTATGTAACTAGTTTCAAAATTTACGTCGTTCAAAACTGTAAACTGAGTTCTATCAGAGAGGTAGTCTCGAAAAAGATTAAGACTTGCACCTTTAAACCCATACAGAAGGATCTCATGATCAATATTTTTTATCTTTTCCTTTTTTTCCCTTGTTATTACACACATATACCAACCGAGTTCGAGGGCCATACTCTTAGATTTATGGCCCAAGCGAGAAGCGCGCTTGCCATAAATCTAAGGGCAAAGATAAGGGTCCGTAATTTTCGATGCGGACCAAGAAAACGAGGTTAGTAAGCTAAGATATCATCTGCGCGGGAAAGGAAACTAGTTGAAGTCAAGACGAAGATTCAACCGTCATAAACATCTGAAAAACGATAAAACTTCGAAATTCTTGGCTTTTTAAAATAGTTGCTCGCAAGATTCAAACATCTTTACATGTTTATGCAACAGAAAAAACATGAAAAGCTTGCTAGAGAATGTTTTATCAAAATTTCAAATTAAGCGGGCCGTACAGAAGAATATGGTCCGCTAATTTAGCCAATCACAGCGCGCGTACTATCTGAGAGATATAATCAATGATTTTATTAAACATCAAAATAATGATTACAAAGATAAAATGTAACTTCTAGGCGAAAAACTATTTCCAACATAATATACCTAACTCTAAATTTATTTTCCATCACCTGTTTAAAATATATAGAAACAATTGATTCCTGATTTTTTTTTTTTTTTTACTATTTTGTTTCTCGTCATACGATATATGAAAATACCTAATGCTCGCGAACAGGCTGTTTAGGCCACATAAACCCAAACGGTTTTTCTTCTCTCAGTACTACACCAGGGCCCAAGCCACAAGGCTATGGTCTTACAAGAATTCAATCGCAAACCAGAAACATTCGTAAAATAATCTAGAACTTCGATCGCTTTTCCTACAGATCTGCAAATGTTACATATTAGCGAAGTATCGTCAATAAACTAACTTATCTTAACTTCAGAATTAAAAATTTGAATTCCTTCTATTTATTGGTGTTGTCGTATCTTACATGCTGAGATTTCAACTCCTAATATGAAAAGATAGGGTGACAAGGGGCAACCCTGTCTAGCCCCCCTTGACAATTGACACTAATTTGTAGAAAATCCATTATTAAGGACAGCACTATCAGGATTGATGTAAAAGATGGAAACCCAACACCTAAAGCTAATTTCATGGTCAATACTTATAGTATCAACTGACTTTTTTAAACCAATAAACAGAATGGCATTTGTCAAGCCATCGTCAATGTTAAGACACGAATTGTCTGTCATGTCAATAAGAGCCGTAAGAGTGGAGTGCATGGGTCCAAGAGTGAATTAGATAAGAGTGTTGATCTATCACTTTGCGGACTTGCCCCAGCACAGTCACAAATAGATTTTTTTTAGATGCACTTTGCGCGAGAAACAAACAAAGACCGCCAATTTTAACCAATCAGAAGAAGCCATGTCACGCGTGACTGCTTCTCCCATGTTTTTTTCAGGGACATGAAAACTGATTTTCGCGGGAACGGGTATTCTAATAGACTCATTTGTGACTGTGCTGGGGAGCCCACCCATGCCCTAACAACACTCTTATCTAATTCATGGGTCTAAGGCCAGGCTGATATTTCAAAACTAGCTTATTCTCTAATTCATTAAAAATGGCTTAGCTATTACAGAAAGGAGAGGCCTGTAATTTGCTGGGTCAACTTTTAAAAATTGGAGTTACTCTGGCACTCTTCCAGTCTTTGGCAATGATACCAGTGAAAATATATATGTGTCAGGGAAGACCCAACAACTTGTAAATGATAACTTGGCAGGTTGGAATACCGTCGAGACCATCAACCTTGCCCACAAGGATATAGTTCATAAGTTTGCGCCACCGTTTGAACCTGCTGTACTTTCCTCGTTGTCAGTTTCCTCGGTGTTATGGCAGTACAGGCTTTCCAGTCTCACCAAGATTTGTCTTAAAGCGTCTATTAGCCGCTCAATGTCATGACTGAGAGCTACCTGGTGAAGACGTGTTTCAATGATGCGTTAATACGTTACTCAACGTTTCTTCGTACTGCTCTGCTCAACCCTTCTCGACAATGCAAGAACTCAGCTACGCGGTGAATTGTGACAGCATGTTCTCTACCTTGAATTGACGATTATCGTTAATTGTTAATTTGTGGGTGCTCCGGGTTCAAATCCTGTCCAGGGGCTGCTTTTACTTTTTTCTTTTTATTTGCTACCACAAGTCCTGGGACACAGTGTTCTGAAATAACGATAATAGTAAATTGAAAGCAAATTAACAATTAACGATAATCGTCAATTCAAGGTAGAGAACATGTTGCAGCGGCCTATGCGGCTAGTTCTCAGCTTCCCTCTTCCTAGAAATGCTCGTCACCGAGCTTTCCTGATTTATAAAAATGTGCACGTAAACTTGACATGAGTTCGTTTTAGCAAAAATGAAAAAGTCGACTTGATATAGGCATAGTTGCATTGGTAAGGGAAATTGTTTTGATAAAATATCTGGGAACTTGGTATAATAAATATATCGTTTGACATAAGTATATGACAACTTGGTATGAATAAAAGAAACTTGATGTATTTAACAATTATTCCATGAGCGCGCGTTGGATATGAGATGATAGATAGCCAACGAGGCTATAATCATCTCATATCCAACAAGCGCGAGTGGAATAATTGTTTTATTAAAAACGCCCCCAAAATATAGAAAACTAGACTACAATAAAAATAAAAAGGCCCAAACAATCACGCATATGCTTGCCGTGTTTGTAGATCATGGTATAATGGCTCATAACCCATGATGGCTTAGCCAATCAACACTCTCGAATTGCATTATCCAATGATCCAGTTTTTAATAAAAATATATAACTGACACATGAAACTGGCAGCCTTGATATTTTGTCACGTTTGGACTAGCATACGCCATACTGATTACCACTCGAGGCAGGAGTGAAGTGGGATTCTAGGAAAAGCTCGTTTGGTCTTTCCCCCTGCAAGGAGGAATTGTATTTCTCGCTTAAGTAAAGTAGAGTGATATAGTATTAACATTCTTGTTCCGTTGTGTTCACCGCGGTCACTCATTTCAAGCCAGTACCACCATGAAGAGCAATGATTAGAAAAATAATTGATAATAGTTGACACGTTTTCGGAAAAAGGTGTCTGAATTAAATAACTCTTCGCAGCAAGTAACCAATGAAACAAATTTAAAGAGGCCTTTGTTTTGGCAACCAATGAAGCTCTGTAATGGGTTGTTCGAAGCATAGTTCGCCCTAACTAGAATTAAATAATGTCAAGTCAGACAACCTGGAGATTTTGAACTGGTTACAGCATGCGCTATTTGAAATTAACGAAAGACACCCTGTACCACAGGGCTGTTTATTATGGTGTTACAACCCGTACTCGTTCTAGAAGAGTGATAAAGAAGCCTGAGAGACTGGACCTATGAATAGTTATACTAACCCCACCCCAGTGTGTAGGACTTAGAGTGTCATGTTGTTCCCGCTCTTGTTATCGAAGGTTTTTGTACGTAGCATTTCACTCGTATACATCCCCTTTGTAAATCGATGTGTAGCCGAGTCCAGTGGATTAAAGTTGTGTTACGCTTCAGTGTCTCGTCGTAATTCCTAACATGGTCCTTCACAGCCGGAGTCAAGGAGATATTTCAGCAGTAAATTTGTAATTCTTTGCAAGGTCATCAGTTGCAACCACATGGCCACCGGTTCCTCGAGCAAAATGGAAGACTTATCTCAACTCACAGTCGATCAAATTCGTGAAATGCTTGGAAAAAAGGGATTGCCGACTACTGGAAAGAGAAAGGTCTTACTGGAAAGGTTAGTGAACGCTCAGCGTGATTCGACTTGAAGTCAAATGTTATTGCACCAGAATTAAAGGAAGGTTCGAATTTCGCCGAGGCTTCGAAGGAACCTCTTCAAGTGAAAAGTGAAGTTGAAATTCAGGAGGTTAGTTCGATTAGACGTAAAGCCAGAGCCTTGCAAATGGATATGGATGCGTTGATTCAGGATATTTTGTATCTAAGTCAAAATGCAAGCAACAAAATCAAAGTACAATTGAGAATTGAAAGGCTAACTGTGTACCGTGAGAATTATCTTCAACTGAGAAATGAATTAATCGCGCTTGTTGCAGAGGATATGATAGAGGAGGAACTCCGAAGATGGGGAAAAATTCTGAGTGAAGTAGATAAAGCTGTGGATGCTGCTCATGAATTCCTAAATAAAGATTGCGATGTGGGAGATCACTCCTCGAAGGATATTGCATACAGTGACAGTCGTGTATCCTCAAATCTGAAATTACCGAGAATTGAGTTGCCAAAGTTTAATGGCGATGTGTTCAAATTTCAAAACTTCTGGGATCAGTTTTAAGCTGCAGTGCATAATTAACAATGTTGATTTACCAAATGTTCAGAAGTTTACTTATCTACGCTCGGTGCTAACTGGAAATGCCTTGAAAGCAATAGACGGATTTGAAGTAACCGGAGCAAATTATGAAGCAGCTGTTGAATGCCTTAAACACAGGTATGAAAGAAAACGTATGATCATCTCATTTCTAGTGAAATCTGTCATCAAGATGGATGCTAAGTCAGTTGTTAATGCATCCTCCCTCAGAGATCTCTATGATACCTTTATGAACAGAACTAGAGCTTTAGAGGCTCTTGGAGAAGATCCAATGAGCCATGGATGTATTTTGTTACCCCTTTTTGAGACCAAGTTACCACCTCAGTTATTGGAAAAATGGGAGTTGACACTTGCAGACACTCAAGAAGATGAAATAGGCCTTGAATTGTTCTTTAAATTTCTTAACCGACAAGTTGTGTCCAAAGAAGCAGGAGAAAGAAGTTCAAATGGGAACATCACCCCAGGCAATCACAGTTCTGATAAAGGCAATTTGAAAGAAAACCGAAGAAAGTCTTCATCTCCCAAAATGGGTGGTGAGAATGAGATGTATACTGCTTCTGCACTACTTGGTGAAACACGCCCTCCAACACAGCCAAATTTTAATTTCTGCAAGGCAGATCATGACTCACAAAATTGCCCAATGTTTAATGAAAAATCACTTATTAGCAGATGGAAAATAGTGCAAGAGAACAAACTGTGTTTCAATTGTTTAAAACCTAGCAACCACAAGCACTTCTCCAGAATTTGTCGCCATCGTAAGTGTTCTGTAGCGAACTGTGGTCACCGACATCACTGGTTATTGCATGGGCAGCAGTCAGTTGTTACACCTCGGCACCTAAGCAACACTAGTTTAAGTGGATTGGCTTCAACCAAGCCTGCATTACCTATGAGAGAAACACTCCTACAGACAGCATTGGCCAGGTTAATTGTTAAGGGTCAAGAAATGACAGTCCGTGTTTTACTAGATTCAGGGAGTCAACGTTCGTATATAGGAAAGAACATTGCAGAGGCCCTTGACCTGCAAGGTCCCTCAGAGCTATTAAGTGTCACAACGCTAGGTGGGGAAACCAGCGAAACGAAGAGATTCCAAAGAGTGAAATTTACCCTTTCACCAATTAAGGGAGATTCAAAGGTGGAGATAGAGGCCCTTTCTATTTCCAACAGTTGTAGAAAACGGTGGAGTTAACGAAACATTGAAAAGATTCTGGGAACTGGAATCAATTGGTATTGCAGAGATCGAGGACCCTGTTATGTCACAAGAGGAAGAATGTGCTGTTGCTGACTTCAATAGAGGATTGAACTTTGATGGACATAACTATGAGGTGCGACTACCATGGAAACGAGATCCTCCAAAGCTAGAAAGTAATTATGCACAAGCTTCGAGACGCCTGGAAAGTGTTGAAAGAAAGTTAAGGCAAGACCCTGTGAAAGC
>OX421446.1:12732696-12747696 GCA_949126865.1 Montipora capitata
AGAGTTCATTTTACTCCTCATGGTGGAGTTACTTTTTTTCGAGTTAAAATAACTCCATAAAGGAGTTATTTTCTCTCGAAGTAGAGTTAATGTAACCCATAAGGATGGAGTTATTTTTTTGGAGTTATTTTAACTCTCAAAAGGAGTTTAGTTTAACTACCTTCTGGAGTCAAATTTTAGGTTGGAGTTAATATAACTATTATTGAGGAGTTATTTTAACTCTAATTTGATGGCAATGTAGGGGAGTTATTTTAACTCTGTCATTGGAGTTGGTATAACTCACCATTTTGGAGTAACTTTTACTCCAGGAGGAGAGTTATTTTTACTCTCATATGGGAGTAACGCCAAAGGAGTTACTGTAACTCCAAAAGGAGAGTTAGTTTAACTCTCACCATGGGTGTTATTTTAACACTCTCAGTGGAGTTGGTATAACTCACTGTTTTGGAGTAACCTTTACTCCAGGAGGAGAGTTATTTTTACTCTCATATGGGAGTAACGCGTAAGGAGTTACTGTAACTCCAAAAGGAGAGTTAGTTTTACTCTTAATATGGAAGTTATTTTAACTCTGTCAGTAGAATTGGTATAATTCACTGTTCTGAGAGTAACTTTGACTCCAGAAGGAGAGTTTTTTTAACTCTCATATGGGAGTAACTACAAAGGAGTGACTCTAACTCTGAAAGGAGAGTTGGTTTTACTCTTGGCATGGGAGTTATTGCCGTAGAGTTACTTTAACTCTGACTGGAGAGTTGGCGTAATTCATCTGTCTAGAGTTTTAACTAATTGACTCTGCATGCTCCAATTATCTCGTGTCTACGAGACAATACTTCGTAGAGTTACTTTGAATCTACCAGTGGAGAGTTAGTGGAATTAGTATCAATTCCTCTTTACCCTCTAAACAGAACGCATTCTCCAAAGGTTACTTATTAGCTTTGCAAGGAGAGTTACAGCTGTAACTTACTTCTAGAGAAACAAAGATTACAGCGATACGTCATCACTGATGCGCTCGCTGATTTCTGTTTCCCACAAGTTTATTGCGCAGTTTGTTGGAAGTGAGCCATATATTAAGACTTCTTAACTCTGAATTCAAACCCTTCTCAAGATCAGTTAATGTGCTAGCAGCAAAAGTTATGTTAGTATCATCAGCAAACATCCTTGGGGAGGTCAACTTAAGGCAATTTGGCAGATCGTTAATGTAAACTAGATATAAGAGTGGTCCAAGGTTGCTACCCTGTGGGATGCCACTGATTTTCAGTCGATCTCAATCTGACTCTCGACTCGAGGGTTTTCCTCCTTCATCAAAATCGACTAACTCAAAGCTGATTCCGATTAGACTGCAAGAAAAGCCAATTAGAAGGTTCATGTTAACGTTTGATTGACTCATGATCGACGCTATCCAACTTTATGATACGGAAAATCCATGCTCGCGGAGAAGTATCTATCTGTCACTTCATGTAATGTTTCGACAAAAAATGACTGGTTGACTCACGCAGTTTTGGCTGCCCCATTGATTTGTTCAAGAGTTGAAATGCAGTTTGTCATCGTCTTTTTCCAAAGCGCCACCTTCATCATCTCCCGATGCTGTAATCATCAGTTATTCCATACGGCTATTATCAATAGACGCCACGGCACACTTTTTGTTTTAAAGGAGCTCTAATCGGTTACAAGCTTTTTAGCTTTGATTGGACGTCCTTGCCCTTCTGTTTCTTTCTTTTGTTTCCTTTTTATTTGTGTATTCTTGGTATAGTGGGGAAAAAATAATTGAATAAAAATATAAAATAAACCAACAGTCATGGCTATTTCCCGAGGACGCGACTAAAATTATGCGCTTTGTTTATTTATTTCTATTTTATTTTGATTTAATATATTTTTATGCGCTTTACGTATAGGAACCACTCAATCGTCTGCAGTCTCCTCGTGCCAGGCCTTACGATCTTCACCTGTTGCGTCCGGTATTTATTGGATTGACCTTGACGGTGGTTCCCAAGATAATGCGTTCAAGGCTTACTGTGACATGGAAACGGATGGTGGAGGCTGGACTCTAGTGTGGAGTTACAAGTTCACGAACTACGATCGTTTCACGATTGCATCAAACGCAATCAACCCAAGACCGAATTGGTCAATAACGTCGGCAGTTAATGTTCCCAATTCGACAACCCCGCCGCTCAGCGAAACAGACTACAACGCCTTGAACTTCTCTCACTGGAAACAACTTGGCAAGGAGGTCCTGATCAAGAGCAACATTAACAACTGGTTGGTGTGTCATCCGGGAACTGGAAGTTTGGTTGATTGGCAGGATGGGAATGTCAGCTGTCAGATCATTAAACACGTGATAGACACGTTCAAAGGAACACAAGCGCCCTCTCAATTTACCCGATCGCAAGGCTATGGACCCATCTTCCACACCACAGGCACTAGTCCTTTCTCAACCACCTATTACTACTTTGATGGCAACACAGAGAAACACTGGCCCACACATGACCCTTGCGGAACAAATAGTCCTAATCAACTGAAAAATGTAAATGATCCGCATGGTAATATTTATGTTCGAAAATAACATTTTGTTTTTCCTCGATTACTAACCAATTTCAAGTTACTAAAATTAGACTTGGAACATTAAACAGGATTTTGAGGCTCTCGGAAATAAGAGATTTGCATTAGTAACTTCCTGGGATCTCAAGATGTCTTTCTTGACGACTGAATTTGCACATATATACAAAATTGGGGTATTATTAATGAGTCGAATTTACTGAATTCCTTGGTTAAGCATTGTTTCCTGTTTCTCTTGGGACATACAATGTTCCCAAGAGAAAACAAAAACAAAGCATATTCAAAATTTGGGTGGACAAACAAAGAGTATAATGGTATTTTCCGCTTCGGCCAATTGATACAGACCTCACTGCTTTATCATGTAAATCGTGTTGTTGTAATTCTAACTAGCCTACATTAGCATTAGAAAAGCACAAAGGTTTGTATTAAAGCAAGGGTCACCGGTAGCCTCGATTCCATTCTTAGGCCAGATAACCTATTGTAGCTACAACTGTAAAAAGGTCTATTGAAAGTAAAAAAAACCTAAAAAGCAGGGTGACACACGCTAACACCAACACGGTGTTAGTTAACGTGTGTCACCCTGCTTTTTGTTGTCTATTGAAAGAACGATGTGCGTGAAAATACTTTCTTTTTTAATGAATGATTATGCAACGAATAGGAAATTTCCGATCTTCACTTTGTGCGCTTGAAATTTCCACCTTAGCTTAGTTAATTCAAAACCTCTGTATAGCGGAAGGAGATAATTATAAGTCAGTCACCACTAGCCACCGTCACTGAGGTGAATAGTTGTTTTAGTATATACTAAAACAGTGAGATAATATACAACACAAAAAATTAATTTGGATGTTTTCTTCACTTGTCACGAATGCAAATCGGGACGCCATTTTTTCCCTAGTTGCTCGGAGGTAAATAGCACAGATAGCACAGGATATTCAGAGTTTGACGAGCCAATCAGCGCGCGAGTTCAACGCTATCCACTGTTTTAGTATATACTAACAAAGGATATCCGGAGTTTGAGTAGCCAATCAGCGCACACGTTCGAAGCTATCCACTGTTTTAGTATATACTAACAAGAATTAGTATATGCGACGGCTTTGAGCCGTAACATTTGCATTCAGCTGTAAATTGCAACGAAAGAAACGAATGCAATAAAAATACCTTCAAAGAGAGAGTGTATGT
This sequence comes from Montipora capitata, assembly GCA_949126865.1. NCBI lineage: Eukaryota > Metazoa > Cnidaria > Anthozoa > Scleractinia > Acroporidae > Montipora > Montipora capitata. The sequence goes on from OX421446.1 coordinate 12,736,423, forward strand.
GTTTTCATTTTGTACTGTACAGTATGCATGTTAAGGCCCGTAATTTTTACGGATTTGGAGTAATCAATAACTCGGATCCTCAATCAAAGCCATCCGCGCCAAAAAATGCTCTCTCCGTTTGATTTTGTTGAACCGTTTGCCCTCCTTTCCAACCGTGTTGAAAGATGTTGAATCGAACCTGGAAGTTGAATCGATGCTGAATTAGTTAAAAGCGTTTACACTTTGCGTCAACAACCATTCAACATTTCTTTTATTATCGCGAATGTTGAATGAATTTGAAGCTGTTTCCCCCTCTACCACCTCTTTAGTTAGTTTGTAGGTGTTCCACTTGCATAATATCATCTGGCGGGGCGTTCCACACTAGGCAACAAACAATATTAAACACTGCGAAACGTCGGTTACCAAACTTCACGACAAAGCTAAACATTTCAGAAAATTTGAGAAATCCATCTTAGACATTAAGTTCTTAAATTTCCGATATTATTAGCGGCACGGAGCTGATCCAGAATAATATAAGTGATAGTATAAGTGATTTGCAAAGCTTATGATTCAAAAAATTAATCGCTTTTTTCCAGTTCTCTCAAGTAACCTTATGTTCTTACGGAGAGTAGTGCGTACTTGTCTTCTGAAAGCTTCCATAATCCTAAATTTAAAGTCAACCCAGTTTGGTTGCATCAAAAAGTCGACCCGGTTTGGTCGCACAACAACGGCTCACTACAGATGAAAACTACACCGTACCAAAATGAATCAGAACTATCACGGTTGCTATCAGAGTCTCGCTTGAGCATCACGAGCAGTAAATTTGCATTTTTTCTAAAAAATGAGAAAGCTGGGAAATTGTGTTCAAGTGTGCCTTTAAGAAAGTTTTCTTCGCTGCAACGTCTCAATGGAGGAATGAATTTCGATGATGAAAAATTAGTGCAGACAAGTCTCAATCATGAAAATTATCCATATAGTCGCTTAACAGAAAGACTATCTTTAAAAGGGCTACAACCATTTAATGTTGGTGGCTGTGGTGATTGCTTCTCAAGGTCAATTCAACCATGCAAGCAAAATCTCACGAAATCACGAAAGCTCTTCTTGGTATACAAAATATTTCTCTTCACTATGATAGAAAGTCACATTTCATAAAAGACATCAATTACATTTAGCACAATAAACATGCACGACAAAGGTGTTGTGTTGATTTATACCTAAAGCAATCTTTTTAATGGGCAATACAAAATCCAACATGAACAAAACAAGTTAGTTTACTTAACCCATCAAGTAGTAGTTAGTTTTTGACAGTTACAGTTTCATCGTTGTTGACCTTTTGCTTGTGCACATACACCGAATTCATAAATGGCGGACGCGCGCGAAAAAACTGGTATCTAGACATAAAAAAAAGGCGTTTTAGGATAGAACATTCAAAATTTGTGAAGAGGGCATGAGAAAATGAGCGATAGACTTACGGAAAACGATATTCCTGGTTCTTTTTTAAGTGGCAGAAGGCCATCGGAATTAAAAAATGATGAGCTACGGTTTTGGCTGAAATGTCGGAATGATTCTGCTAAAGGTTTACGTACTAAAGCTCAACTTGTAAAGAGGTAAATTGTAAACTGTATTAAGTGTACATCGTTCTGTCATGTATGTCATCATTGTATAAAATGAAGTTACATGTTTGGGAAAACAAAAAAAATGCACTTGTTTTTCTCTTTGTTGTCATTGTTTTGTTAGGAGTGGAAGAATACATCAGCGAAAGGAAAGACGGTTTTCTTGTCGATCCGGATCCAAATTCGCTGTACACGAAGCGAAAACTTGCGAAGCAGGGTGCGAGTTGTGCTGTTGTCGATTCAAGTTCTGTTGATGTTCCTAAACAAAAATTAAAATTCCCCGAGAGTGGTTGGGGGTCTCAGTTGGAGAAAATGCCGCTTTTTACGAAGGCAGAAATGAACAAGTATATCGAGAATAGCGGAAAGCGGCTGGGAAGCAGTCATCATTCTGTCCCAACCAGCTGGAGGAAGGGAAAAACATTCCTGGAGGACGAGTATCTTAAAAACATAGAATGCGCTAGCGACGAGAAGCACTTTTATTCTCGCTGCAAGTGCTATCACTCCTTCAGAAAAAATGACGAACCACATAACCTTAAGCTAGCAATGTGTATTGTGTCTGGAGATGTGGTGGAATCCACTTGATCATGCGTTGTTGGTAAGACTGGTTATTGTAACCACTCGTTGGCTCTTATGCTTAAGATGTGTAAATTTTCCTTGTTTGAAAGTAAAAGTACACTAGATTTGGTCAATGATGCGGACCAAAATCCTGAAGAGGCATGCACTAGTAGACTTCAAACCTGGCACAGAAAGGGCAGGGGTGATACGATTGTACCTCAACCTGTTATGGATGTAATTGTTTAAAAAACGGAAGTGAGTGGCAATGAAAAGCAGCGAGAGGGAATAAATTGTCTTCTTTATGAGGCGAGAAACAATGTTACCGTTCAAGAAGCAGAAGAAAGAACTTTTCAGGACACTTTAAAGAAAATCAACCCTAAAATGGGGCTGGCCAATGTCTCTAGCAGGGATGGTGAGTTAGTGGACACAAAGTATGGGAAAAGTCATGTGGGTTCTTTATCAAGTCATCAGCTGTCGCATACGGAGTCAAATTTTGATGTTGCTATAAACATTGATTCAGTTGCTAGACATGACACTAACATTCAGGAAATAGAGTCTTTTCCTCGCTTCCCTCTGCAATACCAGGGAGAGAGCACAGAATGTGACCTCAGTGATGAGAAAAAAGATTTTGTCAGGAAATTGTATTTGGATGAAGATGATATTAATGAATTAGAACATGCCACAAGAGATCAGGCTAAAAGTGAAACGTGGAAGTCTGAACGCAAATACAGATTTACAGCTTCCAAATTTCATTTAATTGCACACAGACAACGAAATCATGAGACATACCAGTCATGATATAAAATATGAATCTGAAGCAATTCACGCCTATGTGAAACAAATGAACAGTAGATCAATGCCTGTGCAAGTGTTCAGAAGCGGTCTTATTGTTTGTCTAAAAAAACCAGTGCTGGCCTGCTCACCAGATGGAAAAGTCATCGATACAGGCTGCACAAAACCATTTGGTTTGCTTGAAGTTAAATGCCCAGAGACAAAGTATCTTGTAACTCCATAGGAGGCTTGCTCTGATCCAAATGTCTTTTGTGAGAACAGTAATGGAAAGTGTAAATTGAAAATTACCCACCCGTACTATGCCCAGGTGCAAGGGCAAATGGCAATCTCAGAGGCAGAGTGGTGTGACTTTGTAGTTTTCACAAAGAAAGGCCTGTCAGTTGAAAGAATTGCCTTTGATCGCCAGTACTGGCATGATCTAGAAAGAAAGCTTCTGCTCTACTACTATGAACATTTCATTGCTTTTGCAGCTGCTGAAATGCTCTAATTAAGGGCTATGATATATGTTTTGAAATTTAAGTGTTATACAGTAACTGAGTGAATTTGTACAGGCAAACTCCCATTCGGCTTATGTATTAATCCCAAAATAAAAAAATTAAAATGACCCTTAAGCCTCATGAGCATCACTTGAACAAGATATTAAAATCTGATGCATTCATTATTACGATAAAATGGGATCTTGGACATTACACAAAAACCCACAAACCGTCCACATTTGGTTTAATATAGGAAATAGGGAAAGGGGTGTTACTCGGTCCCAAATGTGGAAATTTTTTATTTTGTTGATAGCTCGCTCAACATGAATCCGTAAAGAAGCAATAACTTGCGTTTTACTAAACTACATCTTCTGGTGGCATCTGATCATAATGGCCGAGAAATGGAGGGATGTTTAATGAGACACCCAATGGAAGTAAATCGTCAATCGTAAAGCCCTTGTCGGCCATAACACCATCTCCATCATCAAAAGGCAAGTCTAGGATTCCACTTCTTTCCACGATTTCGCTGTCTGAGATGCTTCCACTATACAACTGACTTAGGAACGTTATTGCCCCTGAAGGTGCAATTCCTACCAGACCTTTGACTGTCGTATGATTTATATATGAACTAAAAAGCCTGGTCGAGGGTGACTCTTGTCTTGGGAAATTTTACTTTGAAATCTTCAGGTATGGTTTTCTCGATGTCGTCACGGGTTGGCCAAATGTTAATAGTACCAAAACGAAGGTACGTGAAATTTATCCAGGAAATAAAAATTCTACTAACTGTAGACTGCGAGATTCCAAATAAAAATGCCAAATGTTGCTCTTGAGAAATTTTGCCTGAGAGACCGGGGCAGACTTGGAAATGAAGGTCGGCCGATTTCGCTTAAAATTGGTAAACAAAGTACTTATGTCGACTTATGTAATATGCCAAAGTTTCAGTTCCAACGACTTTTTTTCAGTTCTGGATATCAGCCCCTTACGGGTCCCCAGAGGCTTATTTTCAGTGCAATTTTGGCCACTTTTAAATCTCTCTTTTAGCAACATAAAATTAATTTCAGGCAAAAACAAAACCATCTTTGTAAAGCCCTATCCTTAGGCTTTTATGGGTGAGAACATTAGCTCATGGAAATTTTTCGCTAGCCTGTGGCTGTTATCACAACTTGGTCATATTTGAAGCATATGGGAAGCAACCGGAAATGGCCTGTTTTTCAGACCAAATATTTTCTATGCCCATGTTTTATATCTTGAGGTGTTAGTATCCCTGCAAAGGTCAGCCCTTAGTTTAGTAATATCAAGAAAAAAATACTAAGGTTGAGGCTTTTTACTAAGAAAAAAACGTACGAGAAGATGCCTAACCAGGCCACTTCCGGTTCAAGTTTCAACAAAGCGTGTCTGCAAAAATCAGCCATTTAATTTCGATTATCTTTTTTCCTTCCAAGTTATGGTTAAAAGAAACTCTGAAGTTAATTGTCACCGAAAAGACTTGCCTTTAATAAGAAATTTTTATGTGATTGTTTTAGGACTGATCAGATAGTGGTTCGACAGCGGTTATAAATTTCTTGGAAGAAGTCTTGAAAATTACGGACAATAGAGCCGCTGCGAAAACTCTTCATTTACCTAACAACACATCTCTTGCCGGTAAATCACAATGCAAAATTGCATCTTTTTCGTCCAAACTGCAATGTTAAGTTTATCTCCTTTGTTCAACTCGTTCAACGTATCACGTCTGTGGCCCGTAGTAATGAAGCGCTAATTAAATCAGGATATAAGCAAGCTTTGTAGTTCCATTCAGTAGTACTATAACCCACCTGTTTGGGCTTTAATATTTTCTGAAGAAAAAAGAACTTATCGGTCTCTTTAAATGCAACCACAACATCTGTCGAGACACTACTTGAGAATCGTTTTGAACCTTTAAGAAATTTCGAATATAATTAAAGCTAATCGTCTAACACAAATTGCAGTCACTCTTCCAGTCTATTTGCAAAGTGTCTGGATAAATTTACTTACAGAAAACGCTTACCTGGCTTCACGTTTACAGACATGCCCCTTTCCTACAATCCCTTAAAAGTGAGGTAACATTAGAAATTTTAGCCCCAGCGATAAATTGGTCGCAAGTGCGTCGTTGCGAGTTAGATATACACAGGTCGATTAATACCGTACGTGACGAGGTCATTGTAGTTTGCTGGCTATGACTGACTTGGAATTCAGCTGTTTTCTCGTGCAGATTCGTCTCCTTGATATTGCAGAGAATAATTATGATAGAACTTGTATGAGAACCTCAATGGCATGATTTGTTTACTGAATATTTTATTCATACCCAGTGCCCCAGTGTAAATGGCTCACGTATGTTGTAAATGATTGATAAGGACGTCCAACACGGTCCGTTTTCGCCGCCAATCCGCTAAAATTGCTAGAAGATTACTCACGGGCACTCTTTCCCTTTCTCTATCAGTATTTTCCTTTTGTTGCTTTCTCAAACATCACAGATACATGGTGGCATCCATACTGCATATATATCCAAAGATAGGACGGGGGTGGAGTGGGTTATCCTTCCGGCAAAGACTACTGTTTTGGCAACTTGGGAAATAAAATATTTCAGCTTTCTTGGAGCCCTTAAGGACTTTGGGGTTTTTTATGGCACTCGTAGCTGTAGATCACATGAAAAAGTAAGTCTTTATGGACTCACACTGAATTGCTGACCCTTAACTCTGGTTTCGGTAATAAGAAGCAACCTAGGCGGTAATCGCCCTGGAGGGCCATTATGCATGCTGTAGGTGATAAGGTAAGTCGTCACAAGGCCTAGTGCCCGCTCGTACCTGCTGGAGCTTAAATTGGTTACTGCTCTTCTTTCCTGGACAGGATAATAATCACTGGTGCCCATTTATACATCTGGGTGGAGAGAGGCACTGTGAAAGAAAATTGCCTTCCCAAGACATGTAAACGCCCTAGTAACCAGGACCGCTCGATCCAGAGTCTAGCCCGCTTACGCGCTATGCCAGTTCCTTTTTGTGTAGAATCCGAATGTAATGTGGACTAATCTGTCCTAAATCAACAAAGTGCATCGGGGAAGAAATAAATGGCCAGCACTTTCAAAAGAAAGTGGACACCCTGCCGGCTGCTTTGTTTATTTGCGAGAAAAGAAACTATCTTTCCTGTCCAGGAAAGAAGAGCAGTAACCAATTTAAGCTCCAGCAAGTACGAGCGGGCACTAGGCCTTGTGACGACTTACCTTATCACCTACAGCATGCATAATGGCCCTCCAGGGCGATTACCGCCTAGGTTGCTTCTTTTTACCGAAACCAGAGTCAAGGGTCAGCAATTCAGTGTGAGTCCATAAAGACTTACTTTTTCATGTGATCTACAGCTACGAGTGCCATAAAAAACCCCAAAGTCCTTAAGGGCTCCAAGAAAGCTGAAATATTTTATTTCCCAAGTTGCCAAAACAGTAGTCTTTGCCGGAAGGATAACCCACTCCACCCCTGTCCTATCTTTGGATATATATGCAGTATGGATGCCACCATGTATCTGTGATGTTTGAGAAAGCAACAAAAGGAAAATACTGATAGAGAAAGGGAAAGAGTGCCCGTGAGTAATCTTCTAGCAATTTAGCGGATTGGCGGCGAAAACGGACCGTGTTGGACGTCCTTATCAATCATTTACAACATACGTGAGCCATTTACACTGGGGCACTGGGTATGAATAAATATTCAGTAAACAAATCATGCCATTGAGGTCTATCATAATCATTCTCTGCAATATCAAGGAGACGAATCTGCACGAGAAAACAGCAGAATTCCAAGTCAGTCATAGCCAGCAAACTACAATGACCTCGTCACGTACGGTATTAATCGACCTGTGTATATCTAACTCGTAACGACGCACTTGCGACCAATTTATCGCTGGGGCTAAAATTTCTAATGTTACCTCACTTTTAAGGGATTGTAGGAAAGGGGCATGTCTGTAAAAGTGAAGCCAGGTAAGCGTTTTCTGTAAGTAAATTTATCCAGACACTTTGCAAATAGACTGGAAGAGTGACTGCAATTTGTGTTAGACGATTAGCTTTAATTATATTCGAAATTTCTTAAAGGTTCAAAACGATTCTCAAGTAGCGTCACGACAGATGTTGTGGTTGCATTTAAAGAGACCGATAAGTTCTTTTTTCTTCAGAAAATATTAAAGCCCAAACAGGTGGGTTATAGTACTACTGAATGGAACTACAAAGCTTGCTTATATCCTGATTTAATTAGCGCTTCATTACTACAGGCCACAGACGTGATACGTTGAACGAGTTGAACAAAGAAGATAAACTTAACATTGCAGTTTGGACGAAAAAGATGCAATTTTGCATTGTGATTTACCGGCAAGAGATGTGTTGTTAGGTAAATGAAGAGTTTTCGCAGCGGCTCTATTGTCCGTAATTTTCAAGACTTCTTCCAAGAAATTTATAACCGCTGTCGAACCACTATCTGATCGGTCCTAAAACAATCACATAAAAATTTCTTATTAAAGGCAAGTCTTTTCGGTGACAATTAACTTCAGAGTTTCTTTTAACCATAACTTGGAAGGAAAAAAGATAATCGAAATTAAATGGCTGATTTTTGCAGACACGCTTTGTTGAAAAACTTGAACCTGAAGTGGCCTAGTTAGGCATCTTCTCGTAAGCTTTTTTCTTAGTAAAAAGCCTCAACCTTTGTATTTTTTTCTTGATATTACTAAACGAAGGGCTGAACTTTGCAGGGATACTAACACCTCAAGATATAAAACATGGGCATAGAAAATATTTGGTCTGAAAAACAGGCCATTTCCGGTTGCTTCCCATATGCTTCAAATATGACCAAGTTGTGATAACAGCCACAGGCTAGCGAAAAATTTCCATGAGCTAATGTTCTCACCCATAAAAGCCTAAGGATAGGGCTTTACAAAGATGGTTTTGTTTTTGCCTGGAATTAATTTCATGTTGCTAAAAGAGAGATTTAAAAGTGGCCAAAATTGCACTGAAAATAAACCTCTGGGGATCCCTGAGGGGCTGATATCCAGAACTCGGCTAAAAAAAAAGTCGTTGAAGCTGAAACTTTGGCATATTACATAAGTCGACACAAGTACTTTGTGTACCAATTTTAAGCGAAATCGGCCGACCTTCATTTCCAAGTCTGCCCCGGTCTCTCAGGCAGAAGCTCTTGAAACCCTTGTCGGAGACGACACATAACCAAAAATAATTTTTTTTCTGGTTTAAGTTATCTACTTCGTCCACTCTTGCTTATAGTGTTTTGGTGATTATCCCCAGCATAATGCCTTTTTTTAACCTTAGATTCAGACGAAGGCCAGTAATGAATGTTTTCGCCGTGTTTACCTGGATTTAAGGACGTTCGCGCCAAAATCTTCCTAAGGTGAGATTTTCTTCATTTCTCGCCTAGAGTTAGGTCATAAAGTACTTACTCCAAAAATCAAAAAAAAAAATGGGGGTCACTGACTTTGTTTCGGAGAAAATGGCAGTGGAAAAATGCCTTAATTTCGAGAAATCGGTCGTAATAGCGAAATGTAGCCTCATCTGCTCATCCATCGAAATCATAAAAATAAACTGTTGGAGTGAAAGTTTCCGTGCATAGGTTTTTAGGAGTGAGATTTTTAGATAATTGTATGCCGCTAGGGATGTGGTAAACAGTAGAGTTCATCCTCGACGAGCGTTTTCGTAAGCTCTATCCGTTGCAACCACTACCGGAATTCGATGGCACGAGGAAGGAAAATGTTAAAAAAAGATAACTTCTTACGGTGAGAATTTTTTCATTTCATCATATTTTATAGATAGTAAGTAAAGTAAGTGATTCATGATTAAAAAAATAGGGGTCACCGATGATCTGAACGAGTAAAATCGATGTGATTTTGCAAAGCTCTTGGAAATTTTTGTTTGTCACGCTTTTGCGTGACCTGTCGGGCAAGGACTGGAACCCAAGAGAGGATCGATCGTTGAAGAGATGAAAGGTTTTTACCGAAAGTGAAACCGTTCTCGGGCATAGCAACGACGTTTTAAGCAGGGGTCATCTTCATTTGGTTGGTGTTTTGTATAATATCTCTCCATTGCCGTCATGCTCATCCTCTAGACTGTGTTTTTGTGGAATTTAATCGCTGATTGTTTCCACGCAGGTCCGCACTATTCAAGCGCACAAGGACGAAAATACTGCTCTAGTTTCACGAAAGAAAAGGAAAAGAACTTTAAAAACATGCATTCACTTTGAACTTAAGTTCGTAAGGTAATAAAAACATTACAAAGAAACAGCCCCATTAAATTTACGCAACGGTTCGTCCTCGAGTTTTCCAAACTTTCAGCCACTAGTCTACTCGACCAGCTACCTTTTCCAGAGCTTTTGCCGGCCTGGAATTTTTTCCTCGCCGTTTTTGTCGCCATGTTATTTTAACTGATGCTTGAAAAATATGTATGAATGTCAAGTACACTAGTGCACGACAGATAAAACCTCGCGAATGTCAGTCGTGCAGTAGTCTACCTGACTTTCATAAATATTTTAAATCAATTTTGACTGATCACGATCTTTTCTGTTCCAACGCTGTGCAAGACTTATCGTCCACGGTTTTTGCAAAGGTTTTAAAACCTCAACTTCACTAATGCTCGAAGTAATGCATATTAAAGTCGCGTTACCTGCGCAGTAACGTTGCGCACAAACAATTAGCGCGAACTGTACGGGTCCGCAAATGATCCCAGGGCCGCAAATGATCCCAGAACCGCAAATGATCCCCGAACTGTACCGCAAATGATCCCAGGACCGCAAATGATCCCGGAACGCAAATAATCCCCATTTTGAACCGCAAATGATCCCGAAAAAAAAGTTAAGGAATGGCATGGAGGTTGGATTGGTGTGGATAGAGAATTAATGTGAAGAGCGCTTATTTTTATTAAAAGCACTTTAAATCGTGCATGGCTCACAACAGGTTTTTGCCTCATTATAGTTTTCAAGAAAGACTGAATTTTGTTTCTTACCAGGCTGTTATAAATTTGCCACATTTAATTATCGGATACAATCATCAAAAACTAACTTGGACGGAATTCTAAACTGATTGTGACCAGAGGCCCGTTTCTCCAACCCTGCGAGCAGAGTCTCTTTCGATCTTCCTAGAAAAATCGGGTCTGCCAGCGGCCTCGATTCTGCGACATTTCGTATTGACACGCTTGACCAGTTACTGCAAAACCACGAAACGAAAACAAACAGTCGTGATATTCGAACAACTCCGGCAAACACACGACAACCTCATTTCCTTGGAAACCCAAGACAATTTATCCTTTAAAATTGCCATTTCAGTTTTTACTGAAAAAGTTATAAGTATCTGGCAGATTCGTTTCAGTAAGCGACATACAGAGTCCGAAATTCTCATGGGAATTTAGAATATCTCAGGCGAGTGTCATTTGATGTCATTTGTGAGCTTCGCCTTCCAAGCACTCGTCGAAATGGCTAAACTGCTTTTTCTGATCGTTTTTGTGTCTTCATTTGTAAAATTTGAGAAGGTTCTTGGAGTTGACGAAGTTGATGATAAGAAAAAGCAAGAAGAGAAAAGAAAAAACCAGGTAGGTTTGGAGCTTTGTGCGCACAAATTGACACCATGCGCAACATGTTCAGCGATCCTAGCGCTAGACCGATACTTGTTATATGCCCGTAAATGAAAAGGGTCAGTTTTCATAATGCATGATTTAAAGTGATTTTAATAAAAATAAGCGTTCTTCACATTAATTCTCAATCCAGACCATTCCACCCTCCATGCCATTCCCCACTTTTTTTTCGGGATCATTTTCGGTCCAAAATGGGGATCATTTGCGTTCCGGGATCATTTGCGGTCCAATATGGGGATCG
>OX421446.1:12762696-12770196 GCA_949126865.1 Montipora capitata
GCAACAACAAACAATAAACACAAAGAAAAGAACAACACATCATCAACAACAACAACGACAACAAACACAAAAATATAAGTAGACAATTATTATTATTATTATTATTATTATTATTATTATTATTATTATTAACTCCATTATTATTATTAGATAGTTAGCGGTACGTACTATACATTTGACCATTAAACAGAACATACATTATTTGATTGACAAGAGATCAGGTGGGCCTTATAAAGTTTCTCAAACTTGTTAAATGTTTTTGCTTTTTTTAGTGCCAAGGAGACAGTTTCCCACATGACAGAAGCAGAGTACTTAAAAGTAAATTTGCCTATGTTAGTTCTAACTTGTGGTCGGTAGAAATTAAGCTTAGAGGAATTTCTGGTGTTATAAGAGTGGACACGTGTTGTAGGTGTTAAAAAGTTATGGAAGATTGCTGGAACAGTTGATGGGTTGTTGTATAATTAAATGCCAGTGAGCAGATTTTGAATTTAAAAATATTTTCAAATTTTAAAACTTCAAGGATTTGGTAATATGGGAAAGAGGGCTCTTGTTTGTTTGCAAAAAAAATACTACAGATGCATTTATTTTGCTTAGTACAGATCTTATTTAAATTAGTCTGATAATTGCTGCCCCTGAACACATTGCGCCGTAATTAAGATAAGGTAAATAAGTGTATAATACAGTTGCCGTAACATCTTTAAATTCAAGTAGTTCCATAGTTTGTAGAGGATTCGAAGGTTTTTAGTCAGTTTGCCTTGTACATGTGCTATTTGAGTTTTCCAATTCAAATGGTCATCTAAATAAATGCCTAAATATTTGATACTAGTTTTGCATTCAATTTTTAAGATATTAATATTGTGTATAGTTGGCTTCTGTGGAGATGTTATTATCATAAAGTTTGTTTTCCTCGTGTTAATAGACAACTTATTGAGATTGCAATAGTTAAGCTTAGTTAATTACTTTCTGAAGTTCTGAGTTCATAACTGCCTCAAGATCTTTTGATGTTTTAGTAGCATAGAAGATATTTATAGTATCATCAGCAAAAAGTCGAAAGGAAAGCATGTCTGAAGAGTTAGCAAGATCATTTATGTACAGAAGAAATAATAGTGGTCCAAGGGTTGATTCCTGAGGAACTCCACAAACAATCTGGAGAAATTCAGATTCAACATTACCTAGTTTCACATATTGAGTTCTGTTAGTAAGATAACTTGTGAACCAATCTAGAGTTTTTCCACGTACTCCATATTTATGTAATTTCCTTAGCAGTATCTCATGGTTGACAGTATTGAAGGCTTTGGAAAAATCTAGAAAGACCCCGCATGTAATGAGATTGTTGTCAATTGTGGTTTTAAGGATGTCAGTTATTTCTAAAATAGCAAGCTCAGTAGAATGGTCTTTTCTAAATCCAAACTGGTATTTGAACAAGATAATTTATTGTATTTATCTATAAATAAGATAAGCTGATCATTGACAATTTTTTCTAGGATTTTACCAAATGGTGATAAAACTGCTATGAGTCTGTAATTTGCAGGATCTGTTGCATCCACAGATTTGAATATTGGAGTTACTTTTGAAACTTTAAGTACATTACGCACAATACCTTGTACGATTGACTGATTGTAAATATATGAGAAAGGTTTAGATAATTCATGCATGGCTTGCAAGTTTTATTAACTTGTTACGAATATCCAATGAAGCCTTTCTTTCATTTAGATTTGAGAATAACTGAGCCACATATTCTTCAGTGAGAGCCGATAAGTAAAAACTACTTGCGGGGCTATTACGTGTGTATTTGGTGGGGTCATCGTTGTTAGGGTTAATTGCACTAGCAAGGGTAGGGCCAATTAATTGTAGTGAAGTGCTGATTAAATTGGTTAGCAATATCGAGTTCATTAGCTAAGTATAGACCTTACTATTTCTTATGATCCTAGAAGAGTAGTTTGATTTAACTTTAGCTTTCCTTTCAATGATTGTACCAATAAGCTTCCATTTTTCTTTCAGGTTTTCTTTGTACAGCTGAAAATATTGGTTATCATATTTTAATTATCTTTGGCTTTAGCCTTCATTTTGTTAAGTAGATTAGAGTATTGTTTATACTCTTTTATCTTAATTCATTGAATTTTTGCTGAAAAAATGTGATTTATACATCTTTTGTTTCCTTTTAATTGATTTTAAAAGCCCCTGTGTTAACCAGGGTTTGTTAAGTTGTTTCATTTTAGAATTGGTTGCCTTTTTTTAAAGGGGCATGCTTACTGACAATATCTTTCACTTTGTTTATACATGCACAAGTTATCTCATGGAGATCAGTGGAGGTGGAGTATAAATCTGGCCAGTTGATTTGACTGATGTCAGCTAAGTATTGTTCTTTGCAGAAGTTACTATTGATCTCTATAGTATGTTATATACTTGTTTTTAGAAATGGGTGCATTACAGATGCAGAAAACATGCAAATGGTCAGATATGTCAGCTAGAGCAATACCAGAAGTAGTATTTTCAATGGGGAGCATTAGTATAAAATATGATCAATTAAGGTGGAAGAGTGATCTGTGAGTCTAGTGGGTTTAGTGATGAGTGGGAGAAAATTGTTAGAGTACAGCATATTAAGATAATCTTAAGTGTTAGCATGCTAATTGTAGTTCAGGAAATTTACATTTACATCTCCTATTATATAGACATGTTGTTTCCCATAACTTAAACTTTTAATTATATTTTTTAGTTGTGTGATTTAACCTGGCATATGAGCTGAAGGATGTCTATACATGCATCCTATAATAATATTCGGTTTGTTATTGTTAGCAATAATTTCCGCCCAACAGGATTCAACTAGAGGCATGGTAAACTTTATATCTGCCCTGGGTATGGCTTTTAAATTGTTAGATACATAAAGAGCTGCACCCCCAGCAGCTGTTTCAGAGTCAGTGTGAAAAAAATGGTACTGGGGTATATCAATGTTAATCATAGATTTGCTGTTCAGCTTTGTTTCTGAGATGGCTAATATGTCAGGTTTTTTTTTTCTAAAGAGTATAACCAATCTTCTAAGATAGGCAGATTTTTTGGTAGACTTCTAATTTTGCAGTAGAATGTACTAAAGCAAATCCTAGAGCTGTAAGATGAATTGAGTAACTTATTTAATTTAGAGCTTTCGTAGTATTCTGAGCATGGTGGCATAACCATGAAGTCAGAATCCCTTTCATCATGTTTGTCAGGATTAGGGAGCACATTCAAAAGATCAATATTATCAGCGAGTCTTTCGGACAGGCTGGGGGTGCAGGAACCAATTAAATTACAAAAGGAGCAACTACAGAATACAGGGCCACTTTTCAAGGTCTATCTCTCTCAAGTGGCTCGCCGGCTCGGCAGTGGCTTTAGTGCCTTAAGAACATGTCAGATATATAAGAGAGTGGCTCGGCGGCTCGCCGGCTCGGCAGTGGCTTTAGTGCCTTAAGAACATGTCAGATATATAAGTGAGTGGCTCGGCGGCTCGCCAGCTCGGCAGTGGCTTTAGTGCCTTAAGAACATGTCATACGACTCGTTAAGAAATTGAATCAGGCGTACTTTTTAGCGCCCTGTCTCAAGAAAAGTACGCTTGATCGCAGGTTACGTGTAGTGCATCAATAAAATTTTGATCATGTATTAGTTGACCCAAGGGGGAACTGGTCCCTAAAGAAGCGCAATCCTGGACACGAATTCATAAAATGATCAGGGAAAGTCTGTCAATAGTAAAATAAACAAAATGGCGACACGAGAATTCGCAATTCGCAAGGAAATCGTTGGTAGGTAAACAAAGCGAAAGGAACTTAATTTGGTCTTTGGAATCGAAATTTCGTCATTTTAATAGAGCGAAGACAACTGGCGAGCCGCCGAGCCGCTTGATCTTTCGACATTCAAAACGACTGGCGAGCCGCCGGGCCACTCGATCTTTTGACGTTCAAAACGACTGGCGAGCCGCCGAGCCAGCGCAACGTATATACGTAAAGACTACTGACTGGCGAGCCACCGAGCCACGCGGTCTTTAGACATTCAAGGCGACTGGCGAGCCACCGAGCCGGCTCAACAAATATACCTAGAAAATTGGCCCTGTATTCTGTAGTTATGCCTTATTAATTCTTGGTCTGATAGATTGAAGAATGGTAGTTGCGTCAAACCATTATTACGACAAGACATATTCTTGTACTGGAGCTAGAGGTTCAAAATTTAAATTACCATTGGTTTTAATTACAATTACTTATCTGTCCAGATACTTCTTGTCCTTTTGTGGGCTTACAAACTCCTCAAAGTCTTCCATAGTATCGAAGTGGAATGTTTGTGACGAATCCGTTTGTCGTAGATGGATAGTACAGCCTTGGATAAAACCCAAAGCTCAAAATTTTGCCAGTTAAGTGTTAAGCGCACCGGTGGCTCAGTTGGTTGAGCACCGGGCTGTCACGCGGGAGGTCGTGAGTTCAACTCCGGCCGGACCAACACTCAGGGTCTTTAAATAACTGAGGAGAAAGTGCTGCCTTTGTAATTACATCTGCAAATGGTTAGACTCTCTAGTCTTCTCGGATAAGGACGATAAGCCGGAGGTCCCGTCTCACAACCCTTCAATGTTCATAATCCTGTGGGACGTAAAAGAACCCACACACTTGTCGCAAAGAGTAGGGCATGTAGTTCCCGGTGTTGTGATCTGTCTTCTGTGATGTATCATGGTTGGGAGGGTGAATGCTCGGAGAAATTAGCTACACCAAGCTACTCTAAAAATCCGAGGGTCAATAAAGATATATGATATGAAGCGAACACGCTTTCGAAATCAGAAGAAAAAAAGGAAATGATTTTTTGATCATAGTACCACTTTAAGCTTCCTAAAAAGTCTTCTTCTGTAAGGAGTTAGGGATTCGTTAATATAAATCTTCGTTGGCCTATCAGCAATACTCTTACCGAGTTCAGCCGTCACTGATGGTAAACACGACGTGTCCTTCCCATGCAACTTTGATCTTTGCTTGTTAATTTCATTGCGTTTGTCACGCCTAACAAACTTTACAATTATTCGCTCTTTCACCTTCTTGGTAGCTGGAAGGCGATGAGCAGTCGAAATTTCTTGTTCATTTATGTCAATATCCAAAGCAGAGGACAGTTCAACAACGAGCCTGGTAGGATTGTCCAGAGGGATGACTGGAATTCCAGTAATTTCTAAGCAATCACGCCTCAAGTATTGTTGTGCTACATCGAGGGACGCCATGTTGTCGTACTGGTCGTTCTCAACATGTGAAAAGCTATCTTCTAGCTGGTTAACTTTATCGTTGAGCGTTTTAATAGCTTTTTTTGTGATCGCTAGTCCCGCGGTATAGGCATCAACTTTGCTCGAAACAAACGATTGCGACGTTTCGAGGCTGTTAAGTTTCTTGTCCAGGTCACGGATCTTGCTTTCGAATCGTTCTGTGACGATCTTCATCTGTTTGCCGATTTCGGTCGTCAGTTCGGTCAATAAATCCTTTTTAAAAAGTTGCCATCAGCTCATTAATCCAGAGCTCTTTAAAACGATATACTAAATCTGGCTGCTCCGTCGTTTTGGCCATTGCCAGATAGTTACGGATCAGCTCGGCTCAGCTCAGCTCCATGGCGAAACGAAGAACAGTGGGCAATCTCAATTGACCTGGACAAACTGCGAGCCAGCGATTTATGCGAGCCATGCGAATTTCGCATTTAAGTCTAGGCACCCATTTCAAATAGCTCTGATAAAGAGTTATTAAGTCTAAGCGCCCATTTTACAACAGTTAGCTTTCAATAACTGTGTGACTCACAAGTTGACTCGCATGGCTCGCCATGTTGGCTCGTATGACTCGCAGCCATGGCTCGCATGGCTCGCTGGTTCGCACTTTGTCATTACTCCAAACAACAAATTCAGTTTGAAGTGAGAAAATGAGTCACGCAGACTCTTAGGGAAGCAAAGATTGCAGATGATAGTTCGCAATTCTTTGTCATTTCGAAAATAAGTAACGAGAGCATTTTTATTTTTCCGAACTTGCCTCTAACGTTCGAGTCGAGCTCTTATTAATTATAGAGCGGTTTTCAATTGAGTGTCGAAAGTAATTAGCGAATTGCTTTGGTTTTGCATTTACCGCAAATGCTCGAATTAGCGCCCGGGGCGCTTATTTAATTTTCTAAGGCGAGAGGGGAGCGCTAATTCAGAGGGGGGCGCTTATTTGAAGGGGGGCGCTTATTTCGTTTATCAATTTCTCATGAGGATAATCAGGTGGTAGTTGAAGTCATTGGAAGCAGGAAACTTGAAAATGGCCTCGTAATTCCAGGAACTTTTGAGGCAGTAACAAGAAGCCGGCGATTGGGAGCAAAGTTTTACGAGGAACTTAATAAAGTGAAGCAGCTATGTGCTCACATGGATATTTCTACCAAGGAAATGAGAAGCAAACCCGTGCGCCTTTGAAAGGACATTACTGTCTATACTATCTGATTTAACAATGTCCCATTTCATTAAAAGAACCGTATAGACCGTATAGGTCTCGTACATGTATATCGTACCGAGTACCGAAACTCATTTTTTCTCGGGGGATGGGGGGGGGGGGGGGCGCTTATTACAAATTTTGAACCTTAGGAGGGGCGCTAATTCGAAGCGGGGCGCTTATTTGAAGCTGGGCGCTAATTCGAGCATTTACGGTACTTCAATCAGTGATTGGTTCAAAGTTCTCGCCCCATTTTTTCAACCAATCAGAAGTGAACCCAAAACCAATTGTGGGTTGCGCGTGCACATTTTCCCACACTTTGTGTCGGCTACGTGTAATTACTTATACTTTTGATTGGTTTACTGGATTGTCTTTGTCCTTTTTGATTGACCAAAGTAATTACTTTGGTTTTGGTTTTACGACGGTCGATTGAAACTCACTCTATTGTAACAATCGCAAACCGACACCGCACAAAACCACTCACAGCGGCAACGCTACATTGCACAAAGGGGTTAAGTTCGTACAGAAACCGTGGAGCTGTGTAGATGGGGAAGTAAAACATAAAAATAAGTTTATCGACGGAGTTAATATGGTAAATTGACCACCGTAAAGAAATTCGATACCACTCTGATAAACTGAAACTCAAAGTGAAAATGCCATTTTCCTTTTCAGTAACCAGACAGGAAAAAAAAAATACATAACAAGATTTTGCTTACCTCGTCAATGAAATCAGTATGCACTTCAGGACTGCCCATTGCCCTCATTAACTCCTCGAGTATTTTGCTCCGCTGACAAATTTGCTTCCTTTCAGTCGGCTGTCGTCCGCTGTTCGAAGATGCTGGTATGTAGTTATTGTGTCTGTAGTCTCTGTCAGTAACAGTTCTCTTTCTTTTCACAACAGGCAAGTCTATTTCGTCCTGAAGAATAAAGGGCATTTTACAATCAACCTTGTATGTAAGCATATAATAAATAATAAATCGCATGAATTTGTTTGTGCATTTTGTGGTTTATGGTCATTTGTGGTGGCTTGAAAGTTCTCACATTGCACTCGGCGAATTTTTAG
>OX421446.1:12775196-12777696 GCA_949126865.1 Montipora capitata
CAATAGTGCAGCCTGAGAGGGACGAAGCCAAGAACATGCAGATTAATCCACCAGCTCTGCATTGCTTTAAGTGCAACACCCGAGGTCATAAAGCTGTCAACTGCCCAACCCTAACAAGAAAGTGTTTCCTATGTGGCAAGCAGGGACATGAAGCTAGAAACTGTCGATCAGGTGGACGCAGATCAGGATAACAAAGTAAGGATGGTAACCCTGTGCAGCGTGGTCAAGTGAGTGCAAGTTGTCTAGTTCAGCCACCTGAGGATAAACCTACTGATGAAGAAGTTAAGGCCCGTATTAAAGATGATAAGCTGCTGTTAGCCTGTGGTAAGAAGATTCCATTGTTGAGTAGTGCTTGTGTTGAACCGTTGACTGGAGTGAGAAGTAAAATGCCTGTCGTGAAAGGAAGAGTTGGAGAGAAGCCTGTTGATGTCCTGAGAGATACTGGTTGTAGTGGAATTGTAGTAAAGAGGGACCTTGTGTCCGAGGATCAGTTTACTGGCGAATTTAATGTTATGCTGCTCATTGACAATACGACAAGAAAAGTTCCCATCGCAAAGATTGATGTTGATACACCTTATCTCAAGGGCCAAGTGGAAGCGCAGTGTCTTCCCGATGCTATTTATGATTTAATTATTGGTAATGTACCAGGCGCAAGAGCCGCTGACGACCCAGACCCAAGCTGGCAAGTTCCTGTACAAAAAGCTTGCGTTGTAACCACGAGAAGTCAAGCTAAGAAAGCTGGAGAACATATTCCGTTGAAGGTACCGGGTACCAAAGGAAGTCCTGTAGTTGATAGAGAAAAGCTCAAGCAAATGCAGCGTGATGACGAGAGCCTTCAGAAAATTTGGGAGAAAGATGACGTAGTTGTGAGAGGCCAGGCTGAGACTTCATTTGAAGTGAAAGGTGCAGTTCTGTACCGCGTCTACAAGCACCCTTATGTGAACGGAGGTAAACCCCTGAAGCAGGTTATGGTTCCTGTGCAGCTGAGAAGTCGAATAATGGAACTAGCTCACGGATCGATCATGGGAGGTCACATGGGAATAAAGAAAACGACTGATAGGATTTAAAGCGCTTTCTATTGGCCAGGCATTCAAGGGGACGTGACTCGTTATTGCAAGTCCTGCGATGTATGTCAGAAGACAGTTAACAAGGGTTCCGTTCCGAAGGTTCCCCTAGAGAAGATGCCATTAATTGACAAGCCGTTTAAGAGAGTAGCAATCGACCTGGTTGGACCTATTGTTCCCCCGAGTGAGGACGGTCATAGATATATATTGACATTGGTCGACTTTGCAACTTGTTATCCTGAAGCTGTCCCGCCGAAGAACATTGATACTGAGACTGTGGCAGAAGCGTTGGTGGATATCTTTAGTCGTTTGGGAGTGCCTGAAGAGATCTTGAGTGACCTTGGTACGCAGTTCGTCTATGAGTGTATGAAGGAAGTGACGCGGCTTTTGAGCATTAAACAGCTCACCACGACCCCTTATCATCCTATGTGTAATGGCCTGACGGAAAAGTTTAATGGAACAATGAAGAGCATGTTAAAGAGATTGTGCAGCGAACAGCCAAGACAGTGGCATCGCTACATTAACCCGTTGCTGTTTGCATATCGTGAAGTTCCTCAGGAGTCTACTGGTTTTTCGCCGTTTGAGTTGCTGTATGGAAGAGCTGTCAGAGGACCGATGTTTATTCTCAAAGAGCTTTGGACGAAAGAGCTGGAGGAGCCTGAAGTAAAGAACAGGTATCAGTATGTGTTCGAGCTACGCGAGAAGCTTGAAGATACCCTCAAGCTGGCGCACATCGAGCTTCAGAAAGCCCAGAACAAAGGCAAGCATTATTACGACCGAAAGACTAAAGTCAGGAAGTTTGTACCTGGAGATAAAGCGTTAGTGCTGCTACCGACCGACCACAACAAGCTCCTAATGCAGTGGAAAGGTCCATTTGAGGTTAGTGCTGTAGTAGGTCTCAATGATTATAGAGTGAGAGTCAAAGGAAAAGAGAGAGTTTACCATGCTAATCTACTGAAGAAGTATTTTGAGCGAGAGGATCCTGTTTCCGTTGGAGCAGTTGCTGTTGAAACGAACGCTAACGTTTGTAAGAACGAACATGTTGAGAGTGAAGTAGAAGAAGTTGACCTTGTGGATAGTATTGATTTTCTGGAGATTGGTGGTTATGTCGCGAAAGAGTCAGTCAATGATGTGGCCATAGGAGATAACCTTTCTCATGAGCAAAGAGTAGAGTTCATGGATCTTGCAAATGGGTTTCAAAGCTTGTTCACAGAAGCCCCAGGCACAACAAGTTTGGCTCAGCATCATATCAAGCTTACATCTGACCAACCAGTTAGATCAAGACCATACCCAGTACCGTATAGCTTAAGAGAATCGCTGAAGAACGATATTACAGACATGATGAAGATGGGAGTCATAAGAGAATCAAGTTCGCCCTATGCTTTGCCTGTTGTAGTTGTTAAGAAAAAAGACAACTCAAATCGTGTGTGCGTGGA
>OX421446.1:12782696-12800196 GCA_949126865.1 Montipora capitata
ACTAGAGTACTTTTTTATATCGATCATCGCTATGTTAATGTCATGTTTATTGTTTGCAATGTCATACACTACATAATAAGGATATAATCAGGATATAAACTATCAATAACAAAGGATTAGTGAGGTGCCTTCGATTCCTGTTTTGTCATCGACTAGGTATTGGAAAGTAGCTGCATATTTTGGGGAGAATTATTTTGTACCGCTTTCTAGTGATTGTTCAGTAATAAAGGTATCGCGCTATATGTATTTATGCAATATCAAGTCTCACGAGAACAAAAGACAATATTGGTCTATTGCCTGTTGCTCTCGTCAGACTTGAATGTTCTTTATTGCATAGGCTAAAATAAAATTTACAACACCGACGACTGAAATGGCCCTTTCCTGCAGTCAAAATTACATATCCTCACAGAGATGACCTTTTGGAGCTCTGATCAGTTTCTCAATTTATTTCGTGTAATAAAATCCCTTGTGTCCGCACGACCATCGATTGCTACTCCATGCACTTTTCAATTTCCAGGTTTCCCTCGTTGCCACTTAATGCAAGTAGGAGCCTTCCTCACGCAAGCTTGTTTGTTAGGGTAAACCATAGTTAATAGAATGGTTATGAAACCCGACAAATTTCTTTGTTGTAGGTTTTTGTTCTCTTTTTTGGCCTTGACCATGCACAAAACACAATAGTTGTTTACTCCGTACTGAGAAAGTAACCAATAGAAAAGTGTTGTTTATTTACGTAATTCATGAATAGTGTATAAGCGCAAAACAAAAGATTGTGCGCGGTCGTGGACTTTCCAACCTAAATCTTAGCATCTTTGTTTGCTCCATTGATGTTTGCCGAGCTTCCAAACCAGTCCCCTGTATTAACTATGGGTAAACAGACTGCGATTACCGCTACCCATTAAAAGCTAAACAAGCTTACATCGACCCATCCCGCGTAAACGCCTCCAGGCGTCTTGTTTCTTTAGTTTTTGGCTGAGGCCATTACCGATACAGCCCCACATAGCGCTGCAATAATCAGTATGTGGTAGAATCAGTGACTCATAAATCGTCCCTAGGGTACTTTGGGGACATATCGGTTTTAGCCTCCTATATGGGCAGCAAGTACTTCAGCAACTTTACCGACCAGTTTAGAGATGTGAGCCTGCCACGAGAGTGTTTCATCCACCTGAATGCCTAGGCATTTGCACGCATTGACTCTTTCAATTGAACGCCCATGCAGCTGTGATGTTCAGTTGGGAGCAGAGCGATTTATGTCTTGTCCATGTAAACAGACACTTGGTCTTGGGGACATTAAGTAAAGACTTAGACAGTCACAGCCAAGCCATTGTTTTAGATTATATATATGACAAATGATTTTATTAAACATCAAAATCATAATTACAAAGACAAAATGTAACCACAAGGTGAAAAATTATTACTGGGTTGCCGTATACGGCAATCCCAGTTGGAAAATGGGTAGAATTTCTCCGTTTTATTTTTTTCCGTGTCGGTAACAGTCTTGCCTGTCACTCCCCCGGTAAGTGGTGTCTTTGTGCATAGAGCCTTCTGCCCGTATTTTCTTAGGATCGAGAGGGTAGTGGAAATGCGTAGATTTCTCTGGTGGACACAGTAGAATCATTAACTTAACCTGTAATGGCGTCGAAAGTCATGTAATGCGAATGGCGTTTTAGTGGATCTTTGAACAAAATGTACTCTTATGAAGCTCAAAAATGGCAAATCAATTGGATACTGAACAAGACAGGCGACAACATCGACAACAATCTGTCGCCCGTCGAGCCGTCTTTTACCAAGTGTGCATGTAGAACATTGAAGATTCGCAGTGCAGCGATAATAGTGAATTCAAAGACTAGACAAGGTGGATTGAATGGAATTTCAAGCGTTAAAATAGCTGAAAAGGTAAGATTATTGTCGAAGCGATGCCGCAATTGCGTGTCTTCACCACATGTTCCTTTGATCTCACATTATTGTGTTTTCCGTCAAAATATTCGCTTGTTTTCGCTTTCGCTCGAACATATCTACCTTTATTATATGTCCAGTGAATAGTTTTATCCTCTGGGATAAATTTTCCGTCGAAGAATCGGTTATTTGGGCGGTCAGTGTAAAACGCAGACTGCAGACTGCAGACCGGGGGTAAAATGCAGACTGAGGGTAAAATAAATATTAATAATAAAAAAACGAGTCATAAGGATAAAATAAAGATTGTTTGAAAGACAATCCTGTTTTACATCTGTCAACAACTCACATTATTATGACTGCAGGTCGCTGCACCTTTTGGGGATGCGATCGTACTCGTTGAAATCATCTGTGCTTTGTTTTTGCGCTTCCAGATGCATTGCAATGTTCCAAATTATTTGTCACACCGGTACATCGAGGGAAATCGATCGAAAAACCAACAATTATTACTTCGAATACCTGAATAATCTCGGTTGTCTTTTTTCGGTGCAACGAAATGCACAAAGAATTTCATGTATTCCGAGCAATTAGGACGCGGGGATTTCATTGGTTAAGCTATGCGTGATAACCCCTAGGGAGAGGTTATAATTGAAAATTACATCTTCCAGATGCAAAACAAACGAGCTTGTGAACTAAAGGATAAACATAACGTACACGAAAGCGAATGAAAGGATCCTAATAAGAAATTTGTACACCTCAGTCATACTGGCTTAAGCCGACTGAATTGAAACGTTAAATGGTTGCAAAATCCACGTTATCTCTGTCTTTGTTAATTGGTACTGTAGCCATGCGTGTCAAAATAAATTGAGTTATTGGGTAATTACTCGATTACTTTGTTCAGTGCAGCAAAATGGACAGTTGAATTACGGGGTGGTGACTTCTTTGCCTAAAAGCAACTCACTTAACGAAACTGTCCTTTTTCCAACAACAACAAGGATTCAAACAGCTTCAATTCTTACAGAGTTCGATAAAAATCCGGATTTAAAACATGCCGTGGGGCAACCAAAGCGATGGGAGCTGTGTTGGGGTTTCAGTGTGAAAGTGCAAACGGCTACTAACACTCTTATAACTCTTTTTTCATTATTATTTTATTAACCCGCAGTCTGCAGTCTGCATTTTACCCTCAGTCTGCATTTTATCCCTGGTCTGCAGTCTGCAATCTGCGTTTTACACTGACCGGTTATTTGGGTGGTTTTTGGCAACAGAGGTTAATTATTCGTAATGCGATCGCTTCCGTTGCCGTTAGCAATGGGTCGCAAATTTGACACTTTTACCGCATTATCACATTACGCATTGAACCACGTTATCTATTATAGGTGGGTTCATACTAGCGGACTAAGGATACCTTAAGTACACTTGAGCCCTACTTCAGATATTAGGTGGGTTCATACTAGCGGACTAAGCATACCTTAAGTACACTTGAGCCCTACTTCAGATGTGAACGGCTTTAATTTCAGCTCAAGTAGCCTACTTTGTGGCCATGGTAATGCATTGCCTTCAAAGAAGCCGAAGTACACTCTCAAGTCTAGTTCAGACCATCCTTACGAGCTTACTTATCTACTATCAAAACACATTCCGGAAACGGACGTCAATCAAGCATGAAATTCGGGAAATTCAGAGCACACAAACACGCGAGCACGCAAAATTTGCTTCTACTTCGACGAAAAACGACTGTGAATGAATCCGTATAGATCTTACCAGGGGATGGATGAGGACAACTTTTTAGACAAAGACCTTATGTAAGTCTCCATGCTGTGTTTGATTGACAACACGATTACCTTGAAAGCATACTTTGAACTCTAATATGAACGCTCGTCACGGTAAGTAAACATGGACGATCTTAAGTGTACTTGAGCTAGGGTATACTTAAGGTGTACTTACTCCTCTGGTATGAACCCACCTATTATTCCTAAAAATCTAAAATTATTCGTGCCTTATCAGTTTTCGGTCGAATTTATGTCCAAGAAAGCAGATAAATTGCAGAAAATATTAGTTTTGCATCCAAAAATTCGTAATCAACGCTAAAATGACCAAATTTTGCCTAGAAAACATATTTTACTGTTATTTTTCTTAAATTTTTTCGTTCAACTTTCGCTTTTATAAAATGTTTCAGTTGTCTGTAAATAAGTTATATGCTGTTGGAAAGCTTATTTTCTTAGATTTAAAATGATGTATTTTTTCCCCCTAACTTTAAATATTTTTTGAGAAAAAAAAAAACATTTTTTGGCGATGGCTGATTTACCGCGGTTTTCTCGCGGTTGGGAAAGTAGGAAAAAGAGTTAAGGGGTCACCCAGAAGTCATACCAGCAGAGGCCCTTTGGCTCACTGGTCCTCACACGTTCGTACGACGAAACAGATCCTTTTCTGAGGTTAAAAGCCTGGCTACTGGCCTAATAACTTCTTACTAACCGAGCGCGAGGGCCGTACTGCCAGGAAATATTGGCCCGAGGTCGTGGCAGTACGGACCGAGCGCAGCAAGGTCCGTACAAAAACGACCCAGGGCCAATATTCCCCAGTACGGCTCGAGCTAGCTCGGTTAGTAAGTAGTTTATTACATGGTTTTTGAATTACCTTATGCTTTGTTTTTGCAAGCCCGTAATCGGCCCGTGGGCCAGTCACAATTTGCCTGGAACGCTGCACGTACCACAGGCAACCCAGTGTACCCTCACGGAGGGTCTAGTTTACAACATAATATACCTAACCCTTAATTTATTTTCCTTGCAAATCTTTGTCACCTGTTTAAAATATATAGAAAAATTTGCTTCCTGACTATTCAATTTCAAGTCACGCACCCATTTTTGAGGTCTCTTACACCTTCTCTGAAAAGCGCAGTTGATAGGAGAATTGATTCATTTATTTGTTTGTTTGCCCTCTATACAACTATAAGACAGTAAGCTCCATTCGAAAAACTCGCTAAATGCGACTTCTGTCACGAAAATTCGGGATAGAAGTGATCAAAGTCTGATATGTCAATCAAAGAAACTGTACAAGCAAGAGAAAAAAGAAGCAGATGTCTTTATGCAGCTAGTTACAAAATGCTGTGGTCTAATGCAAGTATTCCCCATAGCAACCAACCAAAGAGCGGCTAAAGTTTTGGCCCAGGGAAAAAATACTTATAACACCTTGTTTGTAAAGCTTCCAAAAAGTGCAGTTTTGTTGTGTTTCTGTGATTCTGTCGTTGTGTGGCTGGCTTCGAGAGACGTTTTCGGGTTCTTTTCCCGTGCTAAAACGACCGCATGTTTTTCTCTCAGTTGAGTATCCTTGACTTCTTAAGTAATTCGTTTGTTTTGTTCCCCTCATGGAGTTGGTTTATTCTCCGTCCGTTCTTTTTGATTAAAAAATTCAAATTTGTTGTTCTTTACAATCGAAGAAAGCTTATGTTTTGGGCATTGTTTTCGTTTGAATTAAGTTATTTGCATTTCATGTCTTCCTTTTCATTCAAACCTATCATTCAAATAAATTAAACATCTGCAATTTCAACATTATTAGCATTTCATTTTAAGAGCAAAAGGAAGGCCTGTTCTGGCAATAGTTGTAGGCGCCTCTGGCTTCCGTGGTAAAAGAATTGGCTCTGCGAGTCAGCAAACTGCTGTAAGTTTGTTCATTTTTCATTCGCTTTGTTTGTAACTGTATTTTTTTTTTTACGATGTTCGTTTTTAGCCGTGAAAGGAAATAACAGATTCAATTTAAAATCACCTCTTTAAAGTGCTGGGTTAAATTTCTTGCGACAATTTCACTTTTTTAGCGCATCTTTCGACGGCACTTTCGTGTAACCGTGAGGTCGATTCTTTAGTCATCATTGTGTTTTGAAACGAATGTTTAAGTGGTCTTCAACCACAAGCTTTAGTTCTCACCAGTAGATGTAGTGTTGTGTAGTACAAGTTCCATCTGTTTCAGTCATGTATTTTGTAAATCCAGTACTTGAGAGTTTTCTTTTCTCTTCTCATCATCATCATCATCGTCATCATCCTTCGGCACTGGCCGGGATATTTTGCACAACAGTTTTCCACAGTATTCGGTCCAACATAGCATTACTCAGATCCACTGGGGCAATGCCCGTGTCCCTCGGGCCGACTTTGGATCGGGATGTTTTTCTTCCACAGGAGGAGCGATGAAATAGTTTCATCCTTTGCCCTCAGGCTGTGTCCGTGAACAGGAGACGCCTGCGCCTGAGTGTGTCTGAAACCGGTGGTAGTTTCCCGTAAATTGTTTCCTTTGTAGGGTGCTCTTCTCAGTTCGTTGCGATTCTTCAGCATGTTTATTTGTTCAATGATATTACGATTTCTTTTGCATAGGCAATTTTTTTTCCGTTACTATCATTGTTCCTCGACTGTACGCTTTTCGATTTT
Source organism: Montipora capitata (assembly GCA_949126865.1). NCBI lineage: Eukaryota > Metazoa > Cnidaria > Anthozoa > Scleractinia > Acroporidae > Montipora > Montipora capitata. The sequence continues at coordinate 12,788,996 of OX421446.1, forward strand.
GCCGGCCGGTCAAAAATGAACACATGCGAAGCGGATGATTACAATGTCAACCTGAGATCCATGATGTGAACAAATTATTTTATTTTTCATGATGATGTTTTCAAATACTCCGTGTTACAGTGATTATCTTCTCTAGACGCATAGTTTATCCTGATAAATTGAAGATACCTTTATGTTCCTCCGCATTTAAAGGCTTTTAGTGTCCATATTTCCTTTTTCACGCGTGTTCTTCCGCTCGAAGACTTTTGAAAGAATACGCAATATTCAATTAATGTTCAGCGAAATTATTATGGGCTGTTTGTACCGTTGCGGTTCCTTTGTGAAAGTTGTCCCGTTTATTGTATTTTTTAAAAGCAAGCAATTAGAGTAGTAAGTTTCAGTGTGTTTTCCCTCTTTCTTTCAGTGTTTTTTTTTCCGGCAGTCATCGTGCGCGCATTTTCTTAATTTCCCCTTTAGTACAAATGATCAATTGTAAAAATGGCTTTGACATCATCCATCACGTTTCTCTGCCTTGACGACTTTTCTCGTCCCGTTTTAGTTTTGCATGACGCCCGAATTTTGCCCGCCTTTATTTCATTTCGAGACGAGGCTTTGAGTACACGTTATCCAACTCGAGGCTTTTTCTATCCAGCAAATACAAGCTCCCGTATCGCTCAGGGGTGTAAATTTTGGATTTTGGTCTCACTTAGGGTGTTCTGGGGAAAACACCATTATATGTAGGCCATATGTAGCCGTGAAGGTCTCGTTTAGGGTTTCACGCGAAGAAATGTAAATATATCTTTTAAATATGGTCTCTTTTTGGGATCAAAGAATCGTGGGCGAAGCCCAGATTGGTCTCCTTTTGGGGTTTAATTCAAAATTTCCGACCAGCATCCCGACCCCTTCATATGCGAAATCCCCCCTCTTATTCTTCGACTGTAACGCTGAGAATATTCTTAAAGTTCCGCTTAGGGGGGAAGGGGCGAAAACGCTGCGTTAGTGGTCAACTAAGGTAGAAAATGATGCAGTTTTTTTAATAATAATAATAATAATAATAATAATAATAATAATAATAATAATAATAATAATAATAATGATAATAATAATAATAATAATAATAATAATAATAGTGAAATTGTTGCATTAATAGCCAATCAAATGCGAGCCATGCCGCGATTTTTCCGTGATACTCGTGAGTTACTTCTGCTTAACTAACTCGAATTTTTTCATGTATATTATTAGTAATTATATAATAACCAAATCAATGCTCTGATTGGTCAATCAGCTATGTTTTATTGTGCCAGTAAACTCCTGGAAAAATCGCGCGTCTTCTGAATTATTATATAAAAGCAATAGACCACAGGTTTCTATGGTTTATAGGCATGATAAACCACTTGGGATGTTGGAAGAACACTCGAAGAATTCGTAAGAATTCTTCTCGTGTACCAACATCCCGCGTGGCTTATCAGCCTATAAACCATAGAAACTTGTGGTCTATCGCTTAAGTAATAACATGACTTTTCTCGTGCAATTTGGAAGAAATAAGCACTATATTTTCAAAGACCACAAATTGCACTCGGTCTACGGGCCCGCGCAGTTTTGTGGGCCTTTGAAAGAATTTACTCGTTTCTTATTTATTCCAAATTGCACTCGAAATCATGTGATTGCCTATACTAATTATCTGGTTATGTAAAGCAACAATATTATTACAAAGAAAGAAGTAGGTAAACTACTCAGTCGTAGTGTTCATGTGGACATGAGGTTATAATAACTGTGCATGTAATATCCCACCCCCTCCCTTCCATTTGTTGTATTTGTGTTCATGGAGTTCAGTCGTTTTTTAAAGCGAGACTTGCTGGATTTGCACTCGGACTCGCTTTGAAACCGAGGCTGATCTGAGGTCAGAGATGGCTTAGAGGGCGTTTTCACTCACGTGACCAGCAGCCATATTGGATTACTGAAACAAAGGAAAATATTTGCGTAAAAATAGAGTTCAATTCCTGGAGGATTAGTTTGGTACACCATCATGGCTGCCTTTCCTTTGTTTTGTAACACCAACATGGCCGCCGTGACGTCATGTGGAAACGCTCTATTTAGAGCCCATAACAGACAGACTTCTAATTACGATAGCCATGTAAACGGTATCGGGATTAACAGGGTCCTGAATACTGCGTTTCTGTTTCTCAGCCCCATGAGTTGTTAATGAATTTACAAGTAACTTACAAGCTGCATCGTTGGTGTAGTGTGTTTTCACTCACGTGATCAGTAACCTTGTTTTTGCACCAAAACAAAAGAAAAGGTTCGTGATAATTGAGTTCAATTCCCGAAGGATTAGTTGGGTACACCAACGCGGCCGCCGTTCCATTATTTAGGAGCACCAACATGGCTGCCGTGATGTCACCTGAAAACACTCAAAACAGTTCAAGTAAACCCATATATAGAGTGTTTTCACACACGTGATCAGTAACCTTGTTTTTCCACTGAAACAAAAGAAGGCGTTTCGCATGATAGCCAGGTGATCTGGTGACGTAACTCGGAATACTGGGAAGAAAATTTTAACGCCGTATGCCACAACCGCGTGGGGCCTTATTTTCGAAATCAACATGGCAGAAGCGAGGTTAGATCTTGTCGGGTCTACTTGAGTGTTCATTCAGTAACAGGAAATGTGGTAGACACGGAATGATCTGTTGAGTTTTAGCGATGGAAATACTGCAGGGAGTTTGGAAACAACACCTAAGGCCGCGCGCGGTTGTGGGATACGGCGTTAAATTTCTTCTTCCCAGTCCTCCAAATTACATCACCAGATCACCTGGAGTAGAGCTCAATTCCCAGAGGATAATTTGGGTACACCAACATGGCTGCCGTGACGTCACGTGAAAACACTCTATAGAGCACAAACCATTGTTGACTAATGTTATCTATATTTTGGAGGTGTATTATTCTTATACGGTGATTAAGGCTAACATGACGTTCCCGCCGAATTATTTTTACGGGGCTTTGTTATTTATCATCTGCATTGCCAACAGCTATCTTTTACCAGACACAAGCAAAAAGACCAAACAAAAAACCCACGTTGTCAAAAAGAACCTCAATCCAGTTTGGGACTTCTCCTACTCGTACGCCAATCAAACAGTTGAAGAGCTTAGAAACCGTGTCCTAGAACTGACGGTGTGGGACTTTGACCGAGGCTCCAGCAACGACTTTCTCGGAGGCCTGCGGCTGGGTCTGGGCAACAAATCGGAGCCTTGGGACGATTCACAGGGACTGGAGGTGCAGGCGTGGCAAATGATGCTGGATAGACCCAACCAGTGGCACGAATACACGCTGAACTTGCGTTCGAGTATGAATAGTCAAAGAGACTGATGACTACAGAAAAGTAGATGAGGGCCATCATGATTCTTCTCTTTGGAAAACAATGTTATGGGATGCCGCTTTCATTCATGAGGTGACTATCAATGGCGCCACGGTCGAAAATTACATGGTTACATGGTTTTTGAATTACCTTATGCTTTGTTTTTGCAAGCCCGTAATCGGCCCGTGGGCCAGTCACAATTTGCCTGGAACGCTGCACGTACCACAGGCAACCCAGTGTACCCTCACGGAGGGTCTAGTTTACAACATAATATACCTAACCCTTAATTTATTTTCCTTGCAAATCTTTGTCACCTGTTTAAAATATATAGAAAAATTTGCTTCCTGACTATTCAATTTCAAGTCACGCACCCATTTTTGAGGTCTCTTACGTTCTAGATCTACTTTGTCCATAAAGGACCAGTAATAATCTTTACTCTTCATTTTCAGTACCAGTAGGTTAGCGTTAACATTGGTTACCATTAGGTTAACGTTGAACGTAGATGAAAGTTGACAAGAAAAGTGATCTGGAGGGAAGAAAAAAAAAAGATGGCTGAATAGTCTCGTTTTGCTTTTTCCAAGTTGCCCTTAATTCCATACTTTTGGACAAATTCACGGCAGGTCTTGTATTTGAAAAACACCCTTGTGGAACAACGTTTTATAAAAGAAAGTCTTACGATCAATAAGGATTTCCCTATTATTGAATGGGATCAAATATTGCCTAAACTAGTTTCGTGGGCGGATTTTAATTCTGAAAAAATTGAAGCATTAGTTTATAAAAATGTGGCATATCAGACTGCTCAAAAAACTTGACATAATTGCATCTTAACAGAAAATTTAGTCCATCATATCTGGGAAAGAAATGATTAGGTACTACCTTCCAGGTTTCATTCCAGTTCTCCTTCTTTGATAAAAACTGTGAAATCCACGCTAGTCTTATAATCAATACTTCAGCATGCGGAACACGCAATCCTCCCTTATCTTAAATGAATAAAGGGAGTAGTTTCTAAAGAAACTGTGGTACTGCGTCGGTGGGGAGGTAGTACATGTAAATTGACCACCGCACAGGGATTCCAAAAGCTGACGTCTCGAGCGTTAGCCCTTCGTCAGAGCGAATCGAGGAATTATGGGTTACGTGTAGTTTTTATAGTAGAGTAGGAGCTACGCTATTGGTGGTAACATGGCAACTTGAAAAATAGGAATATATTAGTTAAATGAAAAGCGTTCGTTAATGCCGTGAGGATTAAGAGTGCCGATTTGGAAGATGAATTTTTGTTCTAGATTCTTGCGGCTTTCCGTCGTACCTAGATGTAGGGAAAGGCCGCAGATAATCGAGGTACATTGTTTGGCGCTTTATTTAATCCTTCCTTTTTTTCTAAAGGAACTAGAAAATGTCGCGAAGCATTGGTAGATAAAATAGAGCCAATAGGGACATCCATGCAAAGTTGACATCAAGTAGACTAACTGCGAGGTTTTTTTTTACTATTTTGTTTCTCGTCATACGATATGAAAATAACTAATGCTCACGAACAGGCTGTTTAGGCCACATAAACCCAAAAGGTTGTTCCTCTCTCACTACTACACCAGGGGCCAAGCCACAAAGCTATGGTATACAAAAATTCACTCGCAAACCAGAAACATTCGTAAAAGAATCTAGAACTTCGATCGCTTTTCCTGCAGATCTGCAAATGTTACATACTAGCAAAGCCTGATCGTCAACAAACTAACTTATCTTAACTTCAGAATTAAAAATTTGAATTCCTTGTATTTATTGGTCTTGTTGTATCTTACATTCTGAGATTTCAACTCCCAATATGAAAAGATAGGGTAACAAGGGGCAACCCTGTCTAACCCCCCTTGACAATTGACATTAATTTGTAAAAAATCCATTATTAAGAACAGCACTCTCAGGATTGGTGTAAAAGATGGAAACCCAACACCTAAAGCTAATCTTATGGTCAATACTTATAGAATCAAATGACTTTTTTAAACCAATAAACAGAATGGCATTTGTCAAGCCATCGTCAATGTTAAGACACGAATTGTCTGTCATGTCAATAAGAGCCGTAAAAGTGGAGTGCATGGGTCCAAGAGTGAATTAGATAAGAGTGTTGATCTATCACTTTGCAGACTTGCCCCAGCACAGTCACAAATAGATTTTTTTTTAGATACACTTTGCGCGAGAAACAAACAAAGGCCGCCAATTTTAACCAATCAGAAGAAGCCATGTCACGCGTGACTGCTTCTCCCATGTTTTTTTCAGGGGCATGAAAACTGATTTTCGCGGGAACGGGTATTCTAAAAATAGACTCATTTATGACTGTGCTGGGGAGCCCACCCATGCCCTAACAACACTCTTACCTAATTCATGGGTCTAAAGCCAGGCTGATATTTCAAAAGTAGCTTATTCTCTGACTCATTAAAAATGGCTTTTTCAAAAAGTTTGTTTAGCTATTACAGAATGGAGAGGCCTGTAATTTGCTGGGTCAACCTTTAAAAATTGGAGTTACTCTGGCACTCTTCCAGTCTTTGGGAATGATACCAGTGAAAATATGTGTCAGGGAAGACGCAACAGCTTGTAAATGATAACTTGGCAGGTTGGAAAATCGTCGAGACCATCAGCCTTGCCCACAAAGATATAGTTCATATGTTTGCGCCGCCGTTGAACCTGCTATACTTTCCTCGTTGTCAGTTTCCTCGGTGTTATGGCAGTACTGAGGCTTTCCAGTCAATACCAAGGTTTGTCTTAAAGCGTCCATCAGCCGATCAATATCATGACTGTGAGCTACCTGGTGAAGACGTGTTTTAATCAGGCGTTAATACGTTACTCGTAACGTTTCCTCGTACTGCTCTGCTCAACCCTTCTCGACAACGCAAGAACTCAGCTTGGTCGTCATCGCGGACGTCGAATTCCAGGCACGCGGGGAATTGTGAACACAGACAAGCTCAGTTTACGAAGAACTCTTCTGCGCAATCTCGTTGCCAGGGCTTTTCGCTGCCGAGCCCTGGGAACAAGGTTGCTCTTGACAACATGATCTCTTCTCAAAATTAACGATTATCGTTAATTCTTAATTTGCTTTCAATTTACTATTATCGCTAATTTAGGACACTGTGTCCCAGGACTTATGGTAGCAGAATAAATAAGGAAAAAAAATCATCTCCTTGAATTGGATTCGAACCTGGAGCTTCTACTCCATAGGAACCGCTTCTTTCCGCTTCACCACTGAAGATCAATACCCCGCGTTTTCAAAAAAACGTTTTTAACTCTGCCATAGAATATCGCTGCTAAAACAATATTAGGCCTAGGCTAGATTGATAATTTAAGCCTAAGCTTGGATTTAAAATGTTTAGCTTTATCGTGAAGTTTGGAAAGCGAGCTTTGCAGTGTGTAATATTGTTTGTTGTCGTTTGGTAGCACAGCATTATCAAATAGTGTTTAAATTATTGTTCCTGAGCGGGTAGCGGTGCGGTGGTCAAGTGGTTAGGTGACCGGTTAATGATGAACATTCCCAGGTTCGAGTCCTACTTCCATACACTTGGGTTGCCCCTTAAAAAAAAATATTAAAAAAATAAATATATAAAAAAATAAATTCAATAACTAAATATAAAAAAAATAAAATATATTTCCCATAATCCATATCAAGCTATCAGTCTTCTAAATTAACGATAACAGTAAATTAAGAGCAAATTAAGAATTAACGATAATCGTTAGTTCAAGGTAGAGAATGGGTTCCCTTTGAAAACGTTCGTGGCCTATGCGGCTCGTTCTCAGCTTCTCTCTTCCTTAGAAATGCTCGTTACAGGGCTTTTCTGGGCAAGGATCTCATGGATATACACACCAACCATAACTCAAAAAAAATAATAACCATTCTAAATCAGGTTCTAGACATAAATATTGCTATTATAGCAATAAGATAAACGAAAAGCTCGTTTGGTCTTTGCCCCTGCAAGGAGGAATTGCAGTTCGCGCGTAAGTAAAGTAGAGTGATATAGTATTAACATTCTTGTTCCTTCGTGTTCACCGAGGTCACTCATTTCAAGCCAGTAACACCATAAAGAGCAATATAGAGGAAAATAATTGATAACAGTTGACACGTTTTCGGGAAAGGTGTCTTAATTAAATAACTCTTCGCAGCAAGTAACCAATGAAACAAATTCAAAGAGGCCTTCGTTTTGGCAACCAATGAAGCTCTGTAACGGGTTGCTCGAAGCATAGTTCGCCCTAACTAGAATTAAATAATGTCAAGTCAGACAACCTGGAGATTTTGAACTAGTTGAGGTTACAGGTCTAGGGCCGGCGCATGCGCTATTTGAAATTAACGAAAGACACTCTTGCACCACAGGGCTGTTAATTATGAATTTGAAACACAGTCCACAAAGTTGACCAAACACTTCAGTATCTCTAGTTTTCCTTCAACACGAACAAATCTTTCGCCATTTACTATTAAAGATTTCCCTGATGGAGAACAATTCAATGAGTCTGTAGAGCAATTTTTCCTTGCCTTGGCCTGTGGCGGGGCCACATTTGCTAAATCCGCTCCATTCTTGGGATCAGAGCGAGTCTTGAGCTCTCTCAAGCAAAATAGTAGCTCCTATACGCTGGCGAAGCACATCTTGTTCTCTGATTTTTAATACTGCATCAGGCTTAACCTCTAGTACCTATAGTATAGCTAGTAAAATTTACTTTTGAAATCACTGCTAAAAACACCTTTAGGAACAATTCGTGGACTAACTAAAACACAAGGGTGTTCGCCATGGATTTGAAATAGACCCAACCCAACCTAACTTTCCAGTAACTCTGATTTTCCTTCGACACGTTTAAATCTTCGCCTTTACTAAAGATTCCCGTGGAGGAGAACAACTGAATGAGTGTCCAAGCCAGTTCCAAGCAAGTCCAAGCAAACAGTAGTATAATCTAACGCACCTAATAAAATACATTTAAAAATTACTTACTATGATTAGGTAAGAGAAATACAGTTTTCGGGTAAGGCAATGGAGAAAATAAGTAATTCAGGACAAAAAGAGGTAACAAACCTCGTATACTGATTGGTCAATGATCAAAGAAAGTCACAGATAGCCAATCAAAAATGCAAACCGTGGACGTCGCAATTTTCATGGGATATGATATGCGTCCGCTTGTTTGCTTCTGCTTACGGTAGCTCATTTTGTAAGTGATGAAATTAATTGTACGATTGCATAATTTCATACTTTTCATTGGTAGATTTCAGCGGGATAAAATACATTTTAGCCCGAAAAATGCTCCACATGGAACCATGACTAGAAGCGAACAACTTCATTGTATTTGTGGAACGACGTTTTACAAACTGGGTTTTTTTAATTGATTTTCCCGCGAAACCAGACCTTTCCAGCTGCTAATCACAAGTCTTGGATGAGAAATTAGTACCCATAGGAGAGACTCCATGGGGTTGAGAATGGTCACTATTATGAAGAAATTGCCTAAAAATAGCTTAATCTGTGAAAATGCCGTTATATAGACCTTGTGTTCCTGGTCATGGGCTCCTGGTTGCAATGGCAACAAAAGAGCCATCTAAAAACACCCTGTATTTTGTCTTTAAACCCTTTTATCTTAAAAAACGAACTCGGTGACCCCCATTTTTTATTCCAGGGAATTGATTTTCGGGCTAAAAAAAGGCTATGTGCCGGGCTAAAAAAAGTTCTTAGGAGTGGATTCATAGCCACCTTCATAGTAGGAAAATTTTATGGTGGCTCTGAATCCGCTCCCCTGAGACTTTTTTCTACCTTTCCAGAGAGTTTTATCTTAGCCTGCTAATCACTTTTCTGATGACTTTTTCCATGACATTGCCCTTACGGTGAAACAGCGTTGTAGAGTTAATCATTCAAGTACGGCCATTCCTTCAGAATTGTTGAAACTGGTGTGAGCCACTTTTACAAATAACGACAATAGATGTCTTCTCGAAATGTTCTAATGAATATTATTAATAAGTAATCACTTTATTTTTCTTGTGCAATTTGGAATAAATAAGTACGACAAAAAAATTTACTCGTTCTTATTTATTCCAAATTGCACTCGAAATCATGTGATTACCTATACAAATTTTGTAATACCATACGAAGAGGCACTCGTTTCGTAATCATGCTTCGAGAAACTCGACCCTGGTTGGATTATTAATTTCAATAGGTGACTGAACGTCATACTAAAACGAGTTATCGCTTTTTAGTCCAAAATGTCACCCGTCTTCTCGCCCAAACCCGAAGGGAACGGGTTGGCAGGCGATGGTGTTAAATAAAATGAGGATGAAGAACAATGGAGGATGGAAATCACGCATGGGCCGGCCGTTTCCCTTTTAAGCACTTTTGCGCTTAGTGTTATAATACTTTGGTGAATCGTTCCAAAAACGACACGAATATTATTGACACATCCTTCGACTTTCACTCTCGAAAACAAAAACTTCGTTTTTCCATAATTTAACAGCTTCCGCAGACCCGGTAATAGCATTTTCATTTTCTATCAGCCGGATCATGAGATTTCCTTTTTGTTGTTTTCTCTGAATCAAATCGGAAATGCTCTTAAATTTTGTCATATATCCGATATTGCCTTAAGGGTTGACGATAGTGTAAATAAAAACCCTGAGAAAGGTAATGTAAAATCAAACGTTTTGTGTCTTCTTGAGACGTACCGACTGACAGATATTCATTTCTGGCCGTCACCGGGTTATTAAAAATTACCCATTATTTGATTCTAGCTGTTTGAATCACACGTGTGAGATGCGATCACAACAGGACTTAATTAAAAAAAATTAAAGATAACGACTTCCTTCCTAAAAGTACTATTACATCAATTCTAGGCTAGGATCGCTGAGAGACACGAGGAAACAAAGTATAACTGCTAATAGCATTTGTTTTATTTAACCAATCTAAAACCATGGCAGCAATGTAATGAAAAGAGACGACGCAAGTGTTTTAAATACAAACGAAGGCTTCATCAGTTAGTAAGTCAGCGGTGGCATATGATGTTTGAATCCGTTCTGCTTAGTTGTCAAATAGTAGGTGATACCTGTTCATGTCTAAAACGTTTTTTTTTTTTTTTTCATACTCGTATCAAATTGATTGTTGTCGATAAGTTCCTTTCGATTTCTGCCTTAGTCAGTTATTTACCAGCTTATAGCGCCTTCTTTTTTTTTGCAGATGTTTACCACATCTTTCATCATGTTAAGCTTAATAACAGCAACAACAAAATCAAGTACGCAAGGCGTTTTCTTTAAAGTCAGTGAAAATCGACTGCCTCCGACAGCTGCGAATGTTATGTGGAATGGACACGCCAGCTCGGTGTTAGCCTGTTCGCAAATTTGTGCAAGACGAGGTGAATGCAGAAGCGCTAGTTACAGAAAAGAGCAAAACACGTGTTCTCTTTTTAGTGTGGTGCAATTAAGTTATGCTGTGGCGGCTTTGAAACAAGACAAATCGTCAGTTTTTTTGGAAAAGGTAGGCATCAGTAAAATAGTATAAAACGCTTGCAGTACTTCTAAGCCCTTAAAAGTTAATGTTTTCTTCGATATATGGCCTCTTCACTTGCTATCGCTTTTCCTGCGTGATCGCTAACAAATTCAGAGGTTTCCTCATGATCAAAAAATGAGATATATGAATTTGGCAAAAAAAATCGCACTTTGCGACGGGAAAGAATGCGTCTGGTTTTGTGGAAAACAGATATCCAAAGTGTGTTTTTATTCCAATACGGTATTAGTATTAGAACACAACAACTAGATACAAAACAATTATAATCTTGCCCTGTCAACCGAAGCTGCTAGAAAATGTTTGCGAGTAGTAAGTAGGAAGTACTTTCCTCAGAGCCCTTCGCACGATGACTGCAACGAGTTTTGTTTTTTTTCTCT
>OX421446.1:12802696-12805196 GCA_949126865.1 Montipora capitata
ACTCACGCAGTTTTGGCTGCCCCATTGATTTGTTCAAGAGTTGAAATGCAGTTTGTCATCGTCTTTTTACAAAGCGCCACCTTCATCATCTCCCGATGCTGTAATCATCAGTTATTCCATACGGCTATTATCAATAGACGCCACGGCACACTTTTTGTTTTAAAGGAGCTCTAATCGGTTACAAGCTTTTTAGCTTTGATTGGACGTCCTTGCCCTTCTGTTTCTTTCTTTTGTTTCCTTTTTATTTGTGTATTCTTGGTATAGTGGGGAAAAAATAATTGAATAAAAATATAAAATAAACCAACAGTCATGGCTATTTCCCGAGGACGCGACTAAAATTATGCGCTTTGTTTATTTATTTCTATTTTATTTTGATTTAATATATTTTTATGCGCTTACGTATAGGAACCACTCAATCGTCTGCAGTCTCCTCGTGCCAGGCCTTACGATCTTCACCTGTTGCGTCCGGTATTTATTGGATTGACCTTGACGGTGGTTCCCAAGACAATGCGTTCAAGGCTTACTGTGACATGGAAACGGATGGTGGAGGCTGGACTCTAGTGTGGAGTTACAAGTTCACGAACTACGATCGTTTCACGATTGCATCGAACGCAATCAACCCAAGACCGAACTGGTCAATAACGTCGGCAGTTAATGTTCCCAACTCGACAACCCCGCCGCTCAGCGAAACAGACTACAACGCCTTGAACTTCTCTCACTGGAAACAACTTGGCAAGGAGGTCCTGATCAAGAGCAACATTAACAACTGGTTGGTGTGTCATCCGGGAACTGGAAGTTTGGTTGATTGGCAGGATGGGAATGTCAGCTGTCAGATCATTAAACACGTGACAGATACGTGCAAAGGAACACAAGCGCCCTCTCAATTTACCCGATCGCAAGGCTATGGACCCATCTTCCACACCACAGGCACTGGTCCTTTCTCAACCACCTATTACTACTTTGATGGCAACACAGAGAATCACTGGCCCACACATGACCCTTGCGGAACAAATGGTCCTAATCAACTGAAAAATGTAAATCATCCGCATGGTAATATTTATGTTCGAAAATAACATTTTGTTTTTCCTCGATTACTAACCAATTTCAAGTTACTAAAATTAGACTTGGAACATTAAACAGGATTTTGAGGCTCTCGGGAATAAGAGATTTGCATTAGTAACTTTCTGGGATCTCAAGATATCTTTCTTGACGACTGAATTTGCACATATATACGAAATTGGGGTATTATTAATGAGTCGAATTTACTGAATTCCTTGGTTAAGCATTGTTTCCTGTTTCTCTTGGGACATACAATGTTCCCAAGAGAAAACAAAAACAATGCATATTCAAAGTTTGGGTGGACAAACAAAGAGTATAATGGTATTTTCCGCTTCGGCCAATTGATACAGACCTCACTGCTTTATCATGTAAATCGTGTTGTAATTCTAACTAGCCTACATTAGCATTAGAAAAACACAAAGGTTTGTATTAACGCAAGGGTCACCGGCAGCCTCGATTCCATTCTTAGGCCAGGTAACCTATTGTAGCTACGACTGTAAAAAGGTCTATTGAAAGTAAAACTAGACCCTCCCTGAGGGTACACTGGGTTGCCTGTGGTACGTGCACCGTTCCAGACAATTTTTTCAAGTTGGGGGGTCATTAAGACCATTTAATGGGTCACCCAGAAGTCATACCAGCAGAGGCCCTTTGGCTCACAGGTTCGTACGACGAAAAAAACCTGTCCTTGCGTAATATGTAGCTCTAACAGTGCACGATATTGTTTTGGTATTGTCTACAATTGTAGTGCCATGGTAGAAGCCTTAGGTAAATAGCCTGAGAAGACATGTGGTTACTAGCAAAGTACTGAATCCAGAAAGATTGAAGAAAATAAATGGGAAGTGAGAAACATTGGCTTCTGGGCTGACATGTTGATAAACTTCTTTTCACCACAAGTTTAAGCGTGCCCTCTGAGCATCTGACAGCTTTGTAATACTAAAGTTTACTAAAGTTAAGCCCTCTCCGGCGGGATTAGTGTCTGGATGGGTGACCAAAAACATATACGCCTTCGTAAAACAGAAGCATTGGACCGAAAATACTATTAACGCTAACAAATGCGAACTTAGCAAGGTACAGATTTTGTTAGCTTGCTTTATGCAAAAATAAAGATTGATGCAAAAGTAAATAAATATTGATACACAGTTTTCAGAAAGAGCAGAAGGAAGTTTCCAGGACGGTCGCTCGAGAATAACATATTTACGACATGAAAACAACATTAATTTTGAACCGTGAATATAGAAATCAATATAAACAGTTACGATCAGCGACAAACATTTTGGGAGATTTTTGCTACGTTCAATTTTGTTATTGTACGTTTTGGCTGCACAAATAAATCGCAAAATCGAAAGTGACATCGCCGGAATTCAGCGGGCATGTTTACTTGCCAAACAGTGAAGCATCTGTGTCAAATGATGGCAAGATACCGGGTTTTCGTAAGTTTCTT
>OX421446.1:12812696-12815196 GCA_949126865.1 Montipora capitata
CAATCATCACGTCAAATGTTTGTGTAACAGCCAGGAAAAGATACAAGATACATTCTTAAATTAAAGAGGTTTTGATTTCATGTGACTCGTTTTCAGACCTTTACTTGTGGGATTCAGTCAAAGGGAAGCTACCCGGCTCTACTCTCCTAATCAAATCAGGCTACCGCGTAGATTCAGTTGGAAATACTGGCTTACAAACTTCCCATGTTTTTTAGTTTCAAAATTCCTTGGGAGCCTCCATTTTAATATTTTTGACGCAACATGGAAGCCTCCACTTTGCGAAAGACAATTTAGTGTCGCTTGACAGAGGCAACCGTAACACGTCATCAAATACAAAATGGCGGCGCTCTAGAAGGTTCTGGACCAAAATACTGTTTGATAAGATCTTTTCCGCTCAAATTAGTTTTTTCTCCTCACAGAAAAAAATATTCATTTATGACGGAGCATTTCTCACAATTAGGCACTCTTTATTTTCAAGAGTGGAGGTTCCCTTTAAACACATTCTCCCCTATGCTCAGACATCTTTGTGCGACAGCTGGAATTTCAACGTTGTGCGCATAATTACCATTACTGCCTATGGAAGACGTAATGTCGGGTAGAAAGGAAAGAAAATATCCACCAATACGATAAGGGAAAAAAACCCACGAAGCTAGCCTCATGCACATACGCCTTGTATCAGTGAGTATCAGTATCAAAGAAAAACAAAATCATAAACCATAAAATAAGGCGCTTACAAGATCATAGGGGTTTTTTTTTAGCACAGCAAAAAACTTTGATTAATACTAAATCCTTCTTTAAATCTAAGAGCCTAATACCTGCGCAATTTTTAGGACGTTGACAAGAAGCTTACAGTGTTATCGAAAAGACAAACGGAAGGTTTTCCAAACGCACGATGCCAACTCGGCTTCTGAAAGAAAAACCTTGCCAGAAATTTTAGCAGGAATTTCTGATCTTTCTGTGAACCTCACATGCAAATTAGCAGTCACAAGAACGCCAGCCGACGACGTGTCCGGGAACACAGCTGCGTAAAATAACCAACTCTAAAGTGATCTTGCATCAGACGAACACTGGGCTCTTGATTGGGCAAGAACACGAAGGCGGAGTTGCTGGAAGCTCGGTTAGCGCTGGCAATAAACCATTTTAGAGTTCTGGGCCGGGTTGTTCAAAAGCCGATTAAATCTAATCCCAGATTTAAAATTAACCAAGGAGTTTATTTCTCTGCTCCCAAATGCTGTTCAACGCTGATATTCGGCAAGACTTTACATTAGAGGAAGTCAATCTTGAAAAACAAAATTAAGCAAAAGGAACTTTCACCAAAAAGTGGAAAACGTGAAACAAAAGTTTACGCTAATCCAGGATTAAGTTAATCGGCTTTCGAACAACCGGGCCCTGGGCTGTTACCAGGTCTTTGAATAAATGTGCGGCTGGAATTGACCTTGCTTTTATACCAACCTCACAGTTATTGTTATGTAAATAGAAACTCGTTAGCATTGAAACAACATGATTTACATAAGAAAAGTAATGAGGTTTGTTTCAAAGGCCTAGTAACTGAGCATACATGTAGAACTGTAGAATGGTCTGCTGGTGAAGTAATATCAAAGCCTATAGGTTGTCATGTTTAGAGTCAACCAAGCTTCGAACAACTCGGCCCTGAGCAATTTTATTACTACGCTATTTTGAAATTTGTCCTGGTCATTTTAGCGAAGACGATATTCATTGTTTGGCGCTACAAAAAATATAGTAAACCAACAATGACTGTGAGAAACTCTTTTCGAACTCGTAAAGGGTAACAAGTGAATTAATTCATTATTCATCAAAGAAACCACCTTTTGTAAAAATTAATGGCACGGCAAAGTTCTAACAAAGTAATATTGATGGTCCCTCTGTCAGTTCTTTGTATTGGTGAATATTCAACTTTCATTCTGGCAATCTTGAATCTGGATCTTTCACACTTTATTCCCAAGATGTAGGATTCAGAACTACTGAACCATGTTGTTTGCAGCAGGCTAGGGAGGGCGCTTAACCAGTTAAATACAATCGTAACAATAAAGAGAGCATTGATCTTAATTCATGCAACGTGGCCCTGATCAAAAACTGATATTTCTGTCCAATACAATTCTGTCCTTTTCCTCGCTTAACAGGCACGACTTACATGTAAAAACAACTTCAACATGACACGGTAATTGTAATGGATTTATACACCGCGCATATCACATACAGTCTCATAGCAGTTTACAATTCTCTGAGAGATACAGTGTAGACCACAGACACCAGTGTCACCCCCCCCCCCCCCCACCCTCAACTCTTCACAAACAGTGTGTGGATTCTTTAACTTCCCACAGTGTCGATTATCAGGGAAGACTGTGAGAAAGGGCCTACGGTATATAGAATTTATCTAAGAAGACTTGAAAGCTAACCACTAGCAGATGAAATTACCAAGGCAGCACTTCTCCTCTGTAAGTTAATTTTAAGTCCCTGAGTGTTGGGCTGATTGGGGTTT
>OX421446.1:12820196-12840196 GCA_949126865.1 Montipora capitata
CAGTTTGGCTAACCTATTTGTTTTGAAAGAGCGAAGGAAAAAACAAGTTGCAAATTTGCAACTTCTCCAGATATTTTAGTTGCAAAGGGAAAGTATCCAGTTGCAAATGCGACTGTATTGGTCACAATTTCGAGCCCTGAGATACTACTACGTGCATTGTGGATGGAAATAAAATTAATACTGGTCAACAATGTACATGCAAGACTGCTTTCTTGAGCCCCCTGCTTTCCCTACCTTCCAGACCAATGCACAACCTTCTCCCAACTCTGTAATAGATGGAAGCTTTTAAACTGTCATCACATGATAATTATTCAGACAATTTTTAAGACATCTGTCTTGCTTTGATTTGGCCTTAGGTTACCATTAATTTTACAGCCGTACAGTTCCCACCAGAGAATCACATACCTTTTGACATTGCCCAAAATTACACTTAAGGAAGTCCACTCCAAAATTAAACCAGGTGTCCCTCCAGGAATGGATCCAGTTGCTCCTCAAACCAAGCTTTCATTTACAAAATTCTACTATTTTTAATTATTGGAAGTTCTTTAGTTTTCTCACTTTCTTCCTTGAAGATAGAGTGCAAAACTTTCAAGGAAATCGTTTTGCACCTCATGCTCATGCAATATCAAAACTCAGCTTGTACATGTACCTATAAAATTAATTATATGTATGTAGACCTTCCTTTGGTCAACAGCAATTGGCCCAATCTGGAGGTTGTAGCTTAGGCAGGAGGCAAACCAATGACAATGATAATTAGCCGGGAGAAGTGTCTCACTTGGCTTGCTTTGTTCTGCGGGTTCCATACCGCGAATCAATAGCTTGTCTGAATTTTGCTCTAGACTGCATGAGTCCTCTAGTTTGAATACCATTGTAACCTCCTAGTAATTTGCCACATTTATTCCAAAGATTTTGCCTGTTTTTAACCTCGGGAATCATAAATTGGAGCTGTTTTTGGAGTTTGTTGTTTTGAAGACGGGTAACATGGCCTTGACCCCACAGTTTTGTGATAAGACCTTCATAGAATCTCCAATTTAACAAATCATAAACATCTTTCTTTCACAATAAATCCTAAACAAGAAACATCCTGTAGCTGCATTAGTAATTTGAAATAAAAGTACAAAAATGTACCTTCTTCGCCCATGCTTGAAAACCCCCTTGTAGATGTTCCTTTGGCAGAAGGTTCTTGACAAGCTCACCAGTAAACTGCCCTGGTTTGACATTGGATTGACACCAGTTCTGCATTTTCATTTGAATCTCCTGCAGTGTAAGTAGTGCCTCTATGTCATTTGGTTGAGCCTGAAGCTTTCTCTGGGCCTCCATTCTTTTTGCCACAAGCTCACTAATGTCAAACTTCTAAACAAGAAGTCAAAGAGAGGAAGAAAGTCTCAATAATTAAAATGGAGGTGAATAGCAGCAAACATTTACTCAGCCATAAAGCAGGAACAAGGTAAATTTCAACCCCTTTGATCGACTCTAAGGTGAATAATAAAATTATTGTGTTAGAGTGGTGCAAGTGATTATGAAAAGGATCAGTTTGTATCCTATGAACTCTATAAACAAACCAAATTATTGTTTTTTTGATGTTGATTCTCTTGAAATACATTTTAACTACAATATCCCTTTCACTCACCTCAGTGGGAGGTGGAGCAAATACTTCCTGTTTTGGCTGTGTCTGAATTGTAGAACCCTGTACATCAGCCACAACTGCTGCTCCATCATCAACAGATTCTTTTTCCCGGTGCTTGCTTCCACAAGAGACTGGAAACTGCACTGGTAGGGGTTTGCTTGGATCAAATGTAGGAAGACTGGGTTTGTTCATACTGACCTGCAATTGGGTGTAATAATCATTTAATAGTACCAACATTCCATCAATATCATTAATAGATAAAAGTGCATAAACATTTAATCAACTGGTTGAGATAATTAAGGCAACATTCATAGACTGAATGCATAAATGCTGGCCAAAAAAATATTCTTTTGTTTATATGCTGATTAGACTCACTAGCCTTGTTTGCATGGACAAAATACAAAAGAAATGTTGCTTGAGAGCAAGGCTAACTAGTGAGTCTAAATAGCACATAAACAAAAGAATACAATTTTGGCCACCATTTATGCAGTTGGCTTATTGGGCTTACAATGGATATACAGTACTGACATAAGAAATTGAAAAAATCTTCTGAAAATCGGATACAGGGGTCAGGCTTAAGAAGGCTCGAACCAGTTTCAACGCTTCCAAGTGATGCTCTTCTTAGAAGGATTGACACCATGACGTTGTATCATGTATTGGTAATATTGTGGTACCAAATGAAACACGAATTATTGCTGAACAAGATGAAGTTGTTATTGTGACGTAATATGTCACCATGGCAATGGGCAAGCCCTGTAAAAACACCCTTTATTTTGGATTTAGTTGCTCATATCTCCAAAAGGAACTCAGTGACCACAATTTTTAATTTCTGAAATGTAACCAGAAGGCCATGATAAAACTTTCTGCAAAGTTTTAAAAAATTCTGTTTGGTGGATTCAGAGCCACCTTAATTTCGCGATTTTTTTAAGGTAGCTCTGAATCATCTGGACAGAATTTTTTTAAACTTTGCTGAAAGTTTTATCATGGCCTTTTAATCACTTTTCAGCAATAAAAAGGGGGGTCACAGAGTTCGTTTTTGAAATATGAGCAACTAAATCCAAAATATAGGGTGTTTTTGCTTGGCTTTCCTGTTGCCAAGGTAACTTATTACATCACGATAATGATCACATCTTGTTTGGAAATAATCGGTGTTTCATATGGTACCATAACATTGCTGTTACGTGATGCAGTGTTGTAGCATTATTCGATCTAACCACAGAGTCTTCTAAGAGTTGAAACCCTTTCGAGCCTCCTTAATGCATTTAACTCTGTCTAACGCTAGATGATTTTAATCATCAATGGGAGGCAGAGTGATCCAGTGGTTAGGGCATTGGGTTTGCCCACAGTTGACGCAATGAGGTTCCAGTCCCATTCTAACCTGTGGTTTGGATTTGTTTCTGGTTGTCCCGGATTCAACTCTATCACGCTTTGTAAATGGACAACTGGTTGCCTCCTGCCAGTTGGGGTTCTTAATCATGTTTCTGTTAAGTTCGAATTGTTTCTTTAAAACTATTAAAAGTGGAGTGCATGTGAACTAGCTTAATAGCAAAGTGCACTTTCACTATAAACAAAAGCAATTACATTATAATTTTTACATTTGCAATGGGGGCAGTTCAGGATTCAATGGGTTAATAGACTTCAAAAAAGCACCACTTAAATAGTAGTTAACACCCAACAATGTACATGTGTATAGCATAGTGATTCAACTTTGTCATCAGGAGCATTTCAGGCATTTATTAATATCAAAATAACAATAAATTATAGCTTTCCCCAATCAGCCCAGTCAAAATGTGCCGGCAGCAGGCTATTTGGCCGCCTACGACACAATATCTGCCGCTTACTTTGAATTCACATTTGCCAGACTTGTATTCAGGATGAGGTTGTTTTGAGGTTTTGTTCATCACTGTAAACTATAAAGTACAAATTATACTAACAAAGTATTATCATTTCTATTACTATGTTGTCCCTTTAATCACTACGTTTCGACTGCATACTGCAAGCCTTCATCGTTTCTCAGGCTATAAGGTCTCTTAAAAACTTGCAGTTCAACTTGTAACTAAAAAATACACCATGTAAACCCGAGCCGCACAAGCCGCACACAATCGTTTCTATAAGATCGTCTTGAACATTGCGTACTAATGGCGTGGGAAAGCGAGCCGAGCGGATGGTCAGCGGCCACGGATGTTGCAAGTACAAACAAGATGGCGTCCAAACGATCTCGTCATGTTGGCGCAGGGACTCCGCAAATTTCCAACATTTTTCGAACAGTATCAGGTGTTTGGCCTCAGAAACCCATAGCTTTGCATTGAAATAATATATTGCTCAAATGATTTGAAGATCTGAAGCCTTCGGTTTAATTGACTCTATAATATATTACGAGTCAACTTTCAGCAAGTGAGTTTCTCACTTTCACAGTTGAGAAGTACTTGATTGTACAAAAGTTATCCTTTTTTCCAATAATGCTTCTGGCAGAGTGTAACTTTAATTTGAAAATCGAAAGGCTTGTGTGACTCTTCATTACTGTTATCTTAATGCTATCTAATAGGGGCTCAGTTCACCCTAAAATGCACCAGATGCAACCATTTGAAGCCAATAGTTTTAAAATTTCCTGGGAGAGCATGCCCCCGGACCCGCCTAGCGTGCAAGGGGCTCCTGCCCTTGCAGCAGAGTCCGAAGGCCCCTCTTGCCTATTACTATAGCCAGCTTGCCTACTACTTGAAAACATTTTGACTGGGCTTCCAAATGAACAAGACATACACTGCAAAATCTGCCAGTACAGTGTCTTTACAACAGTACATTTATTGGAACACTCATAAGTATGATCAATTAATAAGGTAGTGGTTAAAAAAACAGAAAAGAGTCCAAATGTAGTGGTGCAATTCAACTTTTCGTAAAGACCCGAGATACATGTATGTACTTACAGGAAATATAACTGGTGGTATAGTGATGTCTGGCTTTTCTTTCACCAAAAATGGATGATGAGCTACTGGATGAGATTCTCCTAAAGTTTTGTCATCTTCTTCACTTTTAACGATAGTGTTATCTCCTTCTCTCTCCTCCTGTAGTTTCTTGCAAAAAGCAGTCAGCTCTGCAATAGTCTTTCCTCCAGCTCTCTGAGCCACTTTCATCTGTTGTGATGAAAGATCAGCTGCAACTGGTTTGTCAGTATCACTAGATACCTTGTTTGCTAACGCTGTGGTAACACTAAGAACAGTAGGTTGGGAAGTTCTATTACCCTGTCCATTTTTCTCTTTCGATTTTGACTTGGACCGGGAACGACTTTTTGTCTTACTCCGTTTTCTCTCTCTAGAAGAGGACTTCCTTCTTCTCCCTCTCGAGTATGAGCGAGATCTTGACTTAGATCTTTGTCTTCTACCCCACGATATAGATCGAGAACGTGACCTTCTCCCCTTAGATCTTGAGCGAGACCTCCTACCACCTCTTGGTCTTCTCGTAATGCTTCTTTTTCTTGAACGTGACCTTCGAGACCGCGAATTTGACCTTTGTCTAAAGCGGTCACCACTTCTCTTCCAGCGATGAGGTGAAAACCTTCCAGAATTCCTAGAAACAGGAGACCTTCTTCTTGATCTAGAATATGATCTTTTCCATCTTGGTGATCTAGACCTTGACTTACTATCTGAATGAGAACGTGATCTGGATTTTGAAACATGTCTTTTGTGATTTCGTCCCCTGGAACATGACCTTGACTTAGATCTTTTCTTAGATGATTTAATTCTTGAATGTGACCTTGATCTGGATTTTCTACGATGAAATGATTCTTTAGAACTAGATCTTGACTTGGATTTTCTCTTCTTTCCTCGGCCTCTGGAGTGAGACCTTGACCGTCTCTTTCTTGTCCTTCTGGGTGACTTGTCATCTGGTGATGTTGTTCTACTTCGCGAGCGAGAAGTACTTTTCTTTTTCTTTGAGTTAGGTGCATTCTCCTCTGACCCGGATTTATCCTTGGAGCACGAACCACTTCTCTTCTCAGAATCAACTCTCTCTTTTGACAGAGATCTATTCTTTTCTCTATCTAAATCAATTCTGCTCCCACCAAACAATTTTCCACATGAGGCTTTATTTCTTCCATCACTCACGGTCCCTAAACTAGCATCCAAATTACTTTCCGTGTCTCTTGCAGCCTCCTGCTTTTCAACCGTAGTAATTTTAAGGTCAACAACCTCCTGGAAATTGGAGTCATATGTTCCTTTTGCTTCTGTTTGGGACGCTGTCTTATCAACCTCCTGTCCTGTCTTTTCAACCTGTCTGTTTTCTTCATCATTGTTTTTCTCGTTTTTGACTTCCACATCATGAGTATTCTCCTTTTCTAAGATAAAATCATCGTGTTTACTTTCTTCTGGTGATTTGGAACTTGACTTCGGTGATTCAGAGCGTTTCTTAGATAGCTTCGAAGAGTTTTCTCTTTCACTTGACTGAGATCTCGGCCTCGACTCTGATGCTGACCTTGATCGTGACCTAGACTTGTGTTTTCGTCGTTTGTGCTTCTTTTTGTCGCGGGATTTTGATTTGGACGAATGTTTCTTGTGCTTGTGTTTCCTGGAGCGTTTCTCCTTCGACACTTCACCATTGTTTTTCTCTGAATTTGATATGGAATAAGCGTCTTCGGTCTTAAAACTCTCCTCCTTCATATAGACTGATTTTAAAACATTCGCAAGTTCATCGGAAACAAAACTCATTTTCACATGGTTCCGTTTTAGCAGCGGGAGCAAATGGAAATGTCGGGCGACTGCCGGCATGGAGCATGATTCCTAGGTGTACGTCCGCTGACCACGAAAAAGGACAACTTAAATCATCTTACACGAAGTATTTTACTCATTGTACTCCGGTAAATGTCTTTGTCGCTTAGCTTGTAGTGTTAGTACTTAGTTTCACAGGTTTAATTTATATTCCATAGCCTTATAATGGCCTCCAGGGATGGTCCCCGTGCAGCTGGAACAGATGGATCAGACTTTGCACACAGACAGCGTATAGCTTCACATTACAAAGACAGCGTGCAATGGAAGGCTAAATTAAAGGCCTGCCTTTCCTTCCATGTATTTCTTATCTTGTGTGTCGGGGCTTGGATTGCTGCGGCCTTCAGTGGGTGAGTAAAAAAAAAAACCCACTCGCAGTCTTTGTAATTTCACTCCCCGATCCCGTTAATTACAATAATTGTAATCCCTAAATGCCAGTTACTACCGATGACGTCATTGTTCCCCTGAGGGGGAGGAGGAGGGTTTTTTCCCCTTGAACACATTCTCCGGAGAGGCCGATATTGGTAGATGTTTTGAATATTTGGTGGAAAAATACAAATAATGCATTTGTAAGTATTGTTTTCACTTTTTGTGCCTTCTATATTGAGCAACGAACCCATTTTAGTGTTTTAAAGGATTACAAGTTTGATGCTCGGTATCCCAGAATCTCTTCTTTAAATATCCTGTATCCAGTAATTTTTTCCCCCAATAGCGATGTTTCTCGTGACGTCATCTATTGTTATTAATTTGCCAACCATAACCTAATTGACTGTTGAAACAATGACTTCTTTCGTTCCGTAGTTGGCAAATTTGAATATCAAAAGAAATGTGACATCAATGTTTGTAAACAAGAAATATCGCTATTACACCATATCCCTATAACAATTTATCTAAATATCCCATATTGCGATAATCCCTGATAGAGCCTCTCAAATGTTTTGAGCTCATACCACAAAGGTTAAAGTGGTTGCTTTCCATCATGACTATAAAGATTAACTAGGTTAAAATAAGCAGGTGATGTAGCAGCTCTCATAACCTAAAATGGTGTTGGCTCGCTGCCCTAGCCAAAAACAAAAGACTAAACAATTAGATTGAAACAATCGCAATATTATTTTGTTTTTTATTACTACCTGAAAATAAAGAATACTCAGTTACCTGTACTTTGAATGAGAGTGAGGCCGGAGTTAACCCTCCTTAGTAAAAGCCTTGCCTTGTTTCTCGTGTAAATGGGAACTCATTATCAGAACAGGATTACCTGGTATTTCCATGAGTTCGAAAAGCTGTAAGGTATTACTGAATCATACCAGGTCACCTCCACTGGCAAGATTACTGTACACACAAAGAATATTTAGAAAGTTTAGAGGCAGCAGCTAAGTAAAATACTTCCTTATCCATGTGTGATCTCAGAAATATTGCCAAGCAATTAACTTGTCTTTCAAGTTTAACTTTTGTCGCAACAGAAGTTTGAGGGAGGTAGTCGGAGAAGTAACCCAGTGAAAGACCAAATTTAAGCCCTGACCACAATAAACCAGTTTTACTCATCTTACCTTACAGTATGTGATTCAGAACAGGGCTAGATTATAGCTATTATATACCTGGCTGGTTATAACTGAGTCAGTAGTTGATTATTTTTTAGGGCAGCTGGCTACAAAATTCTGCAGTGTCAATGATGCTTTATTGTTGACTTTTCTTCTTGACAATTATTGTGTACAGATTGGTTAAGACAAAGCCACAGCCCTGGGAATTGGCCTGGTTATTGAGTATCGTTCCTGCAGTTGTAGGACTTGCAAGCATTACAAAGAATAATGTAAAACAGATATATGTTTGTGCAGGTGGAATTTTGTTAGTGGGAGTTGGGCCTTTAGTATTTGGTGCCTGTTTGATGATACAAGAGATTGTTTTCAGTGCCAAGAGAGAAAAAGCCTCTCCAACAGAGGCCTGGCAAAGTGCTCCTATGAAAATGGCAGCTGTAGCTTTTCTTATCCAGTTTCATGGCATCAGCTTATACTACATGAACAAGTTGACTAGTGCCTGGAATGCAAAGGGAGAAAAGAAGACTTCATAACCAGAACTATCGAAGGCTTTTTGCGCAAGTTGTCTTGAACAGTGATGTAAAAGACACCCAGCGACATGTCTGTTTGTCACTGATGACAGGAAGCAAACAATTATTGTTTTACTGTCCATCTTGGTTGATCAACAATGTTAACTCTTATTTTTTTGTCACCAAAGAAACCCTGCAACAAAGGTTTGATGCACAGGTGTGTAAAGGAAAGTAAAAAGTGTAAAAAAAAAACAGAAAATAGGACATTTTAAACAAAAAAGGAACAAAATGAAATATCCCATAAGGCCCCAAACAAAAGGGATGACTCAGAGCTTCCAAGGTACATTGTTATTGAAGAGCATGGCTTGAAACAGCAATGAATGTTGGGACAAAAATGCCGGCAAGCAAAGCAAGCTAGGTGAAAATTAATGCAACTAGGAACTGTTAGGCAATTTAACCCATTGACTCCTGACTGACTCCTCGAGGGGAACCATTATCACTGAGTTAAAGTGGTACTACAACGAGAAAAACAAATCTTTTTTTTCTTTGGATTTAAAAACTATGTTAACTAAACACTAACTGATCCAAGTTTTAAGTTCTCATTTTAAGAAGACACCTGTTTATTTCAACTGGAATTTTCTTATTTATTGGTCTGCCATTACTAAGTTTGAAATCTTGAGAGAGCTGGGTCGAGGAGAAAATGACGTCAAAGACTCACTAGTTTAAGAATGCAATGCATGTGTACGTGGCTGATTTAATATGCAGCACGGGAGTTTCGGATTTTCAGACTTTTAAACCGTGTTTTGCATGTATAATAAATTTCGTTTACACACTGAAATTTTAAGCTAGTGAGTAAATGACGTCATTTTCTCTAGATCCAACCCTCTGAGGTCTAATCGCTTAGTTTTGAACATGAGTAATGGCAGACCGTGAAATCCAAAACTTACACTCAAAATAAACAGCCTTTTGCCATTTACGTGTTAATCGAACACGCTTTCTAAATCTGAAGAAAAAAAGGAAATGATTTTTTGATCATAGCACCACTTTAACTGTCAAAGTGTTTTATTATTGCGCTGATTGTGGCTAGCAACCACATTATTGGTTCCTTCTGCCGGCACCAGAGCAGGGATTATTTAAAACAAAAGAACCCACAAAACAACTCCAAACACATGTAAAGACTAATCCTAAGTGACCAAAAATACAGTGCTTTCTGGTACCTGCAGAAAGATCAACATTATTTTGCTTTGACAATAGTACATGAATCAACAACATTTGCATATTAGCTTTATTATGCCTGCATGTAAAAATAACTCCACTACAAGATTTTTTAACATAGCATCCTCTATGGATCCGAGCTATACCAAGCAACGTATTTGCATCCCTTTCCTTTCAAAGTAACTTAAAGATAAAATAAAAGGTGTCTCTAGAAAAAAAAAATCAATCACGTTTGTCTACTTCCTTTTACGTGTCTTTGCTTTTTCCCGTATCTCAAATACAATAAAGATCTTGACATTGACTGTCACAGTTGTTAGGGTAACCCTTTGCTGAAAAGTCATTTGTTCTTCAGGTGTCCTTTCACCGTGTACACTCTCAGTATTTGTTGACCCCACAAACTCATCAAACTGTTCTTCACGAATAAAAAGTGGTGGACCTAAAGACTGATTAAACATTTGGACAACTTCAAGAGCTTTGTTCCTTGCATTTCGAACAGCACAAACACATGCTTGTCGCCTGGAAAAACAAAAAATCTTTGAGTCAGGGATTTACCAAACTGTTGCAAAGGCTCCTGGCCCTCTTGGAAAATTACATTTTCCATTGGTTCAAAGGCTTGCTAGAACATGTGGATACACTTTGAGGGAAAAATACTAGTCTCCAGACACTAAACACTGGTAGATTCGGTACTTAAACCAAAAAGTTGAAAAAGGGGGTCGCATACATCTATTCAATGACTTCAAGATTTCACAGCGTCCAGAGTATACTTTCAGGATTTGGAAGCACCTTGTGGTTGGTCAACCTGTAACATTCAAGCTCGTTTGAACAGACATTTGTTGAATGTTTTACACAAAGGAAACTAAACAATAAACTATGTAAACCTACCCACTGTGCTAGGCCACATGAAACCTCCCCTGCATAAAAATAGTACTGGAAATTAAATACTCATCTAACTTACCTCTGTGAATCAAGCCTTCCTGGTGAGTGAAAAAGTTCCGGGCTTGATACTTTAACAGTGTCATCCAGTTTTTCCACCAAGATATTGCACACCTGTTCACACTTTGAGAAGTCGCCAAACTCAACAACTACTTCAACCTCCAGCCTGTATAACTTTTCTACTTTTTCCAAAGATTTATGCATTTTATATTCCTTGATATGATAGGACTTCAGTGTTTGCAGCACATAATCTACTCGTCGATTCACACTGGTTTTAACCTCCTCAACAGATTCCTAAGTATCATGTGGGGAAATGGAAACATGTCAAAAATCCTTCAACAACTCAGCAAACTATTTATCATATGGTCCGTACAGCTCCACATGCGCTTTCAAATGAACCCTTTCAAATCGTGTCTGATCTGGAAAAGAACCACACAGGAAAGAAGCTACCCACAATGGCAATAAGGTTAGGCTTTTTGATTGAGAGTTTTTCCATATATCTATCTTCTTAATCTTCCCATACAAATCCTTATGATTTATTTCTGTCGGCCACGCACACACACTGAGCTAGCTTAATTGGGGCGCCTGTGGTAAGAAAAGCCAATTTGTTCTGGCGAAAGTCGTGCTATACCAAATCCATTTCGATCCAATCCTCTCTTGTACCGCTAATCATCAAGGAGTAAAACTACTTACTTTAGCGTTAGTGCAGACGATCGACACCCTCGCCTTGTCCGGAGGAAGACTAACTTCTCCGCTTTCCGTTATCTGAATCTCTCGTCTGTTACCAGGCGATCCTTCGTGTTTACATCCATTGTTTGCGTCATTACCACCTTCATTTTCTCGCAAAGAGGAAAACTGAGCGAACACGTGTGCGGGACTATGTTTTTTAGATTCCAGCCGACTCATTCTGTGATAAAAAACTCTTGATCACTTCTTGCCGTCAGCTTAGCAGTGCAGTCGCGTCGTCCTTTATATTTATCTAGAACCCAGTACCCCGGATTGGCATCCCGAGGGATAACAGTAAAGAGGTGGGGAGGGGTGGGTTTGTATCTGGCCCCAGTTGCTAGTACATGTAAACAACTATTCACCGAAATGGAGGTGGCTAGTTAACAATTACACCCGTAGCCCTTGCTGGGCTATTGCCCCTTGGCCCTTGAGGGCGAAGGGTCTAATTGTTTTAGTATCACCCAACTAGTCGGACAGAAAAGGCAATAATAAAGTTAGCAAATGCAAGTTGAAGAAGTATTTATATGGGAATAAAACGAAAGAAAGCGTCACGCTTTTCGCTACTCGAGGACTATTACTAATAGTCCTCTAGTAGCGTAGCCAATCAAATTTAAGGATTTGCATTAGTCCACTAGTTGGGTGATACTAATGGTGGATATTTACCGAGCCGCGAATTAATTATTATATGCTAAAACAGTGAGATAATACAGCACAAAAAGATGATTTTAAATCATTTATTCCTGCAAAGATTACAACATTTTCGGGCACAAATTTGCTCGGAGGTGAATGGTAAAGGATATCCGGAGTTTTGAGTAGCCAATCAGCGTGCCCGTTCAACGCTATCCACTGTTTTAGTGTATACTAATTGTGGATAACGCTCTCAGTCTCCACCAGATAGTACAATTGGTTTCGCTATGACTTATCCACTGGATAGTGATTTATCCGGCGAATAACACTATTTATCGTTTGAACAACTGGGGCCTACAGGGTAACAACAATATTTGGTCAAAAACAGCAAAGAAACAACGTTGGTGACATTGTTTGTCATATCCTGCGAACACATAACCGGTTTTCAATGATTTTCATGACGCGAAACGCCTTCTCAGCAGTGTTTCTAAACCCAGAGTTTTAAGAATGTGGTAAATATTTTTCGCTAGGCCGATTCATTGATTACTTCAACCATGATAAAACGTACATCTCACGACTTAGAACAACGAACGACACGGCGCATCATACAAAACCTACGGCCTTAGGAGAAGGACAATGAGTTTATTTATTCCTTTTGCAGTTCTAAAACTGATGATTACACAAACACTGGTCTAGAATATATAAAGATAAAGATGACTCCTGTTTGATATAGTTGTCTTTTCTTGATTTGAAACAACGATCCGACAAATCAAATTGAAATTCAAAATGTGCTTTAGATCAGGTTAAAAACACAGCAGGGACAAAATAGCTGAGCCCAAATTCTTCAGGATTCGGGGAGATTCCAACAGCCGTGTCTGTGTGGAAGTGCAGTACTCTTTTGCATGTCATGATTAAATCAGGACGTGTCCTCTTGCCTATCTTTCACGGGGCAACAGCAGAGTTCAGCGGCACATGAAATTATATTAGTTTTCTTTTTACTGCATCGTCCCAGTTGTAAACAGACACCTCCCTTAGAGTTACAGAATCCTGTTTAGTAACCAGCTTATTTATCTTCAAACTAATTGCGGAGATCTTCTTCATCTCTAGATGTTTTGGGAAAGGGTGAATTCTCTTGTGACCAATTGTATTTCCTGCTTCAGGGAGCGAAACCCATCTTGTTTTGGTTTTAATCTTCAATTCATATTCCATTACTAACTGACCAACATTAGCGACATCTTCCATCAGTATCACAGAACCATTCAGTCCTCTAAATGGCTTAAAATTCCATTTCTTCTCCTTTCCAACACGCATTTCTTGTTTGAAATGTTTAGTAACTGGATCTTTGTACAGCAATTTAATGGCATCTCCTAGTTCTTCGTAGGCAGTGAGATCTATTTCGGGCACTTTCCCGCGGGTGTCGGGATTAATGTTAAGGAGCAGCGTACAGCCGTGTCCCACGCTTGTAAGATATTCCTGAAGAAGTCTTTGTACGCTCTTAACAGCGTACTCGGTATCAGGCTCCCAAAACCAAAAGTGTTCACGTATAACTGTATCGCAGTTAGCAGGACAGAACAGCTCACCCCAAGGGTTTCCCTGAATCACTTCTCCTGAAAGGAAACATAAGGTGTGACCGTGTGACACTGCTTAATTTCGGTATTTTTATACATTCAGCCGTCACTTCTGTGTTTAATCTATCTTAATTTCCTTCCCGATACCTCTTTTCAGAGCAGTATATTAACGACCAGAAAAATGCTTTGTTGATCAGTGGCTTAGCGATGCCGTTACTTCACTTGTGAACCTGTTAAAACAAAACTGATTCGAAACAATGTCAATGTAATAACATCTCTGCATCTACAGGGATTCATTCCTTCAAAGCTAATAATTCCGTAATAACCCATTTCCGATTTTATGTCTGCCTCCTCTTCAAAGCGGGTCTAAGTGCGAAGTTTTTGTGATGATAATTAGTTCTACTTTACATATGAATGAAAACTAATTTTAACAAGAAAAACACTTGCACTTAGACTCGCTTTGAAGAGGAGGCAGACATGAAATCAGAGATGGCCAATTACCACAAGGTACAAAGGTTTTTACAGTTAAACGGGCTTTGAAAACGAGGTTAGATCACACTTGTCCAAGCTTAGCGCATTTAATACTTTATGTTATAGATATGTGTACGTCATTGCAATTGGCCACAAACCCAAAAAGGCAACCTTATACAAATGAGAACCGCTTTGATTATCGTTACTTACCGTAGTTAGTCTTCATGGAGCATTTTTCTTTGGGTACCGCGTACCAGTGTGGCAAGGGTGCCAAAGCATTCTCGTTACCAACCCACCGCAAGCCTTGATTACCAGCAAAAGTCGGGCATTCGTCGCACAATGAGTTCGCTGCCAACTCCCGTATGATTGGCCCAACATTGGGGCTCTCCCCTGGAACAATGCCAGCGTCAAACCAGATGTAAAAAGGATCTTTGTAGGGAGAGTCTTTGCCAAACAATTCGCGCATTTGTTCTTCCACGAGCTTTCGATATTTGTCCTGAGTTGTTCTATGTCCAGTTGTATAGTTATCTACTCCTATGTACCAGTTATTGTGCACGCTATAGAACACTCCGAATTCCAAGTTGTACTTTCGACTGGACCTCATGAAATCTAACAGTACGTCACCGTTTCCCTTTCT
This sequence comes from Montipora capitata, assembly GCA_949126865.1. Lineage (NCBI taxonomy): Eukaryota > Metazoa > Cnidaria > Anthozoa > Scleractinia > Acroporidae > Montipora > Montipora capitata. Next base: position 12,834,796 of record OX421446.1, read on the forward strand.
CCATTTAGTGTACTTGACGGAGTAGTTGTAGTTGGTTTCGCTGGGCCACATTAGGAAACCGCCGAAGTGATCAATGGTGAAAATTATATATTTAGCGCCAAAGCTTTTAGCCGCTTGTACCCATTGGTCGGTTGACAGCTCCGTTGGGTTGAAGGTATCAGCGGGTGCTACTTGACCTAAAATGAGTTGTAAAAGGTGAAAGACTGGTTAAGAACGGTGCCTACATATTCAAAGATATTTTTGCCCCGGCTTATGATTATGCAGGAAATGTAGATTTTAACAAGTGTCATTGAAATCCAAAAACAAAATTGGGAGTAACCATCCATTTTCCAAAGATAATTCATAAATAATATTTGTAAAAAGCTCTAAAATACAAAGCAATGTATGGCGTTCTTTCTCAAATTGAAGCTTAATTATCTCTCAAAAATGCATGGCTACCCCCAGTTTTCTTTTTGGATACCACGAGTACTTACTAAGATCTACTTTCTGGGGTTAGTTTTAAACGGCGCAAAAATATCTCTGTATTAGTAAGCATTATCGATGGGAAACCCGAGTATCTCGAGATGCGCAGAACGTGCGCGCAATAACAATAGTAGGCACCGTCCTTAATTGATAACAACAGAGGATGGGGTCACCTCGCAGCTCTTACAAGGTCTCACCTGATTGGAGACCACCCTAACCCTTAACAAAAGAACAAATAACAGAAACAATGGACCCTAGGCCTAAAACAAAAGGGTTAGGTTTTAGGCCTAGGGTCCATTGTTTCTGTTATTTGTTCTTTTGTTAAGGGTTAGGGTGGTCTCCAATCAGGTGAGACCTTGTAAGAGCTGCGAGGCTACCGAGTGGATGAGGTAAAAGAACGGATCACCCATACATGGACCTCTTGCAATCTAATTTTAGCTACGCAGCTATTTTTAGAGAGGCATCTGATTGGCCAGTTGTAATGACGTAATGATATTTTAGATATGCGTGGCTTGTGGAACGAAAACTTTAAATAGCTTTGCGAAACTAAAAATAGAATTTAAAAGACTATGATGGGGATCCGTTCTCTTCCCTCATCCTCTCTTGTTAGAGCGACTTTCATATGACCTTGAAAAATAAACGAGAAAACAGAACTTAACAAAAATGCAAAACATTTAATTGGCTTATCGAACAAAAACAAACGAGCGCGAATTTTCACTGGTTTAGTGAACGTTGATGCAAACAATGTCATCTCTCCATGGAACTTTCAGTAAAGCGATCGGCATTTCGCTTTGACGTCATTTGAAATGCAGTAATGTGATTGGGCAATCGAACTATTCACTGCCCATATTAGGAGTTTCCTTGGCGGGAATAAGAAATAAGGAGAAGCTTTGTTTTAATCTTGCCAAACATTGGTCAGTGAAACAAATTGCGAACACTCTTTTAAGGTCATACGAAAGTCGCTCTAATAACTGAACGAGCGTATGTCATATCGTCGTCACCAGCTTCATCTTCGTGTTTTGTCTCGTGACACAAGTTGCAAGAAAAAAATGTCGAGTGTAACAGGGCCTTTACTTTGTAAAGACAGTCAACTAACGACAGTTCCATAGTGACCTAATTTCCTTCCTGGCGATTTCCGCAATCATTGTGTCAGATTCCGGTTTTTTCACTATGACACAGGTTCGACAGTTCCATGATGATCTAATTTCCTTCCTGACGATTTCCGCAATCATTGTATCAGATTCCAGTTTTTTCACTATGACACAGGTTCGACACTTCCTGTACATTCAACCACCACTCAAATCCACAGCCTTACCTGCCTTCATGCTGCGATCATATGTTTGCATATTAAAGTGAACAATTGCTCCAACCTCATAATCCAGCCACTTAGCCTGGGTTTCGGTGGGCTTGGGGATTTCAAAAGCATCTGCGCCTCTCTTTACGCCAGAATGGCTCAGCACGGTTAAAAAATAAACACGTAGAAGGTTCAACATGTCGAGGTCCCCAACGAAAGAAATCGAGTTATAACGGTCCCGAAAATAAGACCCTACATCTATACAAAGACGACGAACATATGTTATTAGATTGAGACTCTTTTATGGCAGTAAATAAACATGTATTTCCCTAAGGAAATGGAAGCTACCTGCTTAACAAACAATCATGACATAAGGCAGGTGCATGCACTCTATTTCTATTGGGCTCGTCAAGTGGTCACGGTATGAAACAAGAACAAAGGAAATACAGTAAAAACGCGCGTGTAAGAACCTAGTGGTTTAAAAACCTGCTGGCAGAAATTTTTGCCAAGCAAATCTAAGCAGGTTTTTATAAATGTGGGTTCTAGTACATTTTCATGAAGATTTAATTTTCATAACAAATTAAGGAGCCTAACTAAACTTCCCCAGTTCTTTTAATAACTGCGCGATTAATCTGAGGCGGTAGAAAATTAAGTGTAATTATTAAGCGGCGTAAAAAGTGTCAACCAAACTTTCTAGGAGCAAAACTGATATGGAAAGTGAGGATCTTTGGATGAATTGTAATTACCTCAAAAGCAACTCAAAGAAAGCTGCATTTATAACTCTATGATTAACTTTCACCAACCGGATGTCATCAGTCTCATGAGGCTGTGAAACGAACCTCGATCCATCCATCCCCACATACTCGATCTTTCCCGATACTTACGAGATTTAGATAGATCGTTATCAGTATCGGAAGGCGGCCGGCGTGTTTATTGCAGTCAGGAAGAGTCTTATCGCATTGGAGGAATCTCTATTTGACACTAATAGGTGTGAAATTATTTGAGCATCAATACCATTGCCGCTTCACTTGCTGGATGACTCTTAGCAAGTTACTCTCTGCAGCGTATCTTAGGAGGTGATTTTAATTGCAGTTGGATTGACTGGTCATGTTATCATCAGTATGGTGACCCTCTCAATGCCTGCCCTCTTAGAAGCCTCTGAAAAATACGGTCTATCTCAGCATATATGATCACTCAACAACTCGGCCATCCTCAGGCCGCCTGTTAGACCTGGTTTTTGCGTCCCATCTCCAACAATCATCCAGGCGTGCCATCTTGTGCCCGCGTATTAGTGATCATGATACTGTTTTATTTGAAGTTAATGTGTCTCCTAAGTGTCCGCGAAACCACCGCCGATAATTCTGCAGTGTCACAAAGCTGACTTTGATGGCCTAAGATCTCATCTATCCTCGTTTGCCACTATGCATCTCGATTCTAACCCAATTAACAGGTCCGTCGATGAGAACTGGAATATTATTGCTGAGGGTATAAAAGAGGCAATCGACAATTACATTCCACATAAGATGTCTAAAGCAAAACGCCACCTCCTTTGGGTCAGACCCTGCCATCAGGTGCATGATGAATAAGCGTGTCCTTGCTAAAAACAGGGCTAAACGTACTGGCAAGCCCAAACACAGAAAAGCCTATAATCAGCTCCGTAACGCTACTCTCAAAGACATTCGTGACACGCACGAGAAATAATGGGTGGTCTTCAGCCAGCACACTCTGGCAATACCATTGGCGGGGATGTCAAAAGGGCGTGGTCATATCTTAAACTCCTCCGTGCTGAATCGAGTTTGCGGGTGCGATCGCGCCAAAGCTGAAGTCCTGCGTCAACAGTATGATGTGCCTTTGCACGTGAGGACTTAACGTGTTATTTGGCCTTATCCTAACATCCCGGAGCTAACTGTGTCTGAGTTAGGTGTGATGAAATTACTGCAGAAAATCGACATCAGCAAAGCCGTAGGTCCAGATCTTATCCCGCTTATAATCCTTAAAGAAGATGCCGTAGAACTAACTTGTATTTTAACTTCACTTTTCCAACAGTCCTGCGACTCCGGTCGACCACGTGACCAAAAGAAACGTAGGGCTTGGAATACGAGAATGACCAGGAGCTAGCTTTTCACCTTCCTAAGCCTTTTATGGTGATCGTAGGCTCGAATCCTGCCCAGTGACACGTTTCTCGAAAGACCGTCCGAAACTTAACGTGCCATTTTCGGGTGTCACAATTCCTCCTGTATCTCAAGAACGGAGAGGATTTAAGTCGTCAAACTTCAAGGTCAGTTTGCTTTTTGTTACCTTGAAAACATGTTTAAAGATCGGCTTTCCAAAACAAGGGGTTGGCAGTTCCACAAATGGCTTTTCGGGCCCGAAAAGTTTACGGGACTTCCGAGAAACGGGCCCCAGGACTCTGGTTTTTTAGTTGTCCTTTCGCACGTTGCCTAGAAACGTTGATATATTCTAAAACCTTAGGGGTTGGACATCATCACAGTTAAGCAGCAACTTAACCAGTTGCGAAGAAAAGTTGGTGCTCTGACTTGCTGTGGTGAAATCCAGTCCCTGCAAATCGTGCATATTCTGCGGAAAACTGCCACAGGTGTTTGCTGTCAGCCCCCTTTAACGGTCCACATCATTGATTAACCAACGATCAACCGGAAAATGATTGAAATTGCCAGGAAGTTGCGGTCGAGTTAAAAGAAGACGACTAGCCACTTCCAAGGCAGGAAGTCCGCAAATCACGGACATCCGGCTCGTCTACGCACGCTCAGAAATTTGAAACACTAGTGGTTGTCAACGGTTGCAAAAATGGACCTTCACTACGACTGCGTATAAATTGGAAGTGGCCAGAGTCCGTGTTCTTGGTGCTGACCAAAAGAAAAGCGGACTCAGGGGACGAGATTGAGCGCCCTTCTAAGCAAAAGAAAAAAAACGCCAAATCGAAGGTTGGAATAAGAATGAACGAACCTCACGCGTAGTTGGCAAGGGGTAAGCGGGGACCTTTAAACCGACGGACGAGGACGGCTACGAGTACGAGTTTTCCGTACTGAGCATGCGCATAAGGTTTGGAGGCCGCCACTTTTCGAAATGCGCGTGCTTAGAACGGAAAACTCGTAAATGAATAGTTCCTTTCCATTTTTGACATCCCATTGACTTGATGTCTTTTAAAAAACTAAATAATTTGCACATTTCCTAAAAAACGATATCACCATTTCTTTCGTTGCACGCTGAAGAACAGACGTACGGAGATTGCCCAAACCAGGTGAAACGGCTTTGCTGGTCAAAGACATGATTGCCGGGCGCGTAAAGGATTGTCGTACAGATCGTACGCTTGTGAACAGCAGCTCTTTTGCTTATGAGCAAAAGAAGGGTCGCAAGTGGAAAATTAAATAAAAATAAAAAGTGGAACCTTTGGACTGTACCTTCGTGATTTCTTGTAATTTCTCTGTTCCTTAATTCGACCAGGCTCCACCTTATGGCAATCATGCTAGTTATTTAAGAAAGATCCGCAGCACATCTCAAAGTTTTACTTTATTTCTGATTTTCAATTCATCTTCCTTGATCATTCCCACATTACATCGTAACACTAGCTATATCTTTAAATTTGCTATCAATTTACAATGGCAACTTAAGCAATATCGATAAAAG
>OX421446.1:12845196-12852696 GCA_949126865.1 Montipora capitata
GACTGCACATGCGCGATAATTGCTGTTTCTTCGATGCAAGCAGTTACAGAAATGTCGGTAAAATTAAACTCACCTTCATTGGAGGTTTTCGGAAGTGGTTGTGACCAGGCAACATCCTAAAATAAAGAAACCAGTAAATGTCGCGTTATCTTTTTTTCACGATCTTTCCGTAAATCAATACGCCACCTTGCAATATTGACTTGCTGTTTGGCTTCATGAATGACAACGAGGCTAAAGCTGACCATGCTTTAACGAAAACGTGGCCGCATTTCTTTAAAAAAATTATGCCGCAGAACCGATTTTACACGAGAAAAGAGCGTAAATATTCCCCACCGTATTATCTACCGAGGCCATGCATGATAAGCATGCGAAAGAGCGGTTCGCGTGAGTCGAAGAACACACGCGAGAACGAGCTCCGTGAATCCACTCCTACTCGCGCATGCAATCGCCTGGAAGCTTGCACACGCAGGTATTCGCTTACCTGAGTGTCATCCAGAGAAAAAGACCTTCTATGAAGCTTGGGTTGAGGCACATCTTTTTTCTCTTCGTCATCATTAACTGTTTCTTGTGCCTCTACGAAACTTTCAAATCTGCTGAAGTCTGCAAAGTTCTCCTGTTTTTGCACTTTGTCACTCTCCGTGTCCACAGCTTCACTGCTGCTGGAATTTTCACTTTTGTCCCCCGAGGAGGTCTGATCAATCTTCCCTGGACGTACACTTTCACTAGTCTGAAAAAAAAAATCAAACGGAGAGTACCTTTTGTAGATTTGATTGGCTCAAAAATCTCGCGCCACATTCTCGGCCTACGCAGGCCCACAACTGCTCACGGCGAAAATAAATTGCTCGCGGCAACTGAGAAATTGCTCAGGGAAAAAAAAATAAAAATAAACTGCTAGCAGCAAAATAAAACTGCGAGACATCGTGATGTCTTGGGTAGAGTATACAGGTGAAAGGCATTATGCAAAATGTGAAAAAAAAAATAAACGAGGAATTTTCAAGAAAACTAAAGTTATGACAGTTACTGAGATTCTGTTCAAATACCGGCAGCGTTGCCATAGCAACAACAGTACACGAGCAACATCAAACCTCCGTTTTTATGGACCATCATTAAGTCTGCTAAACTACGTTCAAACTGATCTCATACCTTTGCCGCACTAGGAGCAAAACTGGTCTTCATAAGGTAAAAACTGCCCGCAACTGCTGCAACCCTACTCAGGCTTTTTATGAGCATTTTATTTCGCCGTGAGAAATTTCTTGTTGCTCTGAAGAATTTCCTTTTGCCTTGCGCAATTCAGTTCTTTTGTGTCAATTTCTCCATTGACACAACGACTCTTTTTCAGTTGTCACTGAAAGAAGGCTAAAATAGCCTGATACTGCACGTTTCACTTTTGTCATTTAAATACCTGGCTTGAATAGCTTGAAGAGGATGATGGTGGTGTACCTAAGAAAACAATAAAAATGTAACATTCATTGAACTGGGTTGGAAAAAGGTCCGGAGTGTTTTCTCTTTTGGCTTGAGCTTTGCGATTTTAGAGCAGTTTAACTCTCACTGTTCGCAACTACATGATGTCAATTAAACTAATCCGAATACGTGATAATTTCTTACGATGTAGCGCACAGTATTAGTTCAGTTTTATAAGGGTCCTCTAGTTTGAAGCCTAAATGTGCCATTGTATTGTTTCTTTCGATGAAAAACTTTCGTTAGTCGAGGTAATAGATTTGCATGCGCATGCGCTAGGTTCCACACCCTCTCCGACAAATAACTGGATTTGTCTTCAGGGGCTTTGTAACTGTCCCGCCACATTTTTTTATTATTAATAATTATAAAATTCAGGGCTCGAAATTAACGCTCTCAAAATGCAGGCGTTCTTTACTGCTTGCGAACTGGCTTGACAGCAACGCGCACTGCCACTACCCAGAAAGACACACATTTACATTTTTACAAGGGCAAGTGTAAAAGAAATACGCTGCGTTATGATAGCATTTCACCCTGATGGGAGAGCAGTTTGGCTATCAGTTGCTTTGGATTACTGTAAAACACGGCTTATTTGCATATGAAGCCAATTCTATGTACCTCGATTTTCCTTGCTCTTTGTAGCAAAGAGTTTGTTTAAATCCAGAGAGGATGACCTTGAGTGCCCTTTCTTGTTTCTAGGGGGTGGAGGAGGGGGTTCTCTGCGTCCCTCCGAAGACAAGGAGCTCTGACTTTCATCATCCCTAGGCGTTCTTGGTGAATTTACTTCACTTTGATTACTACTCTTTACATCTCCAGTCGACCTTGGCCTCTCCCCACTTCTCCTGCTTGCACGGAAAACCACCACCTTTTCAGAGTCTTCCTTTGCGGACTCTTTTTCCTCTTCCTCCGCTACTTCAAGAGGGGTAGGTGAGGGGGTTTTCCTGTTGTCAGGGGAGAGGGGTGAAGTAGGCGTATCCTCCTCAGGGGACGATGGAGGCGTAGAAAGTGCATCAGAAGACAATGCATCTGTTTGGTCAGGTGTTGCTTGATAAATAAACTTGGTTTTGCCAGTGGGTGTCCATCCATCACGGGTTTGTTTCCCCGAGGGTGGTGGTAGTAGCTGTCCAGGAAGTGCATCGAGTAAGCTTGGTTTGACAGCCGCCCTGGGTCTGGCTATTTCTATTTCTGTCGTTACTGCTTGGCCTGGACTCATTGGACCAGGTTCATTTCCCTGATTGGGGGATGAAGGCATAGTAATATCCAAAGGTCTAACAGGACTTGCTGGTACGCTAGCCCTTCGAAATTGCCCATCTGCAGCATCTTCAACTGATGTTGGATCAGAGAATGATCTGGATCTCCCCGCATTTTCGTTACCAAGCGGTGTGTCATCCTTCTGGTGCACTGGCTCATTAGGAACACGCTACAAAATTAGAGGAATGCAAAACTATTTTTTACAATGACTGCAAAATTCTAGCGCGCTCATTGGTTAATTTTTATTGTCAATAAGCGGAAGACACATAAATTTATAATTTATGCAAGGATATTGCTTGCGTCAGATTGAAGTTTCTCGCATTTTTGTCCCGCGTTCGTCTCGTGTTTTGACTTAATTTTGATCCCTCTGCCTTTTTGTTATTGTAAAAAGCAAATTGATGTCAGTTTTTCATGTTAAAGTTACCGGTGTTTTACTGAATCACATTTATCCACATCTGTGGCAGTCACGATGTAGAATCTTTAATAACTTATGAAGGAAAATAAATTGTTTTCTCAACCAATATCTGTACATCTGACACAAAGTTCTCGTCTTCAAGTAAAAAATGTTTGATTTTTCTGTTAAAATGTGGATGCCAAAATTCTGCTTAAAATTAGTAACTTACAATATTTGTGTCAGTGTTGCATCACATTCGTGCTTATGTAAAATGCTTCAAAATAACTTTGCAAAAGTTGAAGTCTTACATCTGGTGATGAAACATTCCTCCCTTCATGTTCTATATCTCCATCTGCATTCCTCTCAAGCCTTTCAAATGAGTGCGCAGAGACTGCAGGGCAAATCAGTGAAATCAGACCAACTGAGCTAAATCAAATGTTCACACTGATTAAATGGTTCTCTAAGTCCAGCCCCACTTGTTCAAAGGCCAGATAATTAACAATTAGCCCCTTCACCTGCAAGGGCTATGCGGGTCAATAGCCCATGAGGTGAAGCCAAATGGGCTATTGACCCGTGGCCCTTGAGGGCGAAGGGTCTAATTGTTTTAGTATCACACAACTAGTCTGACAGAAAAGGCAATAATAAAGTTAGCAAATGCAAGTTGAAGAAATACTTATTTGGGAATAAAATGAAAGAAAGCATCACGCTTTTGGCTGCTCAAGGACTATTACTAATAGTCCTCTAGTAGTGTAGCCAATTAAAATGCAGGATTTGCATTAGTCCACCAGTTGGGTGATACTAACTTTATTTAGTATATACTAAAACAGTGGATAGCGTTGAAGGCACGTTCGGATTGGCTACTCAAACTCTGAAAATGTCCTTTGTTATTAAAAACTGAACTATGAATATCAGATTTCCAGCACTTTCATTGGCTCAACGGACACAGGCTATCAGTTCATATATCTGCTGTACCTAATATGGTCAAGGAACACGTCAGCAATAAAGCAAGCAGAAAGCATTCAATTTTTTGCAGCTCTGAGAAAAAATGGCCGTTTTGGACCGGTATTGTCCGAGGCACAAATCAATGCTTCAATGGAAGATCAGAGTTGTTGTTCCTGGAGTTTTTAATAAAACAATTCTTCTACTTGGGCTTGCTGGATATAAAGTGATTATATCCAACTCGGTGCTACGCCCCTTGTTGGTTATCTATCACTTCATATCTAGCATGCCCTCTTAGAATAATAATTATTCTAAGAGGGCATGCTATTCACCTCTGAGCAACTCGCGCGGGATTGACGCCCGAAAATATTGTAATCATTGCAGGAAAAAATTGGTGGAAATCATCTTTTTGTCCTATATTATCTCACTGTTTTAGTGTATACCATAATGTACTCAGTTTTCGTATATAATTTATACTCAGTGTCGGTGGCTAGTGGTGGATATTTACCTTGCCAATACCCACCACTAGCCATCTCCACTTCGGTTGAATACCAAGTTGTTAATTAGTGGCAAAACTGTTATAAGACACCTTGAATCAGGATTCAAGATTTAATGACTGTGTTCTGATCCTAGGCCACTTAAATGACCATGGGCACAGTCTTAAGTTGTCAATGATCATGAATAAGCAAGCCAAGTCTTTGTTGTTGCTGACAGGCAAACCAGTGTGTTATACAATAATATTGTCATCACCTGTAAGAGCCGCTTCTTTCTGGTGTGGCATCAAGACTGCGGGTAGAGTTGCTGGCAAATCAAAGCCATGCCGCAATGCAACAACAAGGTGCATGGCAATACAGAACTCATTAAGGTCCAGAGCATTATCTTTATTTATGTCTGACAAGTGCCTTTAACAAACCAAAAGAAGATTTTTTGGTACAAAAGGAAATGAACATCATTTTTGTCATAGTCCTCATTATTGTCAAACACCACTAGAAAAAATTAATAATAATAATAATAATAATAATAATAATAATAATAATAATAATAATAATAATTAATGATAACAATAACCAGTCAATCACAAAATGTGCCTCATCCACGACAACAGCTCGAATGTGACGTTGACACTTGGTAGTTTTAAAGACTTTAAGCACTGCCTTGTTTTCAACCACAGCCTCTGGGTGGTCTCAACAAGAGATGCAGTTATAACCAGGCTGATCATTATCAAAGTCCATGTACATTGACACATTATGTCGCTAGTAGCAGTCACTTGTAATATCACAGCACAATATTCTTTCAATAAAGAGTTTTGAGATGATGATGATGATGATGATGATGATGATGATGATGATGATGATGATGATGATGATGATGATAATAATACTAAAGATACAAAACTGGATCAAAAAGCTAGAGGTACCATGCTCTATCGAACTGCTCTAAAAGGCTGCCTTGTTGGGAACGGCAAAGATCATCAGGAAGGCATGTTTTGGATACCAAAAGCTAAGGGAAAATTTTAGCTTGCTACCCAATATGGAACCAGTAGTACATGTTAACACTGAGAGAAAGAAGAAATAATAACCAGATACAATTGTTTAAATCATTAATATTTTTGTGCCTCTGCTTTTATATCTCAACAAATTACTACAGTACCTTACCATATTTTTGACAGCACCTCTACAGCTAAGCCAGACTTCATGAAAAAGTCCCTTGCCCTTGGACCTAGAAACAATATTGTAACATTATAAAATTAATGTAATAGTGCTAATTAGTGAGATTAATAAACTATTAAGATCAATATCATTATCATTTAATTGAGCAGACATAGGCACTGTTTCAACAGAGGCAGCAGAGTGCTCACACAATACTCCAAATCTTTGTACACTGTATTTTTGCCTGATTTTTATCTCCTATGCAATCAACAGAATTAAGGGATGACAACAAACTATACATTTGAATAGAACAAGTTCTCATCCTGTACTAGCCACAATCTACAATATTATTCACTAAAATACATTTAGAATTTTGCTTCCTTCGTAAGCTAGGGCATGCATTAACCACCTTTAAGGACAGTGCCTACTAATTCAAAGGTATTTTTGCGCCGTTTTATGAATATGCGGGAAAAGCAGATGGGGGTAACCACACATGTTTCAAAGATAATTAACCAATTATTATTTGAAATAAGCTTTAAAATACAAAGCAATGTATGGCCCTCCTTTCCAAATTGAAGCTTAATTATCTCAGAAAAATGCATGGTTACCCCCAATTTTCTTTTGGATACCAAGAGCACTTGTAAAGTTCTGCTTTCTCCGCATAGTTTTAAGCCACACAAAAATATCCCTGCATCAGTAAGCAGTTACCGATAGGAAATCAGAGTATCTGGAGACACGCAAAAAGTACATGCAATAACAATAGTAGGCACCGTCCTTAAAACCCTTTTCACAGCTTTTTTCAAATTGTGACTTTGGTAGATACAAAATGTAATTTATTGGTCTGGTAGGTAAGTTTTTGGTCTGTCAGTTGTTCAGCTTGTGCGGTTTGTACAGGGTGTATGTACTAAAATACCAAATACGGTACCTTTTACTACTCCATCCTGTACAGGCTGCAGTCTTCTAAACTGCTTTGTATAATATTCTCTCTGATCTGGCATGATGCGCCATAAGTTGTCCTCTGATTCTTCCTCAATGCTGCTGATACTCTCGGCAAAACTTGCAAGTGATGGAGCCCTACACGCAAAAAAAAAAAAAAAAAAAACCACAAGATTTACTCTTGAAACAGAGTAGAGATAACATTGATAAAATAACAGTAATATTATTGTGTTAGATCCAAGCCCTGAGCCTGGAAAGTCCAAGAACTGCAGTTTGAGGAAGAGGGTGGGGATGGAGCAATTGGGTTAGGCACACCTGCAATAATCCTAAACCGCCCCCCACCAACAAGTAGATGTAAAATCCATTAACTAAAGTCTCATTCCTAGGAATTTAAGGGTTAAATGGGAGATTTTTCAGTGGATGTGCAGGTTGTTAACAAGTCCTGTTCAAGATTAACTTACTGTGATGCTACCTGTCATTGTCTGTCTTTTTAGTTAATAGTGTTCTTTTTTGTTTACTTTTGCTTACAACACAAGAAAAGCGGTGTTCTCTCTACTGTGTCTGCCTTGACTCCCCCTCCACCCTACCACCACTATAAATGTGTTTTTTCCAATACAGCATTGCATTTTTTTTTAAGTGTTTACCACTTTCCAGTCACAAGGAAATGCTAAACTTCCCGGTTTCTTTTCTTTCTGGCATGACTTAATGCTGTCGTAATGTTGGGCTGCATGGTTCAGCTGAAGTGAAGTAAACTTCCTGGCACGTTCAACCAGACTGATAAGCTTACTTGCTCTTTGGATTTTGTTATTTTGTTAGTGTACTGTACAGTAAAATTAATGTGCCGGTTGGCTATAGGTTACTTGTCGGTGAACTGTT